>OY744519.1:113152580-113285080 GCA_963556195.1 Sepiola atlantica | reverse complement strand
CGGTCGGTCAGTGAAGAAGAAAGTCTTGTAGACTGAAGCAATTTTAATTTTTGTCCCAATCCCTTTTTGAGGAGCTGGACTTTTCCCGCATTAAAACCAATCTTGTATCTAACTCTTCTCTTGCTCTTCTAAATTGTTCGGGGAATTAATGACACAAAACGTTTTTTCATGAACATGAGGCCTTTGGCATCTGCAACATCTACCATTATAACAATCTGGCTTCCAGACGTCTCATTTATTTTCATAATTATTACACATTTCAAAATATTTTTTGTCTTTTTACTCATTTTCAATTCTTGTTTTTAATACATTTTTTCTTTTACACTTATTTGTTTTCATTCTTTTGTATAACGGTACGCAGAAAATTTGTCATTTTTTTTCTAACTAATCACTACTTTCTTAATATATCTAAATATACCATTGTTGTGACTTTGAAGAGCCGATAATAATTGATACAAAACGGTGGTATATTTACAAGAGGGTATTTAAAGAAGTAGAGAATAGTATGTTGCAGAAAGTCTGTGTCCGATACTGTGGCTATGACTGCCACGACACTTCGTCATAACTCTATTCATAGTCCCTGGAAGAGTCCATCTCCTCCCGAAATAGGGTAGATCACCATCACACCATAACACCTATTCAATTCAAATGAAATATTTATATGAAAATATCAGCAACAAGTGCTTTATTTGTTTTCACAGAGAACTTTTCATTATTACTAATAAAATCTGGCGATTTCACTTATCACAATGCTCAACCCACGACAGACTGTTTCACTGTATCACAGCTATTCAGTATGGCTAGACCTGCAAGTACTTCAGGCTGAGAGTGAAACCTGGTTGATTTTTCTACTGTCCAAGATTTTATCTACTGTTCCAGTGATACAAGCAAGGAAGGCGAAATCTTATTGTTTATATAAACACTGTCAACATTGAAAAGTGCTCTATTCCTTGTTAAAGCGAATACAAATTTTAGGAGTCTAATGCGCTTTGTACTGTTCAATACATAGTAAAAGTCAATATGATTTTATTGGGTTAATAATATGAAGTTTGACTTTTTTAACAAGGAATTTGCGATCAAATGTAACCAAAACCAAAATGTCTGCCAAGAGTATTCTGTTTACAAAGCGTCGTAGTAAAAAGTTAGTAATCAATCAGGAAATAAGTCATGTGAGAGGAAGAGAATATAACATGAGAGACAGGGGAGAAAGGAAAAAGCGGAAGAGGAGAAAAGGTAAACGCAAGGAAAATGGAGACAAAGAGAGCTATAAGAAAAGACATGGCGAAAAATAGAGGAAGAAAATTATCTTTGGCTATCTATGGGGAGACAACCATGTATCAGATCATATTACTCGTGTGGTCATTATGCTTGTGGAAACCATGCTCAGATCTCTCAATCAAGAGAAATTATTTGAAAAAGCAATTGTATAGGAGAGAAAATAAGATAAAGATAAAAAAAATAAAAGACAGAGAATGTGATAACCAAAGATTTACATATTTTTGCTATCATTTCCCCTAGATTTAGATTTTTTAGTGATGTTCATCTTTTTTTTCCTCCTGCATTTTTGTCCCACGTCTCTTCTGTTTTTTTCCTCTTCCCGCTTCACATGATTTGTGTTCTTGTGGACATATTCATTTTACCATTTCTCCTTGTAGGCAGGTGACTCTTGGCAGACCTTAAGGTTTTGTTGACACTGGGCTACCCAACATTTGGTTGTAAATAAAATCAATCTTATTAACACCTCACCCCCAATCTTATCATTTAGAATAGAAGAAAATGCATTATGCTCCTAAAATTGTCTCATTTTTGTCCATGGTATGTCTTTTATATATACGTATTCATACATTTTAGATACTTTCATATGTGTATATATGATTTAATGTTAAAATAGATACTTTGGATTTAACAGAAAATTCAATTTTATGGATTTTATCTAATGAATATATACAACCAATAGCCTTAAATTATCGAAAATTACATCGGAGAAAAATGCAGATCTCCCAATATGATTCGACACTGCGATTATTAAGGGGCTGTTGTCATAGCCAAAATTCACCCTTTCACCAAATAAATTATGGGAGGGCTAACGTCAGGGCAAGGCAAGAGAATAATGCTCAAGATAAAACATCATCGCTGCTGAAGAATCTTGTAGGGATATCTGCATTTGTGTTCTGGTCACATTTTTTCTGGGTCCATACCGTAATTTATACATATTACAATATATATATATATATATATATATATATATATATATATATATATATATATATATATAATCCTTTTCCTTTCTTTCATTCTGCACTATTTTTTCTCTTCTGCCTCCTCTTATCATCTCACCTTTTAGTTTTGTTCAGGGCATCTTTTTTAATCTCCTATAAATTGTGTCGTTCTTCACACATAGGCACCAATTATTCTCGTTTTCTAATCAACAATCCTTCCATGTCGTCACCATTTTTTCCTCTTAATTTCGTGATTCCTAATTAGATCTGAAACCAAATAAGTGCCATCTACAAGGCAGCACACACACACACACACACACACACACACACACACATATATATATATATATATATATATATATATATATATATAAATTTTACACAGATAAAAAATCCCTTCTTAGTACGATTTTTTAAATGCTGCATTTAATAGATTCCAAAAGGCATAGAAAGAACAATACAATGGAATCGTGGAAAGGATAAGTAATAGGATTCTGACCTAAACAAATGCAGATCAGATTAATTCATCTTTTCTTATTGTTTGTTAAGACACAAAGACATAATGGATACGTTCATGAAAAGTGCAGGTTCTATTATGCTGTCAGACATTAAAGGAATTAGTTTCAGAACTAATCAAAATCTAAACTTTTAATCATTTTAGGATATATTTGGGGGAGCATTTATGAAGTGACTTTTGGATTGATTCTTTAATATTTCAGTTATTTAATACGAAGGTATGTTTTCAAAAGGGAACATTTAATAGATTATTCTGACTGATCTACTGTCACACAGAAGATGAATTAAATATGAATCAGATAGCATTCGCGCCTTCATGGGAGTTTCATAAGCCAAGGCTTAATATGTTTTTTGACACTTTTCTCATGGCAAATGACGATGCTTTTAACAATATATATTTGATTTAGTCAGGTGTTAATTCTGACTGGACCATTCCAACAGGGGGTTTAAACAACTCTATTTAACCGTACCTTATATGATGTATATTAGGGAGGGCCTGTGGACGAGTGGTTATAGCACTTGTCTTTGGGCTGGACGACCCGGGTTCAATCCCACTCTTACTACCTGGGTAAAATGGGTACCTGACTAAAACTCAGGGAAGGTTCAAGGAGAGGGATGGGCTCCGCCTTCCATATGCTGTGCCCTAGACACGGTGATTCTTAACAAATCACCACCGCTACGGCCATGGGCAGTGTGCGATGTCGGCAACGACACTCGTGCGCGTCCTTCACCTTTACCTTTTATATGATGTATACATAGGCTAAGATTCTGGTATCAACTGACTTTAATTTAAAAGATGTTCTATGTTACATGACCCTGTCAATCATACCGTATCACTCATTAATCTTAACTCTGAAATGATATTCTTGTCGCAACATATCTTTTTAATGAGCATATTTTATATTTTATTGTCTATGATATGATTAACACCATCATAATTTAGTCCAATAAAAAATAACCCATGTTTCTTCGAACTCCTACACTATTTTATAGTGTTATAGATTTCAATAATGTTCCATATCAGATATTTTAATTTACACCATCTTTTTAAAAGGCAAATACAACAAACCTGAAAACATAATGAATCAAAACTGTGATTTATAAAAGATTTTCTATTGTTCGTTTTTTCTATTGTTTTTCCGATTTAATTCAAAGTAAACAAAAAACGAAAGTTTTAGTCTTTATTGTTCCTAAAGTATTAAATCTATTTTTTAGCAGATGGTGTGAAAGATTAATACTTTCTATTATATATATTAACTTCTTATGAGTAATTCGTTTTAGCATTTATGTGCTACTAGCATGCCAACCCGGCGTTGCCCGGAGCCATAAAAAAACAAACAAATAGAAGAAATTAAATAGTGTGTGTGACATCGTTATATTAAAACTTATATATATCTTTCTCTAGCCATCTCTCTATCTTTCTCTCTTCTTATTATTTCCATCCCTCTACCCAACCATCTCTTTCTCCTCCACCTAGCTTATTTCTCTCTCTTGTTTTAATGCGTTGAAAAAAATAATAAGGTAATTCATTTACCGGAGCTATCTGTTTTAAATGTAAAACTATAATTTTACAATTATTGCTCTGACTCTGACTCCTTCTCCAACCTCAGACTGTGGCTCCTTCCTCAACCTCAAACTCCAGCTCTAACTCCTTCCCAGACCTCAGATTCCAGACTCCTTCCCAAACCTCTGACACCGGCTCTTGCTCTGAATCCTTCCCAAACCTCAGACTCTGGCTATGACTCCTTCCCAAACCTCAGGCTGGCTCTGACTCCTTCCCAAACCTCAGACACTGGTTCTGACTCCTTCACAAACCTCAGACTATGGCTCTGACTTTTTCACAAAACTAAGACTCTGGCTCTGACCCCTTTACTGCTTTATTGTAACTCAACTCCACTTACTGTTATCAAGTTGAAAAAAGCAGAACTATTTATTGCTACTCTTGCTTTGTAAAATGTAAACATTTTCTGTTCGCATTTAAGCAATAGCACTGAGAAAATGAAGTTTAGCTCAGAAAAACTTCTCTTATCATTAATTGTTTGAAAAGAATGGTAAAAGATGTACAATGTTTGAATAATCGAATCATAGTTTTTGAGATGAGGATTGATAATTAGTATGATTTGGATTATTCGGACTACTGTTTTCATCTTCGATGTTATTTTCACAATGTTTGTTATCTTCATGTCGAACTTAGGAATCTGTATGAAATTTCGAATGGAAAACTTTATTTAATGCACAGGTGTAGCTTGTTCTCGTTCTATCAGCCATGACGATGTAGAAATATTAAGTAATTCTTAATTGTATTCTTAATATCGCCCGAAACGCAGTGATAATAAAATCTCAGATGATGACAGTAGTCTGAATAATCCAAATCATACAAGAGACGCAGTTTGAATCATAGTAGACGTCTTTTTACAAAATGATCGATTTTCTTCAATTGAATTATATCAAATAAAAAAATCATTACGTTATCAACAAAACAAAAACAAAAAAAAGATGGTTTTGTTTCTATAGACTAAATATAAATTAAAAATATAATTCAGTTTATAATTCCATCCTCATGCTGATATACTAAACCTTCATATTGATAGCAGTTTTAATCTACATCATCTTTTCTGACGTCTACCTTTTTATCATTCAAATAGGTGGTAGGTAACTTTGTTTTATATGCCCCTTTGGGCAACTCCCTTAAATCTTAACAACAGATACAATTACACTCTACGGGATGACCTATGCTGCATTCAAATCTATCAGATCTAGTGTGACCATTTACAACCATTTACAATAGGTGTTGCGTCTCAACCTCGAATAATCACAAACAAACCAAATAAAAGCTAAGATGTAGCTGAAATAACTTTTCACATTGATTGATTATATTATCATTCCTTGAGTGGCCACCCGATGAAGCTAAGTAGATTGCAAAGTTCTTAAAATTGTTCTATGTTTGAAATTAAGGCATTTTTTCATCCTTAAGTTTTAATGTTGTATTTGTTGTGTCTAAAACATCGTTAGCTCAATTTGTTGCAGGTCAGATAATATTAAGTATTTTACAAAATTATCCTTAGCATATCGTTTCCATTTATTGTCTTTACAGTTTGTATAGTTTTTCTTTTTCTGCTAACTCTGTTATCTTTTTCTTCCTACTGTTATTTTCTTTCCTAATGTTCTTTTTTTCATTTTCTTTTTTATTCACTGGTTTGATCAATTCTTTTCTCTAGGGAATAACTGAGAGAAACTTTCATGGATTTTTTTTTTCTCAACTAGAGTAGCAAACTTGATCAAATATCAGATTATTGATCTTTTATTACATTTTGTTTTATTCTGATTAATTTTGATTTGATAAAGAGCTCAAAATTTAATTCAAAAATGATAGCAATTTTGTCATCCAAGTAAACATAACTGAGAGAAAATACCACCTCTCTTTTTTCATGAAAATCTATTTAAAATGCATATAAGTCAGAGGCTAAAAGCTGACTGGATTTTGGGTCGAAAAAGGTCATCTGTTTGCAAATAGTGGAAAGAATGTGTGTAACTGAAGACATTAATTTAAACGATAGTTGAATACAAATGAAATAATGTAGGAATTTGCAGAGAAGTGGACACCCTAGTCATTTGTTGTAAAATGATTTTGACAGAATTTTTCTTGGAGTCAAGATCTGAGAAGTATGCATATTGACAGCTTCGAGGTTTTCCTTCATTGATCTCTGATATTCTAACCAAAATTAGTGTTTGATTTACAAATTGTGTGGCTGATTCTGTCAAAACAATCATGTGAACCATTAGCGAAAATAACACTTATTCATTTCTTTCTTTATCTTTTCTTTCAAATTCTCTATCCCTTTATATCTCATGTAATCTTCCCCTTCTTTTCTAGTGTTTTAATTATATCGTTCTATTTTATTTCTGTTGCCTAATTTTTTCTTCATTTTCTAAAAACATTACTATTTTTCTGATTTTCAATTATTAATTTATTGTTCCATTTTTATTTGAATTCTTTTTCGTGGATCTTTTAATGTACATCTCTTGCTATATTCAATCTTTGCATCTTTTGTTTGGTCCTTTTATATCCAAATCAGAACACTAAGTATTTATTATGGTTTTTAATTTTTATTGCATACTTTTAAATTATTTTATGCTACCCATAAGGTTGGGGAAGGTATGTAAAGTTTCTCGAAAATAAAATGTTTAAAATCCCGAAAAAAAAACCCAAACTAACAAAATGAGTTTGAATGAGTTTGAATGTTTCAAAAAGATGTGGATATATCTGTAATATTATTGGAACGGATTGGAAAACTGACCGATGATTAAATTGATTATTCCAGGGTGACCTCCACGCCCCCTCCCCCCCAAAAAATGCCACACATGAAATCGTTTATAAAATTCACAAATAAACTTCAATCTATGTCTGACTTCTCAATCAAGTTTCAGTCGGAAATGTCCGACAATTTATTGCCATTCAATAAGATGCACAATTTATGATGTGAAAAATTGCTAATAATTCTAACACACTCCTCTTTTGGAAGTGCGCTGATTTTGGCTGTGATCTCCCCGTTTTGTTGGGGGATTGTTTTGACAGACATCATTTTTTAGATAACCCCACAAATATAAATCTGATGTGTCACACATCCTACTGCCGAGATGATCAACAAAGTGTCCCCACATTAAATTGAGCCGCGATAAAGCAAAGAATGTTGCATCTTCATGACTGAAACTTGATGGACAAGTCAAGCATTGACTAATGTTTACTTGTACCAAATATGGTTGGATTGCAGAAACAATTCTGAATTTTATTACCGATTTCATGCATGGCCTCTTTTGGGGAGGGGTCACCTTGTATTATTGAACAAATTGCTACACACCTTTCAGAGAATTTAAATATACATTAGTACATTAAAATTCTCTGAAATGTGTGTAGCAATATGTACAATAATGCTGAGCAGTTCTACATATGGCCTGGTGATACCAGATCAGGCTGCCCTGTGGCTCCCTGAGACGAAATTCACCTACATTAACGTTTTTTTTTTTTTTTTTTTTTTTTTGTAAAACTTAATTATGTTCTACAAAACCAAAAACAAAAACAACAGCCCCTCTCCCTTTCTCCCTCCCCTTTTTTATTTTATTTTTAGAACTTGAAGCATAAATCTTTTACTATAATGACCAGATTCGGCATTAAATAACCCAAAAAGGGTTGATATGCCGTAAAACAAAACTACCAAACCAAACCTCTACATATGGCGTATTTTATAGTACAAAATAAATTAGTTTCACTCCATATGTCGTCATTATTTCTGAGGAATTACTGGTAAAAAAAGAGCGGTGTGAAAAAAACTTGAATAATGTCTTTGATTTTTTTCCTTCAACTTTGATAAAAATTTTCTGAAATGCTTCCCTCACTTTAAAAAGGATTGCTATACGTTAAAACCAACATATGAAAGGTCTTTCACCATTTATGCTTTGTTTTTGTTTTTTATTCGAATGCAATACAGTTTTTATTGAAACCCTAACTAAACTTTTTATTATTTTCAGGTAAGTACCTGATTCAAATTTATTTGGTGTGAATATGGAATAACATAGTTTAAAGTATCACTGGTAAGCATGTTTTTTCTATCTTTCTTGATTGTTTCTTACATTATTTTAACTTAAATTTTGTTATTTATCATAGTTCACCCCAAACAAGACAAGACACCACTGTAGACGTAAGGGGACACTGAGAATTAGGGTGTAGGTTTTGGGGGTCATCCTAAGTTGGAAACTGTGCAGCGAGATGTCTGTTTACATTAGTTTTAAATTTCTACATGTCAGTACAATCGAATAAACAAGGAACAGGGAGGGAGTTCCAGAGGTCGGCAGCATGAGAAAAGAAGCTATTGGAGTAGAAGGCTCTCCGGCATCTGGAGACCTCCACAGTGAATCGATGGGATTTAGCTGATTGTCGAGTTGGTCTAGTGTATTACGTTGAGGAGGCACTAGAGCAGCAAGTTCATCGAAGCACAATCCATTAAAAAGTAGTTGTAAAACAAGCACAGAGATGCAACATTGTGGCTATGGGACAGGGGCTGGAGCTTGGTGGATAGTGAGGGACCTATTAAGTTGGTGAATCTTTTTCTGTACCTTGTCTAATAGGGAGAGACTAGTGGATGATGCACCAGCCCAGATGTGGCAACAATACTCCATGCATGGGTGGATGGTGGCTTTGTAGAGATCCGTGTGTGATTAAATTACAGACCCGAACATTGCACAACCATATTTCTTTCTGTTTTTACATTTAGTCACATAAAATCGTTTATCTGCATTAAGACAAGTAACAAAGTGAAATAGTGTTACTATGTCGTATGTACTACAGATATATTCACATTTTTATAAAAAATCATGCTTCTATTGTATGTTATCTGAAGACTATTAATATATTATCAGTCTTAATGGCTGAAGATATTTGCTTGATACTTTTCTTGATATTGTTTACTTGAAGTTGATCTTTCTTGAAGAAGAAAAAGATAATAGCGATTCTAATGTAAAACTAGATTCTATTCAATGTAACTAATGGATCTCCATTTCCTTAGGTGTTTATGCACTATGTCCAATGAAGGGGAGCAAGGAATCTAAACACCCTTATTTTATCGAACCTTACATGACTTTCTGGCTTTACTGAAATCCTGGTATCAACTGAATCTAACTTAAAATATTTCCCACGTTACTTAGTTGAATTAGTAGAGAGTGCAGAAAGACAATAGTAGAGGAATTTTGTTTTACCTTTTTAAATAATTAAAAAGGCATTTATATTTTCAAAACTTTTGAGACCATCTCGTGGAATCTTTTGAGAAAAAAATTTAATCTGCATACTGTCTTATCATATATGTATCCAATAGGTATGTGCAAAAATGGCGGCTTCTTGTGCGGACTATGCTTATTAAAAAGCGCTTATCATTAATTATTTAATTATTTTTCGTGTAAACTTTGATTGTGTTTGAAAGATAAAAGCCTAAACTTAATCTCTAAACGAAAAAAACTGCATAATTACGTGTGAAAAATAAATTATAATGAAATATGTAATTACGTGGCTGAAAATTCATGAATTTAGAACTTTGAAAAAATTATTTGTAAAAATCCCTTGAAAGATAAATATAAGATTTTGGGAACTACTTCAAAGATAATTATTAAATTAAAGTCATAAGACACTGAATTAAAAAAAGGATTCACACGTTTGACTAAAAATTAGCAAAATTATCCCTTCAAATGTGATAAATGAGTAAAATCTGCCATAACTTCATCGGAAAACGACTTTGTTTACAAATTGACTATCGCTATGCAAAATATATGGAAGACAAAAATGTCATAATTTATCATTTTTAACTTTATATATAAAAATGTAATAATAGTTTATAGAAGTTGAAAAATTATTATCCATTAATTTCTTTATTCTTTTTAAGGTTATAAACAAATTTAAGTACCCTTATTTTGTTATAATAAAAAAGGAAATGCTTATTTAATTATTTGTGAGTGTACGCAATTAAGATCTTACTTTATTTTTAACTGAAAAGGTTCAGTTTTTAATTTAGTAATACTCTGAAATTATTGATGACGTCTGTTTACCAATGTGTTTCCTTAGAATTGGAAATAAAACTATTTTTTAAATGTTAAAAATATTTTTACGTTATGAACTGCGTCAATTTTATCAATTTTTTTACATGATTTAAAACTTTAGTTACTCGATTTATTCTTAACATGTCGTAACGATAAATTACATTGATTCTTTTAAAAATAAAGTGTTTTTTTTATTTTAAGTGTGAAAAAGTAAATTAAAGTCAATGACTACACTGACAATTTATTCATTGAAAAAAAAGTTAAAACAGTTATTTATTGATAAACAGAATTCAATTTTGAAAGAAAATGTAATGTTTGAATTCTCTTTATTTATTAATAAATAATTGTTTTTAACTTAAATATTTATTAATGAAAAAAAAGACAAAACAAATACAAATCTTTCCAAATAATTGACGATGAATTGTGAAATTAACGAAATTGTTGAATCTCTAAAAAAAAAATTTGAGTGCGGTGTAAAAGTGAGTGATTGTTGGAAGGCTAATTCCACCTGGTTATTACAGAACGGGGCTACCATACCAATGAAAGTTCATCGTTAGTAGAAATTATTCAATTTTTTAAATTCTTTTTTTCGTTAAGTTCCTGGATCTTAAATTTGTTAATTTTTGGTTTATTTTCAAGATTATAAAAAAAAATTCTTGCGCTGATGATGCCACGTTCATGTATAAAAGGGAAATATAATTATGTCGCATTTTTTATTTTTCCAACAACTCTAATCATCAAAATCACATGAAATATTTTTTGCAATTATATTATTTTTTTGGTGAAAATATTGATTAAACAATGCTTTATTCAATAATAATATCGCTAATTCAAAAAATTAATTTTTCTTCGAGTTATAGTGATTTTATTAACACGGTATTTAGGGGCCTTTTTCGTAATATATACGAAATATTTTGAAAAAAATTTTTTTAATTGTTAACATCTACGATGCTTTATTTACATAAACAACATTTAAAAAATCATGCATTTTTTTTTAATATATAAAAATATAACTTTAGTAAAGGTGTATTTTCTTTTTAAAAAATAATGCATTTTCACTAAGATTTAAAAAAATGGTTTCATTATATTCCGTGATTGTTGATTAATAAATATTGAAAATTTCATTAGAATTGGTTGATTTCCTGAATTTTAGTGTATTTTTAAGTGAAGGGGGTTCAAAATGTTTTTTCATTTTGGGAATCGGCCATTGATTTTGCACGTACCTAGTATTCAAAATTATTCCTTAGTGCTCTTCTTATGAAGAAATATATATATATATATATATTTAATTTGGTACAGAAAAAATTAGTACAGCATTCGTACCGTCGGTTTCAAGCACGGAAAGACTTAGCCATCCGGCTCTCTTCAGCTTCTGTTGTCATCTGTTTCGGTAAGTCACGTGACACTCTCGTTGAGACACGTTATTTGCTTAGCGTGTTGTGTATGTTTGTTTGAATTTAAATTTAGTGTAAGGAAACGGTTGAGATTTAAAACCGGAGGAGATATGAAGAGATATAGGAATATAAAAATAAAATTTTTAAAAATAAATAAATAAAATAAAAAAATAAAAATAAAAATAAAATAAAATAATAAAATAAAGATAAAAGTAAAAATTAAAATAAAAAATTAAATTAAAAAATTTAAAAAAATAATTAAATAAATAAATAAAAGATAATTAAAAAAATAATTTAAAAAATAATTAAAAAAATAATTAAAAAAATAAATAAATAAAATAATAAAAATAAATAAAATAATAAAAAAATAAAAAGAATAAATAAAAGAAATAATGAGTTAATTTGAAAAATAGCGATCCTAGAGATTCCAATGTCGAAATAGTATAGAATAACATTTTTGTTTGTTGTTTACTTTGAATCAGCTGACAGGGTACATAGATTTATAATTGGTATACGTTTCAGTTCTGCAGTCAAAAGACAAACAAACAATTTTCATTACATAAGACTTTTACAAGCCAGTTTATGAAATTTCTCCTCTCATTAGGAAAAGATTTCGAACATCCCTAAGATGAAACAGATGATGTGTGTCTTCACCAAGATATATGCAATACCTTTACTTATCTATTTCATACGACTTAAAAGATTTTAAGGTGGTTAAAACTACTAAACAATCAGATTACAAATAAAAATATTTTCAAAATCCCACACAATAAAAAATACTCTGAATATATTATTTGTGAAAATCTATGAGACTAAGATTACAAAAAGGAAGATTTAGTTAAAATTGCAATTAAAAGTCTTAAGATATCATTTAGCCTGACATTTTTCTTTTCAGTAAGTGGGAACAACTAAAATGTTATTAGAGCAGTAATTGAACTCATTTTCATTTTGTAAATGCCCAAATAACCATAAACTAATCAAGTTAGAAGAGTAAATCTAACAAGCGACTCGGACATTAAGGTGATTCCAAATTAAGTAGAAAGTGCAGAAGGGCAACAGCAGAGGAATTTTGTTTTACCTTTTTAAATAATTAAAAAGGCATTTATATTTTCAAGATTTTTGAGACCATCTCGGGGAATCTTTTTGAGAAAAAAATGTAATATGCATACGGCCTTATCATATATGTATTCAAAATTATTCATTAGTGCTCTTCCTATGAAGAAATATATATATATATATATATATATATATATATATATATATATATATATGCACCCTAATTACAAATTTGATGAAAAGCGATAATGAACCTAATACAACGATACGCTAAGCCTATCAAACAACATAAGAAAATCAAACTAATAATCTATTACACAAAATTCAAAACGTCTAATTTAATAATAAAAAAGAATCACACCATTAACTTAACCCTAAGCCAAACTAACGTTATATATAAGTACCTATATTGGCCACACAACAACAACTCTCTCCCGACGTCTCACATCTAGGCGCCACATAACTTAACACAACAAAACACTACAGTCGGCCGATATACGAAAAATACTAACAGCTAACACCAAAATCATACATAAAAATAATTGCGTACATCAACTAAAAGTACTAGAAGCAATATTTATTAAAATGAACGAACCCAATATTAACAAAATAGCTTTCAATACCGTTACTAACATATTACACGTATTCCATAGTTAAAAATAATAAATTAATAAATATACAACAAAAAATCAATAATAAATAAATGAATAGATAAAATTTAATACAAAACATAAACTAATATAACTAAACAAAAGTACTAAATACACAAATAGAAAAATAAATAATAGATTCAACCACACCCCTTTCTTTTCTTTAACTCTCCCTCACCTCCTGCCAAAAAACCTTCAAGAAAATTATTAAAAAAACACAATAACTGAAGTCTTCTTAAAAATAAAAACCTACACCTGATGACGACCACGAAAGTCGAAAGCGCTCGAGTAATGGCCGAATCAAAAACACGCAGAAACATATTATACAGGCTACCACTGGAAAGTTTGCCCGACGCATTGAGAATATCACAAAAACAAAATCAACAAATTGGCTACTCTGGTGCCCCCTCGACATAAATTCACTAGACCAACTCGACAATCAACTAAATCCCATCCATTCACTCTGGCGGTCCCTAGATGCCAGAGAGCTTTCTACTCAAATAGCTTCTTTCCTCGTGCTGCTGGCCTCTGGAACTCCCCCCTGTTTCCTCGACAGTACTGACATGCAGAAATTTAAAATTAATGTAAACAGACATCTCGCTGCGCAGATCCCAGTTTAGGTTGACCCCCCAACCTTCTCCCCTTTTCTTTCTTTTCAGTAGCCCCTTATGTCTACAGTGGCGGCCTGCCTTGTTTGGGGTGAAGTATGTTAAAAAACAAAAAAAAAACTAAAAAAAACGTGAAAATTCTGTGTCATTTAACAACGCCTGCATAAATAATTATTTGTTGCCTATATATATATATATATATATATATATATATATATATATTGTTTCCTCCCATACTGATGATTGCAGATTTGGCATGAAACACATGTGTATATGGGTTAATTTAAAAATATTATTTATAATAATTATATATAGATATATAAATATTATTTATAATAATTATTCGTTGACAACCAGCATGAAGGTTGAAATATCGATATTTTATATTAATTGACGTTTTTTTGAGTTTTTTGAGTTTCAGATATGAATATATCTGTCATATATCACCGATTAAATATGGCGTCCACCAAAGAAACATTAGAATCCTCAGAGTTTTAGAGGATAGCTCCTCTAAAACTCTTAGGATTCTAATGTTTCTTTGGTCGATAGGTTAATAGGAAGATGGACTTAATCAGCTTAAATCACTGCAAACCCCGGGATTCTACTTTCCTCTGTTAACAGAGTAATTGTCCAATTCATCAGGAAGGAGAAATGATCAATATTATCTCGCCTAGGTCCATTAGGACCTTCTGATGGCAGTCTTCATTATGAATGATAATAAGAGTGTCTGTTTACTTCTTTTATGTCAGTGTAGTTGTTACTTAAATAGGTTTCCTGTAGATTCTGAATTTTTGTTTATCCGATAATTGCTAATTGTTTCTTCAAAATGTTAACCCGAGCGGAATTATTTGCCCTTGCTGGCTTTCTCACATGTTCCTGAATGCTAAATCCAGTTCATGAAAGTTTTCCATTATCTTGAGCAGATTTCGAAAATCTTTAAGATAAATAATTGTTTTACATCAGTAAAAGAGAAGATGTGTATTATTCAAATTTATTTTTTTAATAAAATATGAAGTATTTGTTAGATAAAAAAGTAAATGAATGTTATTTCTTGTGTATAGTTTAAAAGAAATAATTATCCCACTTATTCTTGATTGGTCCTAAAATCAGAGACCAGTGTTTTCATTGAGAATCTATGAATGCCATTATGAGAAACAGTTTATGACCCAGTATTATTTTGCTATAAGCAATCCTCAGGGTACAGAGATTTATAATTGGTATGAGTTTTAGTTCGGCATTGAACAGAGGGACAAACGATTTTCATTAAATAAGACTTTTACAAACTGAGCACGGAAATAAGCAATGTTTTAACTGTAGGAAGTGTATTCAGCTTCTGACAAAATCAAAAGAACAATGTAGAGAGAGAAAACCTTGCCAGCGATAAGTTATTGCTTATAACATGGCATAATTCCAAGTGAGAAATTGGATAGTCTTGCGAACGGTATGATATTCCCACAGATATTCAGGAAAGAGAAATTTAAGTTATTCTCAGCTGACCAATTTCTTTTTTGCTTACTTATTGTATGTTTGATTTTCCATTTGAATAAATCTTATATTCCCAAATGCAAAGCGCAATTGAAAGCTCCGTTTTCTATTAAAGACAAAACTAAAGAATCTTCTGCTCTTCATGAGATGAGTATAAAGCAGTCACACATGAAGACTTAACTACCAACCGAGATTATTCCCACAGGAGAACAGTTTCGATAGAAATAAAAAGATGCCTTCGATTCTGAAGAACTCTCAATCCTTTATTTGTTTTTTTTACCTTATTGAGATTCTAGTTATCTCTATCCCCCTCTACCCTCCACTCCCTTCCCTCTGTATATAAGTTATTACTATTTCATGTATATCCACATATAATATTATAAAGTAATATACAGTGCATATATATTTTCAGTATTTACTTCAACAGTGAATATATGAGTAGAGCTTAGTAGCAATTACGCTACACAGAAACGTTCATGTTTTACTCTCGAAGGAAATCATCAGGTTAAATTTAGCCTAATGATTTCCTTCTGGAATGAAACATAAACATTTCTGGCTAGTTTACTTGCCATAGATATATTTTTATACAAATATACATATATATATATATATATATATATCCAGAGAGAAAGAGAGAGATTATGCTTTTGTGTGTACAGACACACAGACTGGGGGAAGGGGAAAAAAGATATATGCTATTTATTTTATATATATAGAATTCAAGTTATATAAGTGTTTTCATTTTTTCACTTTAAATATGAATACTTCAGATTTGATCTATTTGTGGTATTTTAAAAATTGTACTTTAAATGTTTTCTAAGTTTGAATCAATATATTTGTTTTTATTCACCATATAAGTGTGTAGAGAAACAAAAATTGGAATTTAACAAGCAGAATTCATATACAAATATAAAGGAATAAATGAAGTCGTGTGAAGCCAGTCAAGAAATTATGAACTTCATACCCATTCCAAAGTAGGTAATTATTAACTCCATTCTGATTCCAAAGTAGGTAATTATTAACTCCATTCTGATTCCAAAGTAGGTAATTATTAACTCCATTCTGATTCCAAAGTAGTTAATTATTAACTCCATTCTGATTCCAAAGTAGGTAATTATTAACTCAATTCTGATTCCAAAGTAGGCAATTATTAACTCCATTCTGATTCCAAAGTAGGCAATTATTAACTCCATTCTGATTCCAAAGTAGGCAATTATTAACTCCATTCTGATTCCAAAGTAGTTAATTATTAACTCCATTCTGATTCCAAAGTAGGTAATTATTAACTCCATTCTCATTCTAAAGTAGGTAATTATTAACTTCATCCTTATTCTAAATTAGGTAATTATTAAATCAATTCTAATTCTAAAGTAGGTAATTATTAAATCAGCTTTCATTATGAAGTAGGTAATTATTAACTCCATTCTCATTCCAACATAGGTAATTATTGACTTCATTCTCATTCTAAAGCAGGTAATTATTAACTTCATCCTCATTCTAAAGTAGGTAATTATTAAATCAATTCTCATTATAAAATAGGTAATCATTAACTCAATTTCCATTCCAAAGTAGGTAACTATTAACTCCATTCTTATTTCAAAGTCATTCCAATGTAGGTAATTATTAACTCAATTCTGATTCCAAAGTAAGTAATTATTAACTCCATTCTCATCAAAAAGTAGGTAATTATTAACTCCATTCTCATTCAAAAGTGGATAATTATTAACTCCATTCGCATTCAAAAGTATGTAATTATTAACTCCATTCTCATTCGAAAGTATGTAATTATTAACTCCATTCTCATTCAAAAGTAGGTAATTATTAACTCCATTCTAATTTAAACGTAGGTAATTATTAAATCAACTTTTATTATGAAGTAGGTAATTATTAACTCCATTCTCATTTAAAAGTAGGTAATTATTAAATCAACTTTTATTATGAAGTAGGTAATTATTAACTTCATTCTCATTTAAAAGTAGGTAATTATTAAATCAACTTTTATCATGAAGCAGGTAATTATTAACTCCATTCTCATTTAAAAATAGGTAATTATTAAATCAACTTTTATTATGAAGTAGGTAATTATTAACTCCATTCTCAATTAAAAGTAGGTAATTTTAAATGCAGTGATAAAGCTGCTGGTGGTGCTGTTAAAATGAAATATTTGTTGTGTTGGTCACTCTATTATTGATTTATCGATCTATTGATGTGAATGCATATGATTCAATGCAATATGTAAAATATAAGTTGAGATACGATAATTTGAAAAGTATCTTTTTTTCAGAAAATAACTGATAAAATATCGAATATGCCAACAAGGAAAGTAAAGCATAAAATGGTACACACGTTTGAATTACGCTGTTTAAAAAAAAACAATTCTTC
The DNA here is from genome assembly GCA_963556195.1 of Sepiola atlantica. Taxonomy (NCBI): domain Eukaryota; kingdom Metazoa; phylum Mollusca; class Cephalopoda; order Sepiida; family Sepiolidae; genus Sepiola; species Sepiola atlantica. The sequence goes on along the minus strand of OY744519.1, from coordinate 113,267,189 downwards.
TTATGATTAGAATAATATTGATATATGATATACTTTTCTTAATTGAATTCACTCAGTGTAAATATTGGCAGATAAATGTAAAATCAGTTAAGACATACAATTTGGAATTCAACTCTTTCCAAAAAGGCTTGAAACCTTCAATTAATGAAAACATTTTTTATCTGTGAAAGTAGAAGAAGGAAATCCTATGTTGTTCCGCAGGTAATTATTCTGAATGAGAAGCCATTTAATCAGCAACTCAATTAAATTTCGATTAAGATTAAAAGATTCATTTGAAGTTGCCTATCTAATTAACACACATGCATATATTTATTCTTATATTGGGCAACCTTAGACTTTGTATGAAATGAATGTACGTAAAGGATAGATTGATAAAAACGTTTCCAGTTTAATAGGACATGTGTTACATCGGATAGAGTACTGAACCTTCTATTAAAATGAGGCGAATTTACTTTTATTTAAAATGAAAAATTCGTTCTATAAGTCAGAATCATAATAAACAAGCAAAAAAATATAAATATATACTTAGTCTAAATATAGAAAAAAATCTAAAAACTAAGCACGAACTAATGAAAAATACATGTAACATTTAGCTATCACATATACTCTCAATTACGCAGCATTTGCTCTTTTATTTTCTGCGGTCTTATGCAAACATTTCTGCGATACCGTAAGTCAGCAATTTCACAGTCAACCAATATTTGCAAATGGCAGAGATAAGCCTGTGATAAAGAAATAGAAACACTTGACAAAGTGACAAATCCCTGAAATATTGTGAAATTCTGGCATCAAATAAGACTAGTGATTGAGGAAGAACACTCAAAGCCAGTAAGATTATCTTTTTTTATTTAATATTCAATTTTTCTTTCTTAAACTCCGGTATATTTCTGCATTGTTATAGCATTTTAACAGACTACTGATATTTCTTTCAAATTATCTATAATTTATTCAAAATGCTTTATCTAATTTTTAATTCAGACCATAAATAAGTGTTCTGTCTTCATTTTTATCAACAAGTTGAGCTAAGATTAGAAAAGAAATCTTAACTTTGTAAGTTTCTCTTTTAAAATTATTGTGGGCTTGAAAATTATACAGATTGGGAAATCCCTTGGATTACATCCAAGTTATTTCCTCGAACCATACTAGCCAACGAGAGAATGCACTTTTCTGTGCTGGAAGTAAAAAAAAAATTAATTCCACCCACGTGGGGAATATAGAACTAGATATTATCTTCTTTTTTGCCTTTGTCACAGAAGCCCCTGGAGGTGATCTGGGCAGCTGTGTTTCACAAAACTTAATGTCGTATACCATCAGCCGCCTTTTGGTCACAGTCATAGAATGGCTTGACTCAGATGTAAGTAATATTTCCTAATCTGTTGCAGACGAATCTGCTTTCTCTTTCGGCACAAACAACGTATGTCTTTCTTATTGTATTAAGGCAATTAATGTATTCCTTCTTCAGTATTAATATATGTTCTAACTTTGTATATCATGTCATATAAAGTGCCATCTTAGATGTTTCGTATACCCCTCATACATTTGTCATCAACTCATTTTCTATGTAAGAATAAACGTGTATATGTGCAAATCTGTTTCGGAATTATTATCGTTTTTACTCTTTATTCTGACCCTCGTGAGAGCATCCAAGAGAACACAATATATAACATGGCGAATGGCTGTCTGGAAGACTAACTAAACTGTGACAATATTATCGAACAGAAGAGAGTTGATTCAAAACCGGACCATGGGGTTTCCTAGGAAGGTTTTCAGCTTATTTTACATCAAAAGAAATGAAGACGAAAATTGATATAAAGAGAAAGGAAAGGGGAAAAAAGGAGAAGGGAATGTTGTTTTCCTTTCTCGGTATTTTAGGAAATAAGAAATCCCCAAATAAAGCGATAACATTCATCACAAGTCATCGTGTCGCAAAACAATAGGTTTTGTTGCCCAGATAATGTGGAATTGTCATAACTTGTTTGATTGAAAGAATTAAAGTGAGAATGGAGTTTGTTTTCTTAGATTATGAACATGTGAAAGGAATTTAAACAAAATGTTTTCCTTGTCTCGAAGTTTCAGATATGAAAAGGCGAGGGACAGAAATGAGTGACCCGTTAGGTGGTCCCTGCATCACAACCCAAGGCACAGCTGCTTTGTATCTTCGGCGTTGAGTTGATATTGACATATTAGGGAATTCGTTTGCAAGAGACAAGAATTAAATTGTTTTGGCTGGGTGGGGTGATAGAGAAGGTGTGTGTCTGCTGAATGACATTTCCTCGTGTTTATTAAATTAATACATTTTTCCTTCTGTGAATAGTTTTCGAGGGAGGAGAAATCTGTTATCTCAGTGGAAGGCACTGAGATAACAGTGGGAGATAGAAACGGATGAAGAAGAAGAGAGGGGCAGAATCAACATACGATTAGCCATTCCAGAATTAGAAAAGGCAGATTGGAAATACCAAATATGGCAAGAAAATCATCTGGATCTCAATATAAACGAGTGCAAGTTGAGATTCGAGGACTCCATTTTGCTCGTCACAAGAATCCACGTCGTTAAGAGCCGTACCCCCTAGACTTAGGGTTGATATCGTCAAACCAAGATCGCCCAGAATGTGTTAAGATTTTGCTAGTTCGAAAAACATAGTTAGAAGCTAGAAGTGTGAAATTACCCCTCCTTGTAACATAACAAGTTTTTTTTTCTTTACCTAATAATTATGGTTCTATGGAAATACCCAACAGACAGAGTTGTTAGATTATTGTTTTTTTTTAATTGTTCTACTTGAAATGCCCATTTGCTTCGCAGTGGTACTAAGTTGTTAACCAGTGCCGGATAGTTGTCCTCTGATCTTTAAATCATAACGTGGGAGAGCGGTGATTGCTGGACAGGCCCCTTCGACATCTTCGGCCTTCATCAGTGCAGCAATTCTCCCGAGCAATACCAGGTGACTAACCGAACTCAAGAACTGCCAGATTGGGGACGTCACTGGATGAGGAGTAGTGGGGGTACAAAACATGTGGTCGCTAAAAATGTTAAAGCTAGAATATCCCATATCCATCTCTTTAACCCTTACCTCAAGTGGCTTTTGGCCTTGAGAAATGGTGCCTAATTAGTAAAAAAAAATTAATTAAGAACTGCCAGAACTATCGAATAAAAGATTTACACTAGGCACGTGAAATATTTAGTCTGGAATGTTGATGCTCGCTGAGGTCGGATGGTCATCTTTTTAGTTTTAGCTTGTCGTTTCTTCATTGATAAGAGCCATGATTTCAGGATCATTCGCATTAAACTAGTCCTAGTCCTTTGAGGTCAAGAACTAATACATCTTCAGAGTTTGCCATATTTTAGTTTTCAAGAGTTTTCAGTGTTCCTCTATGGTAGAGTTTGGTAGAGGAGGGGTAAGGTTTAGGTTTGGAGAGCTCATCTTCCAAATTTGGAAATAAATTTACGTTTTTTTTCCTTTCTCATAAAATGTATACATGAACATGATTAATGTATAGAATAAAAAGTGAAATTAGGAAGGATCTGATTATATTAAATATTTGTCCAGTTATACCATATAAGTGTATTTTGGGGAGAAGCCCTTTATGCCATACCTTGTCAAATACCTTGGATATATCAAGCACTCCTGCCCTAGCTTCATCTGCCTTGTCCAGTGTATGATATATGCATTCAGAGATGACCGTTAGGATGTCCAGAGTAGATCGTGCTTGTCTATATCCATAATGGCGGTCAGAAAGAAGTTTAGCATTAACTAAGATCCGGACTATCGCTAGATTGATTAAGGATTCAAAGATTTTAGCAAAGATCGTGAGTAGACTGATTGGGTGGTAGTTCTGAGGATCAGTTCTATTCCCAAAATTCTTGAAGGCTGGTACCACAGAGGCAATTTTCCAGCTATCAGAGAAGCAAGATTCAGCTAAGCAATTGTTGTAGAGTTTAGAGAGGACAGGGGCCAGTTTAGCAGATCATTTCTTTATTACTATTACAGATATAAGGTCAGTCCCACAAGCTTTGGAGGTGTTAAGGTTTTTTATGATGTGTCTGACCTGGGATGGGGTGATGCCCAGGTTTTCAAGCGTGGCTTCGGTCCACAATGGGAATTTAAGGAGGGGGTGGTTTTCTGAGTTTAAGATGAAACGCTGGGCAAGTAGTTCAGCCTTATCAGTTGCCATGCAAACGACATCATTGTGGTTTGATAGTGGGAGAATCGTTGATTGACCATTGTTCACCACACTATTATAGATTTTCCAGAAATCGCGAGTACCTAGTTTCTGTGACTGAATGCGTTTTTTGGTTATTTCTGTATACCTTCGCTTTGCTTCACCTATCACAGCCTTACAATTATTTCTTGACTCTATAAATTTCTGTCTATTAGCAGCTGACTTATGGCGACCGAATTTACGGAATGCTTGCTGCCTCTCAGCAATGGCAGCTGTACATTTCGAGGTGAACCATTGAGGAGAGTGGGGCTTGCTAAAGAATTTTCGCATGGGGACATAGGCTTCAATGCCTGCTTTGACCCATTCAGTTAACTCATTTGCACACTGATCAGCAGGGAGTGAGAAGGTTTCCCTCCATGGGGCGTCGCTGATGTGATCTCTGATGGACTCAAAATCAGCCTGCTTGTAGTGTCTCGTTGTTTTGAGCAATGGTTCATCAGCTTTTGAACGACTTTTTTGGGTGATATAAATCATTAGCACAATGTGATCAGCATTCCCAAGTGGGCTATGAGCTTTCGTCACACAAGCCTCGGGCATTGAGGTTAAGAAAAGGAGTAGAAGTGAGGCTTGCTGGTCTACTCGATCGGGGATGCGGGTCGGAAAATCGACAGTCTGAGAAAGGGAGTGAGCTAAGGAGAAAATACACGTAGAGTTGCCGGCTGCGTCAGTAAGGCTGGAGAATCCCAACCAGTCACGGTGGTGTGCATTAAAATCCCCAAATACATGTATCTGGGCATTCGAGTCAAGTGAGAGTGCTCTATCTATGCTTTCAAGGGCAGTGTTTAGCAGGGTACACTCTTGGCAAGTGTTTCAATTTACAACTTTATTTATTCAGTGATTTCTATTAGTCACAAAAATAATAAATTTCTCAGATTTACTAAAAAGGAAAGGGAAGTAACCACAAAAAATACACAACACAGACTTTTTTTAATGTGGATTGATAATTTGTATTATTCATGTCGGATTACTATTCTCATTTTAGTTGTTATATTCACAGCATTTAAGTTGATGTAACCTTTGAAGAAAGTCGAATGTTACAATGGTCGTAAATATAACAACCAAGATAAGAGAATAACCCAATGAAAGAAACAATCAGTTGCACTTTTCGATTATTTTTTGTTAGAATTACAAAATATCCAGACATGAGTTGTCAGTTATTTTTAATAATACGTGTTTTAGAGAAAAAATGCTGCCTCGATACACACACACACACACATATATATATATATATATATATATATATATATATATATATATATATATATATATATATATATATATATATATATATGTATTTGTTAAGACTGAAAGCAATGCAGAAAACCAGAATTGTGAAAGAGATGAACAAAAACGAATAATCGAAGACAATATTTGTGGTATTAATCTTTACAATTATCTATTTATTTTTCCATAGATCTTTCACATACAACATCAGTAAATATGAGGCTTACTGTTAATATTAAAAATCTGGGATAGTGGAAAATTAATATATTTTGAGAGAAAATATTCCCTTCTCAAGAAAAAAAAAGTAAAAGTTCTATACGTACAAAGAAAAGAAACATTTTTTTCTTTGGACGAATTGATGCATTGATGCATTGTGAATTATCCTTTATTAACATTCATTAATTTGACATTTTACTCTCATACATCGAGCATTCATTCATTCCATATTCCCTGTTGGGTTAATTATTATAATGAATTTTATAATTAATGAGATTTTGTTTGAGAAGCATGCACCTACATTCAATATATAACCAAATATTGATTACAAATGTACTTGGTTAAAAGAAAAGGACAAAAAAAAAGAAAGAAAGTTAAATAACACCAGTAGATAAACAGATAGTTTAAACTAATATAGTTAAGAAATGAAAAGAAATCTGAACCTTTGTGGCAGGAATCTATGTAGTTGAAACTAGATTCTCTTTACAAGGTCTAGCACTTTTCGTGGCGTCATCAAGCTGAGGCTGAAGAGTAACGATAAGACTGGAGTTAAACGAGCATGTCTCCAGCCGTGATAAGGAGAAAGCTTTCCAATAAGTGAAAGACAGGCATAGGATATGATAGGGTCTTGGCGATATTTTCAATACTTTTGAAGGAGGAAAAAAAGAAGAATAAAAACAACTATTTTTCATCAAAATTACAGTGAGTGAAAAGGTAAAAAGTATAGAGTTATGTTTTATTTAACTAGCAGGACCACCCGGCGTTGTCCAGGCATGGATAACAAAATAGAAGAGTAACTCGTCTCTGTCTGTCTGTCTCTCTCTCCCTCTCTACTTCTTCCTTTGACCATCCTCTCTCTAACTTTCCCTCTGACTTCTCTCTCTCTCTCTCTCTCTCTCTCCCTTTCACTCCGGCTTCCAACTGTCACTTGTAACTGGTTCATTATAATAGAAAATAAGAAAAAGGGAAAAGAAAGAAAGAAAGAAAATAAACACTGACTGACTGACGTTTTTTTTTAGACAACTACCAGTAAGAATGAAAAAATGTTATTTCTTACCCCCATCCCCCATATGCACTAATTTTATCCCTGGTGACTCCAAAGGAATGAATGTTACAGTATTTCTGTTTAACATAACCAACTAGGGGATCATAAGGAATCCGATGATGTAAGGTTTGTACGAGTATATTGTGTAGTTTGTGACTGTTTAAAACGATATTAATGAATTATACATACTCATATACATATCCATATAGATATATAAAATATTCCTTTGAATAAAACAAAGTATAAGTTTTTTATTCTTATTAAATTTTGTTTGCAAAGTTTAGATTATTTTAATATCCTCAATGATATAATATCCCTTTATAAATACTTCATTCAACTCATGACATTGTTTATCTCCTCCCCCCCCTCTCTCTCTCTCTCTCTCTCTCTCTCTCTCTCTCTCTAGAGATGTTGACCCTATATATATATGTGTGTGTGTGCATGTTTGTGTAGCATCTTTATGTCCGGAGATACAATTGAAACAAGATCCAACATAACTTTTATTGTGTAAAATCTATGACGAATCTAATGGTGGTATTTTATATAAAGATAACGTTTTACCTTATTTGATTGTATTTATAACAAAGCCCGGTAACAAGATTAAACACAACTTTCTTAGGGTAGGATTTTACAAGAAATCCGATTATGATAATCTGTGTGTTTGGTTTTCAGGAATTCGCAAAAAATTCTATTATAAGAATAATGGTGTGTTTTCACATGAACTTCTTTTAATATTTGCCCTATTAACTATTTAAAATGACAAATGAATATACTACATGTTTTATTGTCGTTTTTTTATATACAAGACCCACTTTCATTCCGGGGTAATGCAAGGTTCCCCTGTTAGTAAAATATATTGTTCTTTACTTTACCAATACTGTGGCGGGTCTCCGTTTGCTCTAAGCACCGATAAATTTTATTAACTTTATATTTTATTTACTTCATAACAATTGACTGTAACAAAATACAGCATGACTTTTCTAGGTTAAGATTTAAAGAGAATTTAATAATGGTAATTATGATTTGGGGTATTCTCCATAAAATTTTATTATAAGAATAATAGAATTTTTGAATGCTAATGATAATGAAGTCAAAAATATTGTTAACTCATGCACTTTTAGCTATTTAAGATGAACAGGGAAACCCGGCATTGCCCACGGCATAGATAAGAAAACAGAAGGCATGAAAATAAAGTGTGTGCAGGAAATATGCTAAAAATAAAAATATGCTGAAAATTTAAGTGCAGGAGTAGAAATGGAAGAATGGCCAAGTAAGGAAAAGCTACTGAATTGCAATAGTGTCGACTGTCTAATTTATTGCCCATCCTCAGTCTCGTTACTTTTTGGCACATCTCGCATTTTGAAACGAAATGAAGTTTTAATTTATTGTCCTTCGTTAATATATGCTAAGTCTCGATACTTTGTGAAACATAATCATACAAATGTAATTCACAAGAATGTAAATTTTGAAGTTGCTTCTCCCGAGCAACGTCCGTTTACTTCTCAAGTTTATAACAACATAAAGAAATTAATATTCTTTTGAGTTTATTAAAAATATTTGTTTATGTTAGATAATCGCTTAAGCTTTCAGTTTTTAAGTAATTGCTCCCAGACAACACCGGGTGCCTCTGTTAGTAATAAAAAATAGAACATAGTGCCAATATTTGTCTGTTAAGAAATGAATTAGATGTTCATAAAATCAGAAAGCGGTCCATTTCAGCATTAAGAAAGGACTCGTGCTCTTACCTGGATGAAAGACATCGTCATATCAGTGACTTTTTCTATCAATCAAAGATGCAATGATTATAATAATATTCATTGACAGAAAACTGCACTGATCAGATACACATGTTGTATCTTAAAAGACAGACACGATATCTATATGAATACACAAGTAATTGAGGACTTCAAAAACAATTCATGTTAGGTTTTCCTTTGCGACTTTGAAACTTGATGAAACAGACGATTTTAAGACAACTTTCTTTGATCGTTTTTTTGTGTATTCATAAAGACAAAAATCTTCGAATAAAAATATGCAGTTGAAAGTTATTGTCTTACCCATGTGAATCAGCTCAACTGACAATAGCACTTAACCATTTGGGCCAACTATTTTTAAACTTGGACTCTTTCAGGGGTGAATAAAACTCTTACCAAAGATCAAGATAATTTACAAGCCATCAGATGTTACTATCAATGTTATTGTGTAACTTCTATGAGATACATTCAATCAAAGCCAGTACTACCTAATCCCGCACCACATGCTGCTGAACCAGCGAGGAATGGTTTGAACAATGATTTGGAAGCCTCTTTAATTTATATGTTGACCCTTTATTTTATATTTTTCACAAAAAATTTAGATAGAGTAGCTTTCAATAGTAAAAACATTAAAAATAATACAAATTTGTTAGAGTGCGGGTGTGTTAATCTGGCTCAAAATGCAATTCTGTTAAACTTCCACTGCTTTAAAGATAGCTTGTATGGCTTATAAAATGCATAATTTGTTGAATAAATGCTGGACATGTCATTAAAATTGGAGAAGTACTTGATTTCTGGCGAGTAAAAACGTGAACACATTTGTTTGTTTACAAAAGTGGGGAACCCATATCATAAATTGGGAGTCGGATGAGCTCTTTGCATCGGAACTGGATATAGTGATATTTAGATCCAGATCAATTGCCATAAATCATTTGAAAAACAATTTTCAGAAATAGTTGTGTAAAAACGCTGACACATTCTTAAATTTGATTTTCCATGTGTTCATGAAGTTCTAAAAGGAAACACTTTTTTATATTAGATGTTTTATAAATATCAGTCATACAAGTCTTGGTTTATTACATAATAGCAGTATTCACCAGACGTTGCCAATGCGAAAATATATTGCTGGTCAGAAGGTTTTATAGGAAAAAATAATTTTAAATATAGTCATGTTTACAGTTTTGCCTTGAAAATAAAAATTTAAAATTACATTTGTGATATTAGGTTAAGTTATTTAAAAAAAAAACAGTTGATGTGGTGTTGTTGCTTACAGGCAGCTGTAAAACGGCAAATAGATTTAACGAATCGAAGTATTCTTTTAAAAAGTGAATGATTTTAAATCTTTAAAATACTGATACAAATAATTATTTAAATGTTTAAACCTTTTTTAAATACGTTCTTTACTGGGATATTCTTTGTTTAATTTTATTTGTGTTTTATGAAACCAAAGAAAATCTATTTAAAAAATAGATTTTGTTTCTTTACTTTCTAATATATTTAAGTTATTTTACAGACTTAATCAATAATTTTCTCTAGTGACCCCAGATGGAATCGAAGGAGATTTTCAATGCTGTCTTTAGATTGTTTGAAAAATTTAACCTTTATTTTATTGAAACTTATCTAAATGTTCTAACTGCGAACATATCAACTTCTATAATACACAGAAAACATTGACTTATATATATATATATATATATATATATATATATATATGATAATATAAACTATATTCTCTTTTAATTTGACAAAATGATTGGCAACTTGCTTCTAAAGTTCCTTCTATCATTTATATCACAGCTAGTTGTAATCATTGTCTGACGAGTTGAAAATTGCCGAATGCTTTAAACATCTTAAAACAACATTTTTATACACATACATACATACATACATACATACATACATACGTACGTACGTATTACTGTTAATATTATTACTTTCTGAAAAGAAATATTTATGATTATTTATATGTTTCTTTTTTTGAATAATCAGAAAGCGGTGTATGATATTCTTAGATTTTAACAAATTCCTTTTTTGGCACATTTGTATATATACGGTACCCGAACACAGACTCATTTTTGCCATCAATATAAAGTAACACATATCTTTAAAAGTTTTGAATTTTTTTAAAGAGTTCGATATTTTTATATTTCAAAAAGAAATGAACATGATTTTTGATTGAGATACATATTTTTATTTTATTCCTTTGATTAATTAAATTCTTAAAAATAAATGTTATCATTCAGCCCAACAATGTGTTATGTTGATGGCAAAAAAGTTGACCCCTATCGTTTTATTTATTTTTTTTATTTAAATCTGAAACTTAAGCAATAGGCCTGGTGCTACCAGATCAGGCTGTATGAAGATACCAGCTTCCTGACTTAAAATGCACCAAACATTGATGTTATTGTTTTTTCCTTTCCCTTTGAAAAAATCAATCATGTTCTGTAAAGCTAAAAACAAAAACAACAATTTTCTTCTAAAAAACTACGAAACCAAACACTATGAATAAATATTTGAAGATATGAAGAACTTAAAGAATAAAAACTTTTACCAAAATGACCGGAGTCGGCATTAAATAATTCGAAAAGAGTTGATATGCTGTAAAACAAAATAACCAAACCAAACACTATGAATATATATTTGAAGATATGAAGAACTTAAAGAATAAAAACTTTTACCAAAATGACCGGATTCGGCATTAAATAATTCGAAAAGAGTTGATATGCTGTAAAACAAAATAACCAAACCAAACACTATGAATATATATTTGAAGATATGAAGAACTTAAAGAATAAAAACTTTTACCAAAATGACCGGATTCGGCATTAAATAATTCGAAAAGGGTTGATATGCTGTAAAACAAAATAACCAAACCAAACACTATGAATAAATATTTGAAGATATGAAGAACTTAAAGAATAAAAACTTTTACCAAAATGACCGGAGTCGACATTAAATAATTCGAAAAGGGTTGATATGCCGTAAAACAAAACAGCAAACCAACGTAAGCAATAAGCATTAACATTATCCTGTGTTCCAATACCTTCAATTGCTGCTGTATATCCGTAACTTTACTCTCGTTGATGCCATCAATGAATTTCACTGCACCTTATTTCTCTTTAACTATTATCTTACCGAAAGTCTATTCTAATTCAATGTTCTTTTATTCAATTACTGGTTTCACCTGTCGTCTCTTTTGTAACTATACAGTGATAAAGTTCCAATTAATTTCTTCTAGCAAACAATTAAAACTATTTCTTTTTGTAATGTGATTATGTTGGCCACGCTCTAAAGAAACTTTAGCATTGATAGTTTTGTAAGGATTTTAAAAAAGAAGTCAGAAAATAAACAATTATATAAAGCTGTTCACACATCCATTATTTTTTTTAATAAAGTTTAAATATCATTACTTAATGAATTATCTAAGAATTTGTCATTTAAAGCAAGACAGTGAAGTTTCATCTTTACAGCTTTATATTACTGTGTTATTCAAAGTAAAAAAACGTTGTACCCTGAAAACCTTTGACTTTTCAGTTTATCTTATAAACATTGAACAAAGCTGGTTATTCTGTATTTTGTATCTTTGGCCGGGATCAAAGTGAAGTATCTGTTCTGATGGATACTGCACCCCATAGACCGGTATTGTCTTGGCCTTCGGGTCTTAATTCTGCCGGTCTGTGGTTTTGTCCTGTGCAGTTCTAGGAGGTCCACCCTCCCAGGCTTTGCCTTCTCACCCTTTAAGAAGGGGTTAGTTTATTGCTAATCGCCTGAGGCGCTCCTATCGGGGAATGCCGACAGGGCTGCCCAGGCAATTTTTAAAGGTCAGAGTGCTCTTCCTCTAGAGTGCTGACTTATCAAATCCCACTTTCCCGACCTTGTGTCACATCTTACCTTGTGGAAGGAAGATAAATAAATAAGTTTGGTACAAAATAGAATAACGTTTCCAAATTATCCAAGAAGGTGGAATTATCATTAATATTGGCAGATTTATTAACCTTCAAATGTGTGGTTCACTGGTGAATCCCACTTCTCTCTATGAGGCCATTTCAACAGCAAGAACTCTGTATTCTGATGATCTTGAGTGCACTGCATTCTCTGAAGTGCACTGCATGGATCGCCATTTCGAAACATTGTATAAACGGACCGTTTTGTTTTGACAAATAATGTTGGGGAGACAGTCACGCTCAATAAAGTGTGTCGAGGTGCACATTTAGAACATGTCTTGTAAAATTGTAATCTATAACAAGAGATACTGAATGCACACGAATTTTTATTGGTATCATTTCAGTTTTTAGGAAGTCCAAAATCTTTTTGTTTTGTTCATAAGTTGTGAGTATGTGAGATGGGTCAAGTTTATATACTGAGAGACACTTTCTATATTATTTTAAAGAGATATGTATGTTATTTGTTTCCATATCCTCTACACTAAAGGGTTATATAAAATAATACTATCATTCTTCTTTTTTTTTAATTGATTATAGTGTAATCAATGAGATCACACATGTATCATTGTGCATCATTTATGCAATGTAAAAAGTTTGTATGGAAAATCTAATATATAAAAAAAGTCAGTCGGATTCTCGAATTTGGACCCAAATAACATTGTATCTGACAAATCGATATTTAATTCTGCCTAGATGATAGTTAGAGAAATTTTCAATGTGTGATCTTTACATAAAAAAGAAATTTTAATCAATTTTATCGATTCATATTCGATCCGACCTGATAATTCTTTCAGTAATAGATGGGTAAAGAGATTCACTGTTTATTTGCACTGGGTAATCAATAGAGATGATTATACAATTAAATCGCTTAGTTTGTTAACATTGACATTTTAAAATAGCGTTGTAATTCATAGTGTAAGTGTTCTCTATCATTTTTTTCTGCCGTTAACTTTTACGACATGAATATAAATTAAACATGAAAATAGCGATAAGCTTATCATTCCTGTGTATGTACCGACAATAAATAATTTCATCTAAACACAGGACGAATGTAGCACGAAATTAGCTAAATAATTACAACATATACTTTATAGATTGAAGTAAATCCTAATAAACTAATGTAATTATCAGTATATGTTTTTTATAAGCAAATACGCATGTATGTATCTACATTGTGCATTTTATTACTTTGTAACACTATGAAGAACAACAAAAAGGAACAAAAAGGTGAGTACCAATTTAATTTTTTTCTTTCTTTTATTTTTTTCCCCGTCTTCTACACCCAAAATATAAATAGCATTTTCTTTATGATAATTGAGACTTGTATTTATTTCCTTCAAATCACTGCACACATCTGATTTCTCTTTGCTACATTGTCTTTCTAAATCTGGTTTGTTAGATTAAAAACAATGTACGCGATTTAAAGTTATACTCGATTTAAAATTAATTATAATAATCTGTATAATAATATGCCAATGCACTTTATATTTGTAGTACCGTATCACATTTCACACATTAAAAAGTGAGATCCTCCATCTAGCAAAAATGAAATTGTTCCAAAATCAAATTATGTTGTCCCGTTGTTACAAAATGTAGGGAGAGCTATCGAGATTCGAACTCACGACTCTGGTTTACGGAGAGAGATGGGATTCATTTTTGCATATTTATAAACGACCGAGAAATTATAATAATGCGACTCGAATGACGTCAGGAAAAGAGATAAAAAGAGAGAGTGAAGAAAAAAAAAAACTTCAGCCGCACGCGAAGAACAGTCGACAGGAAGTTAACGCGAGACAGAGGACGAAGGATGCCGGCAAGGAAGTACGTTAGCTGCCGGGTTAAGACGGACATATTTTGAGGACAACTATAGTACCTCTAGACAACAGAGTACCTCTGCGCTGAACGGGGAAGAAATGAACAACCGTCGACAAGAAAGTCGCGAGGAAAGGCAGGAGCCTTTTGTAAATGGAATTTGAAGATGGAATTATATCCGCCCTTGGCTTGGGCGAGACGACCGATGTGCGACTACAATATCGCAGTGGAGCCTTTTGAAAATGGAATTATAGCCGCCCTCGGCTCGGGCGAGACGAGCCTGTTGAAAATGGAATTATAGCCGCCCTCGGCTCGGGCGAGACGAGCCTGTTGAAAATGGAATTATAGCCGCCCTTGGCTCGGGCGAGACGAGCCTGTTGAAAATGGAATTATAGCCGCCCTCGGCTCGGGCGAGACGAGCCTGTTGAAAATGGAATTATAGCCGCCCTTGGCTCGGGCTAGACGAGCCTGTTGAAAATGGAATTATAGCCGCCCTTGGCTCGGGCGAGGAGCCTGTTGAAAATGGAATTATAGCCGCCCTCGGCTCGGGCGAGACGACCCGCTGAACTAAGCGGAGAAAGGAAAATGGAATTATATCCGCCCTCGGCTCGGGCGAGACGACCCGCTGAACTAAGCGGAGAAAAAGCTTGAAGATGGAATTATAGCCGCCCTCGGCTCGGGCGAGACGACCCGCTGAACTAAGCTGAGAAAAAGTAACCAGCCAGGAATTGTTTTTCCTGAGAAAAAAATGTATTTCAAAACTACATGTGCAAGGAGGTACGGCTACGACGACATGCCGGAAATATCTACTCTAAATCGAACAATGCATCCAGTTGTAAGTAACAACCTGAATATCTCTTCACGGACATTCGCCCCCTAGGGCTGTTGTATGTGTATTTTTGTGTAGAAATGAATCTTGCTACTATAGGGATAGGATAGACAACCCCCCCTATCCTAAGAATATACTTTTGTTTTGATGTTTTATTTCGTTTTGTTTTATAGAAACACTCCCGTTTTTTTTCTAGTATACAGTTTCATTAAATAAATGAATATAAATTTAAGTCCTAATGTCTTTTTGTCATTTCTTCGTATCCTTTGTTTGTTTCCTGACGGTATTTTATATTGGAGAAATCCCCATCCCATATCACGTTTTATTTGAACCTGGGATAATACGAGCCACTCCGGGCTTTTTTTTTTTACTTTTTTTTTAAAAACTTTTTTAAAAACTTTTTTTTAATCTTTGTCACGTATTGTCTTTCGGTGGTCCCGACCGGCGGCATTCGTGACACCGTCGACTAAAACTACAATTTTAAATAAATACATTTCAAAGAATGACATTCGTTTATTTATTAAAAGAATATTTAGCTGATGGTGACAATTACTTTTACCGAACAAGGAACAGTCTTTTTTTTTTTTTAAATAGTATTGACCATTTACAGACATTTATTATTTCAAAATGAATATTGTTAACAGTTAATTATAAAGGTTTATGTAGAAAGCACTGTGGAATTATCATGCTAATAATAATAATCATTTGGTAAAGATTCCCGGGCAACGCCGTGGAGACACAGCTAGTAATAAATATAGTTATTTCTTTTAGATTTATGTGTTGAAAGAACCATGAAGTTTTCACTTGATATCCAATGTAACTTTCAGAAACCAACTAATATTTTTCTTGTTAGATCCACAGGTAAAACAATTAAAGAATGAACTAATTAACTATTCTAATTTATGTCAGTATTTGGTCTATTAACACTTAAATTGAAGTCATTATTGACAATAGCGACAGACTCAGGTGGTAATATGATTAGAAATAATTCTCGAAATGCCTTTATTTGTCTATACCTGACCCAGCCAGCCATTAAGCCGAGATAGTTGGTTGTACACTCTAATTGTCTCTTTCAATTTGACCTTTCATCATAAACTGTGAATGTGTCACGAATTAACAGATCAGAGGGTCAACAATTTTGGTTGGATTAATTTGGCGTTGTCTGAGTTTGTTAATTAGAAATCAGAATCTGAACATATTAAAACTCTATTTGATGCAAACTTTCATTTTCAGTTCTCTTGCTCTGTTGTGGCATGTAAATTCAGATTTGTGAAATGTTTATGCATATATATATATAAAGTCTACGGTTCAAATCGTGCTACCGACACACACATATATAACATTAAAACTTATAGTCAAAATATTTTGACTTAAGTCGAGTATAAATGTACAATAGAATAACTCACCTACAGTAAATATAGGTAAAGTCAAAATACAGGCATTTAAATACTTCAAATACTAACATCAGCTCAATTGTTAATTACTAAGATAAAACAGAGCTTTTATATTATTATAATTATACTTTGTTATTATTTTTTCTCTCCCACTTTCTTTGTCTTAATATTATTTTGTGAATTCTATTCCCTATAATGTTAATATATATTTCTTTATTGGTATAATTATATTTTATTTAGATTATTTTAAATTTTAATTTAAAATTTTATATCTAGTTTTATTTAAGGCATTAAATATCAAAGTTTTTAATTTTTTACATAATGTTCACTTTTAATCTTTTAACTTAAATTCGAAATTTTTGATGTTTTAATTTGAATTTAGAATTTTAATTTTTAGATCTATCTATTTATTATATATACTTCTTATTTATTTTTTATAGTTTTTTATTTTTCATATAATATCATATTAATCTCATTCTATGATCATAATATTATGTCATATCTTATAATTATCTATTAACTTTTTACTTAATATATATATATATATATATATATATATATATATATATATATATAATTTAATTAATATCCTAATTATAATTAATAATTAATATTATTATATTAAATTAATTATATAAGTTATCATTATCCTAATTATTATCGCTTATAGATTAGTACTACTATTCTTACTTTGTTACTTAATTCAATTTATTATGATCCATTACATAGAATTTATTTATCTTCAAACTATTTAAATATTTTATTATTTTATTTGTTCTTATTGTTGTTTTTATCATTGTTTTTTTTATTTATTTACTTTTCAAAATCATTTATTGTACATTATTTATTTATATTTAAAATACTATATATTATTATTATACCTATCATTATTGATATTATGTATAGAGTGGTATAGATTTATATAATGAGACGTTCTATTTTTCCTATAATAACTTGATATATGCATTCTTAATACTAAATTATTATATTTTTTGCTTGATTTCTGTTTGTGATGTTATGAGGGGCACTGAAGAGAATTTTTAGTATCATTTAAAGTATACACAAAATAAAATATTCCAAATCATTTTAGAAACGATCGTACACCAGATTTTGTTGTGTTTGCATTCTTCGAATTGATAGAAATAATCTGCTGATTTTATTTATCTCAACCTACTATATATATATATATATATATATATAGATTTAGATTTTTCACTTATAAAATAGATCATTCAGTGAAGACCGGGGTTGTTCCAATAAAAAACAAGCTCGATGATACTCGATTACAGAGTACAGAGCATTTATATGTGATTTTATGAAGGCTTACCAAAGCATTCCTTTCAAGACACCAATGATCACCATTAAAGATATTTTTTCTTACAAATACTATTTATTCAAATTAAATGTTTTTTCCTACACGTGTTTCACTACCAAGCAGTTACTTGCTTGGCAGATCATCAGGGAAATTAAATGTCTGGAATACTGGTTTCAACTGCCGACAAAACACAATGTGGCGTTGTAATAGTTGAGGTCACTTAAGAAGAGAAGAGGAAAAAAATAAAAATAAAAGTCAAACTTAAAAAGCAAGGAAGAACAACGATAAGAAAAGAAAGTCCTAGAAAAGTCTTAGAAAAGTAGCTTGTGCATTATTTCTTCCACCAAGCCAACAAGCAAGCAATCGGTCCCAAATACATTCAATAAAACCACAAAACCGGAACAATGTGCGATAATACACTTTCACGTTAGCCGGTACAATGATGAATAAATCCCCCCCCCATAAGAAAACAAAAGAACTAAATCATTCTTGTTGGCTTGGTGGAAGAAATAATGCACAAGCTACTTTTCTAAGACTTTTCTAGGACTTTCTTTTCTTATCGTTGTTCTTCCTTGCTTTTTAAGTTTGACTTTTATTTTTATTTTTTTCCTCTTCTCTTCTTAAGTGACCTCAACTATTACAACGCCACATTGTGTTTTGTCGGCAGTTGAAACCAGTATTCCAGACATTTAATTTCCCTGATGATCTGCCAAGCAAGTAACTGCTTGGTAGTGAAACACGTGTAGGAAAAAACATTTAATTTGAATAAATAGTATTTGTAAGAAAAAATATCTTTAATGGTGATCATTGGTGTCTTGAAAGGAATGCTTTGGTAAGCCTTCATAAAATCACATATATATATATATATATATATATATATAATGTTGTTACAGAAGATCAAGTCACAGGATGAATTGTATTACGTATAGCATTTTAAAATGCTGTTATTGGTTTCCTGTTATGTTCTGGAGTCCCGGAATTTAAATTGATAACGTTTCTCTTGGAACTGCACTGTTTTTTATGCCTAACTGACTTCATCTACGGCTGTTTTGTGCAATTCTTTTCTTTTCTTCAGTTCTTTTATTCATTTGTTTTTGGTCACCTGAAGATGATTCGATGAAGAATCGAAAACGTTAGCGATGCATATGGAACATACATTTTTTTTATATTGACACAAAAAAGATAATTAGAAAAACAAAAGAATTCGCTTATGTTTTACAATGTTTGCTTAAATATTAAATGAAATATATATATATACACTGGTGAAGTATTTTTTCGCCATTTTTGATTAAACGTGTACCTATTCACAAAAAGTGTCTCTTTATTTCGTAATTTTTCCCTTTAATAATGATCAGCAATTTATTATATAATATAACGCAGAATTTTCTACAATATATCATGCATTCTATACATGAATATAAGTCACGAACACACACAAGGAAAAAATGCATTTCCTATTAAATTCAAATTTTACTTGAAAATAATATATGCATCAAAGTTGATAAATGCGTAAACCTTATTTTTAATAACAGATTTTCAGGTCTAACTATATTATTGGAATTATTATTAAGCTCAGTGAATTCTAAGTGCCCTGTGATTGGATGAAAATGAGCCAATCACAGACCACTGCTTCAATCTCCGCAGAAAACATAGGAGAGCGCCATTTTCGAAAATAACGGGCTCTTTTCTCCAGTCTCGCAGCCGATCAACATCATTCTTCTCTGCCATGTCAGGTGAGAGCGGGCTCATGCTCTTTTAGCGTATATAATATGAGCGAAGCCCTCTTGATGTTCACAACTACTTTTCACAGCATCTTGTTACAAGACAACTGGCATTTACAGCGAGTCCGCAAAGGCACTTCTTTTGCAAGCAACATTCTATTTCTTTCTTCTCTTTTTTTTTATCTATATAAATACCCCTTCTTTATCTACTCAAGTTGTTTGTTATCTCTGTTCTTGTCTAGTCACGTTTATATGCCACCAACGTTTCTTCCAGCGGACTACAGTCTTCGTCCTTCATTTTAACGGGAAAAATCCCAACAATATATTCATTCTTGTTATATTCTTCTGAGTAAATGGTTGCATCCATACTCTTGCGATGTTAATAGCTAATAGATTTTATGGGGTGGACCTGAAACCAACATACCTGAAAAGTTTTAAGTCCTTCATATAAAATGGCTGCCAGTCAGACTTATAAAGTTCGACTATATTCTATTACTTTACTCTTAGCTGTTTAGATATCTTTTCAACTGTATTAGTCAATTTGAGAACCGGACATGTTGATCTTATTTGTTATGCTGTAAAGCCTTTATGTTAACTCGTTTTGAAATTGTAGATATAAATCACATATCGTTTTTAATTGCAAAAAAATTACTGATATACTTTGAAAGCATTTTTATCCGGTAATCTCCAATCAGTTAAGAGTAATAGATAAGATGAGTGTTGAACACCTCTCGCGTTGTGTGCTTGAGTATTTCATTTTGGAATGAAGCTACCTTAGTTGTAAAAGAAGACAGTCACATGTGTTCAGTCCACTAAACCTTATTGATAAAAAAAAAGTATAATGAAGCAAATATGAATGTAAAATAAAAAGTAAAGTAGGAGAAGGAAAGAGAATAAATATAAAAATATGAACGAAATTAAAAAGAAGACGAAAATCGAACAGAAATGTCGCTATTCACAAAGATGTGCAGAATTTTGTATATTACCGAAAAATCCTTTTTTTTTCTTTTGTGTTAAAAAAAAACGATTTCTGTCACTTTTTTTCACAGGGGGGTGGGGCTTGTCAATATTCACTTATTTTTTTTGCTTTATATAACTAACTAATTGTGTAGTTCTCACCTCAGAAATGGGAAGTCAAATGAAATGTGCATATGCAGCCTAATCATCTACACACAGTATTGACCAATCAAATGTGTGAGTTCCAAAATATAGTCAAATGTAGGAGTTTCTATGGAGTTGTCTATAAAAGCACTGCAAGAGGCACAAATCAACCTAGGATATTTACATGGTCATATGGAGTTACCTTCTCTTGACTGGAACTTTTGTGCCAAAAAACTGCCCAAAGACAAAAAAAATAACACGTTTTCTTCCATTCACTCAGGAGGATGTACTGTCATATGAAAATATGAAAACAACTAAGTTCGTCTTATCTTTCTCTCTACCTGATGGGGGCACCAAATCATCAGCAGCTCGGATAGAACTGCTATAGTCATGTAGCTTTTCCTATTTCCTTTATAACTTATTGTCGTGCGTGCAGAATTCATCAAAATTAAAACTACGATGAACAATAACATTTTTATCTTCTGCTGACTTCTATTTGACTGAACACTCTGGTTAAATACATACCACAATGAACGCACTCCAAATAACAATAATTCCAACATTTTTTTTTCTTGGCAATAAATATGAATTGTTCCGTTATTTCATGGCCATTGTCTTTTTTTTTTCTTTGTAGTTGTCATATTTTGAACTATTTTAACAGAGCCAGCAACATGAATGAGAAAAGGAAAATATTGGGGAAGAAGATCTAAAGACAAGAAAAGCTAATAATAAAATTGGTTAAAAACATAAAACAAAATACATAAGACAACAAGAACATAAGTCAGCCGTGAGACTGCTTACCGTCACCTGAAAATGGGTCAAATTCTTATCCGAGCCTTACTTCTCTATATTGTATGAAGTATTCCCGAAGTTATGCCATGGAAACGTTGATAACTCAAAAACTATTTAACTGATCAGACTGAACTTTCATGTATCAGACCGGTATATCTGATTTGGACAAATGAAGTTTCAACAAACTGAAGTTACCCCCAAAAGTGTAACTTATTCTCTGATCTTGACCTTGGACCTAGATATCCGAAAAGTAAATCAGGTGTAAGTTAGACCATGATCGATATTTTGACTGAGTTTCCAGACGATTGGTGAAGCGATGTGAATGCTCGGCTCTACCCAAACAAACGAACGTAGTGAAAAACTTAACCTAAAACATAATCTCCGCCTTGACACAGGTAAAAATAGTTAAAAAATTGAAATAAAGAAAAAAATAGCAAAGCAAGTGAAAGTAAAATGACGAAGAGAGAAATGGAGCAAAAAATCCAAAACGAAAATGCAGAATTTGTGGTTGGGAAACTGTATATTTGTCGCCGTTTTTCTCTTCTCGTTTCAGTCCATTTTCTTCCTTCCTTATCTATGTTTTTTTGTTTGGATCTGTTTATTCTGTCCGTGTGCATACAACTTGAGACAAAACAATTTCTTGGTCGAGAATCTTCAGCAGAAGATGGATGATGTTTATATGCCATCCATTAGGCTAGCATCTATCAGAATGGTCAGCTACTGACAGAATGGCAAGAGAAGAAAGGAATCGGAGAGGGAACTCTGTTGATCTTATAATGCAGCTGAATAGTGCAACAAAACAACAACAAAAGAAATACTATCACACAAAATGTCTATAATCATATAAAAAACAAAATAATGTTTTTCTTTGTTTTTAAGTTGACTAGACAAAATAAACAAAATTGTCAGAATATTTATGTTTGGAATCACCGTTAAAAAGAATAACTGCTCAAACTGCAATATTTTCAAATAATATATTTTTCTTTCACTTTTTTTTGCCTGATATTAGTTTAAAATATTATTTGTCAGGCTAGAAGATTTGCACATTTTTCTCTTATGAGGTATTAACCTTGTCTTCAACCTGTGAAGGCCTGGGCTATATCTAATGATCCATATCTAATCATCCATATACAGACTGTTTCGCTGTATCACAACTCTACACTATGGATTGACAGGCAACTGCTTTCAGTCGAGATTAGAACTCGCCTGTTTCTTCTATATTTGAAGATTCTAACCGATATGTCACATACACACACACACACATCTCCCCCCCCTCTCTCTCTCTCTCTCTCTCTATATATATATATATATATATATATATATATATATATATGATTATTTTTATTTACACAAACATGTACAAAATCTGGTTTTTCATTCTTTCCAAATATGATCTAAGGTTAAGATCGGATTCTAACTCTGCCTGATGAGATCTCAGTTTATAATAACTGTTGATCGATAACATCGACATGCTAGTGTCGCAGATTTTGTACATGTCTGTATAAATAAAAAAAATCACATATAACAACTCTATTTGATATTGAGCACTTTTTATAAACCCGGTTGAAATTCTTTGGATTACTACCCTGTGGATGTTTTACCTGGATTATTATTATATATATATATATATATATATATATATATAAAGGAACAGAAGAATAAAGATATAATGTATACCTTTAAAGTAGAACCTATCATGAAAGGTTGATGCTCATATATGAGATAGAGCAATTATATAAACAAGTAAAGGATGAAAATAAAAATTGTACAATATACAATATCTATTAAGTCATCAGTTGTTCAAGACAAGGGGTTTTAAATAAAAGAGATGTTATTATCCTTCCTTAAGTCATGGCTTTTCAAAGAATGATATTTTATCGTCAGAGGAGAGCAAACAGATAAGTTGGTAAGGAGAAATTACCAAAAGTCAAAATTTAAAAAGATATAAAAATAAAGATAATATAAAATGTAAAAAGAAAAGGTTAAAAAAAATATATATCCCCAGGTAAGTTTATGTTTACAGGGTATAATCCTGTGAAACTTTACTATGTTTATATAAAAGGTGCTCAATAATAAATTGTTCCATATATTTATTTCCTATACAACTTTTTATTCATACAAACATTTTTGGCTACACATTTGCAAACATTTCTAGCTGGAAACCAGCTGAACTTCTCAGCAACCATTTAATATGGATGCGAAAACTGTTTGAATTTCAGCTTTCACATCCATATTAAACGGGGGCTGATAAAGTTCAGCAAGTTTCCAGCTAGAAATGTCTTCAAATCTGTATCCGAAAATGTATATATATATATATATATATATATATATATATATATATATATATATATATTCTGTAACACCCCATTGATTAAAACTGGTAGTACTATTGGAACAAAGATTTCCCTTAAATTGGCATAGCAGTATCCTAACCAGTTGACCACTTGGGTTAATGAAGAAATTTAATAAAATTGTGTGACCACATCTTGTGTTTCTGTTTGTGTGTTTCTCGTAATTTGGTGACTTCCACATTATTGTTTTCTTTTTAAATAAATATTTACTGAAATAAAAAAAATGAAATAGTGTAAACTGATGCGAAATTTTAAAAAACATATTTAAAAAATTAATTTAATTTTTAAAAATTTACCAGAATGCACTCACTTCCGATAAAAAAAAAACGTTTACCTTACAATCATATGCAGGAAGGACAACTGTAGAAATGCATATTCAAAGTCTGTTTAATTTTTAAGCAAAGCAAATATTCAAAACAACATGTTTCAAAATAAAGTTATATTAATATTCTAAAACCAAAAATAAAAAATAAAATTACAGTATTTTTAACCTAACAATAACATTCAATTCCAGAATATTTTTTAATATATAAAATCATTCATTCTAACAGTCTAAACATTTTTAAACAAATTAAAACTTTTATAATTTGGGTTATTCGAACTACTGTTCTCATCTTGAGTATTATTCTTTCAACGTTTCGGCCACTGTCTTTAGGTGTATATTTTCGAACTCAGGAATATTTCCGTCGAACTCGGGAATCTGGACGAAATTTCGAACAAAACCCTTTATTTAATTCACGGAGGTAGCATGCTCTCGTTCCGTCAGCCATGACTGGGAGAAGTATTCAGTAATTCACAATTCTTCATATAGCCCGCACCGAGGATTAAACCTTCAGATGACTATCACGTAGAACTGAATTTTACTTAGTATTATATCCAACGGCCGAAACGTTGTGAGAATAACACTCAAGATGAGAAGAGTCGTCCGAATGATCCAAATTATACAAATTATCAATCCTCATCTAAAGAATTCAGAAACATAAAATAAAAACTTTCCAATAGTTCTGAAGTTAAGACAGAGAATCAAGCTGCCAAAGAGTTCCGCCCGAGCAACACCAGATAAATACAACTATTGAATAATAAAGAACACAGAAAAAATATTTTATCTGTAATGCTTATAGCAACAAAATTAGATGCATATCAGATCTATGAATTATAAATCACTGTATTAGATTTTAGATGATACTTAAACACACGAGATATCTTTTAGATAATATATATGTAAGTGAACACCTGTGCACGGGTAAATGTAAGAATTGATACATTTTTTTCACACATGACGTGTAGCCTGAAGATAATCAATGAACATGCAGATCAATGTTTAATGAAATAAAGGAAAAACACAATTTTATGGTGAGTATGTGCATTGTGCACATACGGTTGTCAAACGTGACAGTTAATAATAGATTTTTTTTTCATTAAAGAAAACAAACAAACCGTTCTTAATTCTTGGATTTTAGCAGATTTTGAAAGAGTGAAAACTAAAGAAAGAGAAGCAGATCCAAATTGATAATATTGATTAAAACAGCCCCAAGGATAAATAAGACTTGACAGTTGTAACAATTGGCTGATGGTGTGCAACACCTCCAAGGAAACATTCAGCAAAAACAAAGCACACAATTGAAATCCTACATTACATTATATCCATACGTCATTAAGTGTTCAAGAAGATATACTTCACTTTAAGGCACATCAAAAACCAACACAAAACCATATACTTTTGTGAGCTGTCTCTTTGTAAGAAGTGCTTTGAATCGTCAGCTATTATCTTTTTGAGCAGAAAAAATGGAACCAAACGCAGAGATACTACTCTAGAACACAACTGTGTTTCTTGAACTAGAAACCGTCCAGAGACGATAACTCCTTTGTTATATAACCCTCGATAGACGTGGCTATACACAACATAATCGCTTTGACACATCTTAAACAAGGTACCAGACCGTCAAAGAAAATCACCACCATCTATGATATTAAACGTTACCTAAATGTGGCCACCATTGGTCAGACACTAATTCAACAAACTGCATATTCCCAGGGACCAAATCGTAGTACCATAGTGCTAGAGGGTATTGTCATTTCTCTCCATATCATAACTTTATTAAAATCTAAACACCTGCTAGACCAGTGCCTGATTAGAGGTATGTCATGCATTTCAGAATTAATTCTTTCCAAAATAATAACGCCCTGGCAGAGCCACGAATTTGCCAACTGCAACCCCATGCAGAGGGGTACTCCCCTTCTGAAAACAGGGCCATTTATAGGCCGTGTGTGGCGACCCGTGATGTTTGAGTACAGGATCCTGGTAACTTAGTCATTCTTCCACTTCAGCCCTTACTTCGGCTCGACAGGAGGTCGGAGAGGCCCAATCCGATTAATCAGCTGGTCACGTCATGCCATAGTATCTGTAAGTTCATCCTCAACCGTATTATTCAATCTTATCCTTCAACAAATCAAAGCCTTATCTCTCCTTTATATTTTCTTCCAAAATAGATTCTAGAACGCGTTGGCTGAGGGTCAATCTTGTTGAGAACAAAGAAAATAACCAATGCCAAGGAGTAATTTTTCTAAGAGTAATGTTTTCTGAGAGCAATGTTTTCTCGAAGTAGAGTCACTGGTGGGGTGCTTCCTTGGGGTGCTCCGTTTTCTCTGTTCTTGAGTAATGATGGTATCTTCTGTGAAATTTTCTTCTAAGTAATCTTTTCTGAGAGTAATATTTTCTAAGAGCAATGTTTTCCAAGAGTAGTGCAATGTATTTTGAGAACAAAGTATTATGAGAACAATGTATTCTGAGGTAATGTATTCTAAGAGCAATGTATTTTAAGAGCAATGTATGTAAGGAAGATAAATAATTATCATACATATAGAATTATATTTGACAACTTAATTTGGCATTAAATAACCCATAGATGGTTGATATGCCGTAAAACAAACCAAATCAAAATTAGAACTTTAGTTTAAACAACATGAACAAGAAATTAAAAATTAGTAAGTTTATTCAAATGGTTGTCTTTGAACACCATGAGAGAACTTTAAGAGACAATAAGAGATTTTTTTAAAAATGCACCTCAATGAATAAATGCGAAAGTTAGGTCCATTTCTTGCACTAACGGTAAAGCTAAAAGTCCATGTTTCAAGTTAATTCAACTTTACATCATAGACACACTATGTTTTTATATACTGCTTATCAGTCGCAAGGTTAACTAATTTACATATTAGTTTTAAAAAAGACATTCGATTAATTAACTATCTTTGCTACTATTTTTAATTCAATGATTGTTTTTATTTTGTTATAATAAGTAGTTTCACAATATTGGTTTATTTCCTAGACAAATATTAAGAATTTGTGTTCAAATGTTTTTTTTCTTTAGAGGGACCGACTTGATATTCAACAAGTTGCAATCTATTTTAGAATTTCAAGTGAAAACACAATTTGATTTCTTCTTCCTTTACTTTCTTTACGGGCACATTTAAAACATGAATAAATTTGTATTGAAATTACCAAAATGTTAATATTTATTCTATATGAATAAATGTTTATTATTTTAAATTAATGTTTCAAATATTTCAAGTAGCGAACTTTGTGAAGCGATAGTGAGGTGGCAAAGTCACCTAGTACAAAAATTACTACTACTAAAATAATATAAAACTTAGAAGTACAAATTTCTAGATTTAACATAAGAGAACTTTTTTATGATATCTTTAATACCAATCTCACACAAAATTTCAATGTTCATTAATGTTAAATGGCGATTCTCTGTTCAATATCGATCCTCTTCAAATTTGAAAGTGTTCTTTCTCTGTCATAATTTGTAAAAGTAAATGATAAATACAAAAAGCGATTTCTAAATTTTGGAATAAAAATGATCCCAAGCGATGATTTTTGTCTGTTTGAATTGCAATTCCAACGCATTTTCTGCAGGATCTATGAGAGATGCAATATAAGTTTTGAACACTCCTGACTAAGGCACACTTCTAAAGCATCAGGATATAATGAAACTTTTGTCCCCTGAAGGTGTTTGACTGATCTTTCTTGACTGTATCTTTAAAATAGTTATTTTCAGAAAGTGTCAGAAATTTTCTCAATAAACTGGATAAATCCAAAAAGAATCAAATTTCTTTGTAAATTGTAATCAGTCTAAGACTCCAACTGGATAAAAGTTAACCTTTAATCGTGACATTTGCTAATGCAATTCTATCAAGAAATCTTATTCTGAGATAGAAGTAATCTGATAACTAACTTGACCTGCCACTCCTTCCATTTATTAACAAATCAGATTCTCGAACAAACTCTGCAGATTTCAATAATCAATTAAAAGTCAACAGACCTGACTTTACTAATTAAATTGAACAGAAAGTCAAATACTCAGTCAGCACAACATTTATGCTAGCTTCAACTGACTTGATCAAAGTTGACTTATTTTATTGTGGTTGCGTCATAAATATAACCCATTACTGACATTACTTTTACCCTCTTTTTAGATTTTCATGTTTTTTATTCTATTCATAGCATTAATGTCTGTCTCATTTGAATGTCTTTATAAATTTGTGATGTTTTTTTTTTTGACACCTCCAAGTTTATAGTCAAGATCCACGGAATCATTGAAATAGAATGACGTTACATCAAAATCTGAGCTAAAAAACGCATAAAAATCCAATCAATCTAATCGACATTTTATTACAAAATGAAAACATGTAATATAATCATAATTATAAAGTACTAGCAAGGTTACCCAGCGTTGCCCGGGATAGAGTGTGAGATAGCATCATATGCAACATCATATTAAGGAGAGTTTACTTCAACAGCAACCTTGCTGTTGTCAGCTAGATATCTTCCCCATTGAGCTATTCAGATATATGTTAATACTCTTAACTCTTGGCCTTTTGGCTAAGATCAAAGTTTAGTATCTGTTCCGAAAGATGCTGCACCCCATAGACTGGTATTGTCTTGGCCTTCGGGACTTGATTTACGCCGGTCAATGGGTCTGTCCTGTGCAATTCTAGGAGGTCCACCCTCACAGGCTTCGCCTCCCTTCTTTGAGGAGGAGTAAGTTTATTGCTTACTGCCTGAGGCACCCCTACCGGGGAATGCCGACGGGGCTGCCCAGGCAATTTTTAAACCCCACTTTCCCGACCCGACCTTGGGTCACATCTTACTTGTGGGAGTAGGATAAAAACTGGCCTTGTGCCTAACTCCTGGAGAGGAGTAAATCAATACTCTTAACCTTACGCTTCTGAATACATTACTTTAATTGTGAAACATGTTAAAAAAGTGTCATGAACTCCTTTAAGGGACAGCTAGAGACGCAGAACTACTTCCATTATGTTCACATGCAAATTGTACAAGTGAATGCACTGATATTTAAGGTAGACTCTCTAGTATATTTTCGTTCTTAGGGGCAGACATCCACACAGACAGCGAGGTGTTCTCCTTTATATATAGAGATCTAAACGCTACATACTAAATATATCAACATTCTTCACTTACATTTTATTATATTAAAAAAAAGGAAAATATATTCCTTGATCTTTTTTTAATCGATGGGGATAGAATCAAAACCACATACTCGATGTTTCCAGTCTGATACTGAGCAAATCAGACATTTTAAAAGTCGCCTCTTAATATAATACTCATGGGTAAATTCCTATTTTTTGTGCACAATGTTGGAAAAGGGACGTAGCTTTTTTAATAAGACACCTAGACAGTCAGGACTACTTCCATTATGTTTCTAGAAAAATTCTACATATCTATAAACCTTTATATTTTAAGCACATTCTCTAGTCTGTTTTTCTATAAACCGACAGACACATAGATGCTTTCTTTTATTATATATAATATATACATAGATTTAAATATATAGAGAATAATAGAGAGAGAGAGAAAGGCAGACAGAAAGACAGGCGTTACATACTAAATATAACAAAATTCTTCACCTATATTTTATTATATTAAAAATAAGGAAAAATACTCTTTGATTTCATATAATTTTATTTTTAAAAATCAAGGGGGTAGAATCGAAAGCTCACACTCGATGTTTTCAGTCGGGTCCTTTCTCAACTAAGCAATTCAGACATTTGTTAAGTCGACATTTAAAATAACACAAATGAAAAATCGGAGATATGTATTTGAAGTTTTAAGGGGTTCTGTCTCCATGGGTTACTTAGAGGTGGGGGAACATAGATATTCACCATACAGGGGGTAAGTTTTCGGAGAAGACAATTAAGTGGTCCTTAATCTGTATTAAGGACCACTTAATTGTCTTCTCCGAAAACGTTTATGCGTATGATATAAATTTCATCAAAATAAGATATATTTGAAGTTTTAAGGGGGCTATCTCCTAATAACCCTCTTAGGGGTGCACTTAGAGATTCAAGAACACTTCCATTGTCTCCCCGGGTAAATTTTACATAAGAATACATTTTTAGATTTTATGTAGATTCTCTAACCTTTCTTTCTATAGAGAACACACAAACATTACACATACACACAGACATTGAATTTATATATATACTAGACCACCCGTGACCCGTTGGGTCAGTTTGTTATATTAGCTATGGAATGCATGTATGAGCGTGACACTTGTGGCATAAAGAAAATAGGTTTTTTTACATAACAGAAGCATTTCTATGAAAGTATATTAAAATGAAAAAAGAATATAGATAGATTTCTATGAGTCGTTCTGTTTATTATAATTGTTTTTTTTTTAAATTACAGTTACTGAATTATAAGTGGTTGGCCATACTTATAGGTAAATATGCACTGAACAGGTACCATAATACTTATTATAGTTAAATTCAAATTTTGATATATCATCTTTTAAATGAAATTGTTAGTTGAAAGTACAGAATAATAAAAGGGCGATTTGAGGAAGGAAGGGGGAACAGCAGGCTTTCTCGCGTACGTAACGAAAACAGAGGGAGTAGGAGTGGTGAAATGTATGAGAGGGAAAGTGGGAGGTGGTTTCGTTCACGGACGCTAGTATTGCTGATATTAATAATGAGTGTTGTTTTTTTGTTTGTTTGTTTTTGTTTTTTAAAAGGGAGGAGTTAAATATGCACTGAACAGGTACCATAATACTTATTATAGTTAAATTCAAATTTTGATATATCATCTTTTAAATGAAATTGTTAGTTGAAAGTACAGAATAATAAAAGGGCGATTTGAGAAAGGAAGGGGGTACAACCGGCTTTCTCGCGTACGTAACGAAAACAGAGGGAGTAGGAGTGGTGAAATCTATGAGAGGGAAAGTGGGAGGTGGTTTCGTTCACCGGTCGCTAGTATTGCTGATATTAAAAATGAGTGTTGCTTTTTTGTTTGTTTGTTTTTGTTTTTTAAAAGGGAGGAGTTTTTTTGAAACTGCGACACACTTTACGAAGTCCTGCCGTTGAATGTTTTTAGCCGTGGAGAAAACAAAAAAACTATTTGATGAAATTAAATGAAATTGTTTTATATTAAAAGCGATATGAAAATTTCCAGAATGAAAAATTTCATGCGTTCGTTAATCATAATAGAGATTAACGGAATTGGAATAACAGATTGAAGACGATGCTATTTACGCATGGGCAACCGGATGTTGAAAACCGGAAAGCTGAAAGCTGATTGCAAACAGACAAGATCAATAGAGTTTTAGTATTATATATATATATATATATATATATATATATATATATATAGTGCTACAAGTTTAATAATATTCAATATCCGTAGCCAGGGTCAATGTTTGGGAATTGCACAGACCAATTAGAAACATTGTTTAGTTATTCTTACATACACAACGTCTATAAATTAAAGAGATATAAATAACCGTAGAAGTTTGGTTTGTCTGTTTTATGGCGTATCATTGTTTTGGAGGATTATCCAATGCTGAAACACAATATCTATTTATTGAACAGAATTGGCTATCTAAACCATATCTAAGAGGAGATTTGGGATTTATACTTTTCCCAGCAATATTAGTGCAATAATTGAATCAACTTTAAATCTATTCTCTAGAATTTAGTTTTGAAAAGTTTGTGTTTTAATAGCTTAAATAGATTTGGGTGGCATTTCTTAAAAAAAATCACCAATAAATTGTAAATGAATCCTAACATAATTGACTCCATTATGAAAATCCATTTTTCCATGAAAACTTTTCAGTTTCAAGAGAACTAATTGTTAACACATTTAAGATATTGTTTTAAAAGTCAAAGTTTCGAGTAATTTTTATAATTTTGATGAAAATAGCATGAAGTCTCATTAGGAGAAATTTATTAAATTTACTTAAGTCGAGCACTGTTATATATATATTCAAATCGAAAGACATTTCTTCAAATGAATTTACATATCTGATGAGAGCGGACCACAACTTGAAACGCGTTATATAAAATTATAAAATAACAAAATAATAAATAAATGTTGAAAAAAACTTTTTACAAATGTTGTTAGCCTTACTCCTTTACATATATATATATATATATATATATATATATATATATATATATATATATATATATATATTTATAGATAAATATTAATTATTTATTACCTATGGACATCGATGTTTCATGCTAACGCAATCTTCAGTGCAGGAAGTTAATTTCCGACGGTCGGCAGGCTCGAACTCCGATCACAAATCGCCACTGATTCGCAGTTAGGGCGTTCCCCCGTTGCACACCGCAAATTAGCTAATAATTAAGGACGAATTTAACTTATATATATATATATATATATATATATATATATATATATATATATATATATATATATATATGTGTCTTGCAATAAAAATGCTCACATTAAAACAATTAAAATGGACAATGTTATAATTATTATGATTATAAACAAACATATGGGTCATCCAAAAAGAAATATTTAATGCTTTGTAAGTTCATATAATAAGTTGAGTTATCGCTTTTATTGATTTATGCTTTTCTCATAAAAATTTAAAAAACAGTGAAGTTGTAATTATTGTGTCTGAAAATAAAACAAACACTTAGAAATCCATAAGACCGTGTAATTATTCATTAAAGTCTAATTTTTAAACTCATTATCTAAATTTATCAACTTATTGTTGCTAAACAACATTCTTTTTCTCTCTCTCTCTTATTATAATAGAGATTATGTGTCTGGTGGCTGTAACGAAACAATCGGCACTCTATATATCTAACGTCTTCTTTTTTAATTTTTTGACTCGAGTTTGACTCGAGGATAGAGGTTAAAGAGTTTGACTGGTGGATGGTGAGACAAGATCGCATTCACCGGCACGATGGTTGTAGCAAGGCAGAAATTGATTATTTAAGGGGACGGTTTAACAAGAACTTGTTAACATTGGACTTGAAGACGACCATATAGTAGTCGGTAGGGAAGCAGGCTTGCAGTACTGTGTTTCAAAGACAGGCAGTTCTAGGATAGAAGCTCTGCCCATGAAAGTTTCGTTTCATCTTGGGCACGCAGAAGGATAAAGGGAAATCATTGACAGTGGTAGTAGCTAGGCGGGTTCTTATTGTGAATGTTTTACAAGGGGGAACCATAGATTTGAGCTCAGTCGATCACCTACAATGAAAATAACGGTAGAGTATAGAAAGACTAGCAACATCTCTTCTGTGAGAGTGTGACTGTAGGGAAGAGAAGAGGACATTCACCACTAATGTATGCTTGAAACAAAAATGTATTATATAAGCCATGGTTTAAGGAAGGAATAATAAAATATTTTTCTTATATAAATCCCTGGTTTTGAACTATTGATGATTTAATAGATATTGTATTCTACACAATTTTTATTTTCATCACTGACTTATTTATATTATTGCTCTATCTCGTATATCGAGCTTTAAATTTTCTTGATAGGACCCCCCCCCCACCACACACACACACTAGATTTCGAAGTCGGTTTTGTACTTTGTCAAGGCAGGAAAAGGTGCTTTGAGCGGCACCTCCCCATTAGGACGTATTTGACTCTTGTACAGGTAGAAGACGGCGTCCGGGTAAAGTATCTTCTGGAGCGGTAGAATGAGCCAGCCATTTTTCCAGCAGTCTTAGCAACAGATTTGATGTAAGTCTTTCCATTTAAAATGATTTTATTTTTAAATTACAATAATCAAGAAATAATGCCCATTATTATTGATCACAATGTTGATGTAATCGATCCCCTTTACTTTAATATATATATATATATTTATATATACAAGAAAATAGTGGGTCATAGAGTTAATAGAATGGCTAATTTGCATATTGAATTTTTAAACTGATTTTAATAAATAACTTACAGGTATTTCTGATTTCTAATTCTTAAATAATTTCATGAATAAATCAATAACGAAATTATAAGGCAATAACAAGCAATAACAAAACTATAGATGCATGATCTACTTTCCTTGGTAAATTTTACAATGAAATAGTATTCAATGTAAGAAAAAACGTCTATATTCTATTCTTTCCATAATTTGAATATTTATAAATGTTTAAAACATTGTTTTATTTTATGTTTTGAGGCATGTCCGTCCGTCCATCCGTTCGGACTTTTCTCCACAACCATCGATTGAATTTCTCTGAAATTTTGCATGAAGTTGTAACTTTGGTCAGGTTAGAAATTTTCCGATTTTTGAAAAAAATCTTGTTAGCCTCCCAGGGGGTCAAAAGGCCCCCGAAATGGCAAAAAATGACATTTTTCCTAATAGAAAATAAGTATCGCTGACCTTGGAAAAAATCTGGTTTGCGCCCCAAGGCAGTCAAAAGCTCCAAAAATGGCAAAAAATGACCCTTTTCTCCCATAACGTTTGATCCATCCATTCAATTTTTCTGAAACTTGGCCAAAATGTAGAGGCAATCGTTCTGGATATAAAATGAGCATCCTTGACCTCAGAAAAATTCTGGTTCGCGCTCCCAGGGGGTCAAAGGGGGTTCTTCTCGCCTTTTGGCTAAGATCAAAGTGTAGTATCTGTTCCGATGGATACTGCACCCCATAGACTGGTATTGTCTTGGCCTTCGGGCTTGATTTACACCGGTCTATGGGTCTGTCCTGTGCAGTTCTAGGAGGTCCACCCTCCCAGGCTTCGCCTCCCCTCTTTGGGGAGGAGTAAGTTTATTGCTTACTGCCTGAGGCGCCCCTACAGGGGAATACCGACGGGGCTGCCCAGGCAATTTTTAAACCCCACTTTCCCGACCCTGGGTCACATCTTACTTGTGGGAGTAAGATAAAAACTGGCCTTGTGCCTAACTCCTGGAGAGGAGTAAATCAATACACTCGCCACATCGAGTCACATACAAAGGGGGACCATGCACGCGCGGCTTGTTCATTTTAATTTGTGAGCATTAGTAGAGGATCATTAAAATTAGCTGTCTGCTGTCAGATATAACAGAAATTACTCACAATTAATCATAAAGCTTGATATTTTCCTGGTGAGGTCAGCCAGGTAACTAAATGTTTAGCAATAATGAAAGCTGGGGTCGGTGACATCTGTTGTAAATGTTTTGTAATATTAAATGTTATTTCTTGTTGCTTTAATTAACTTTAATATCATTATTTTAAATGTTGATATACAAAAAGAAAATTATATGAGAAAATAATTTCAGATTAGAAAAATTATTGTTCAATTTTTAGCAAGTAGTTCAGTAATGCCAGCTTAATGTAAAATGATATGCCCCCATTCGTGTTGATATTTCTCGAGGATTTCTTCATCACCATCTAAATGTTTTGTCATTCGATGTGTTGCAAAAAGTCGCTAAGTACTATATTTATTGAAGACTAAATCTTAAGATTATTAAAAATATTACTACCCCCCCCCCCCAACTCTGAAAAAGCATTTGTAAAAACATGTTGAAAAATCAAGTCGGGTTCATTTTTTTGTTACATAAATGTAACAAAAAAATGAACCCCAACATCTAAAAATTCGACAGATCATTTTTTTTATATTTTAAGTAAAACAATTAAAGTTTAATCGATCGTATTCTAAAGAATTAGAAAATATAATAATAAAAATTTAGAGGTTGGCGTCATATATGTCCACCACCCCAAATATTCAGATTATACAAAATAAAATTGAAAATGATCATTGTTAAATTTGTAGGAAGGCGTTCAGTTTGCTATATGCAAAAATACTTTTTAGGTAGGTTGAACAGGAGATGTAATTATTATGCTAAAAACTTACAGAACAATCTGAAATCTCATAAAATTTGAACAGTATATTTTAGAACATTTTACCGAAGTTGTTTATCAAAAAAGTTTAAGTAACACAATTTTTTTTAGGATAGTTCAAAAGCTCCATCGTACTGTGGATTACCTATCATTTATTTTAGTATCGAGTTTTGTTTCTCTAAGTTGTTTTCCTATATATGTTAAATACACAAAATACACACAAAAATTCATTAGTTTTGAGATTGATTTATGTTTTAAATAATCCATTTTAATTATTTTAATTTGCAATTTATTAACCAAGTCACTTTCTCTCACTCTCTCTCTCTCTTTCTCAGAGAGGATACTGTAGAAAATGTGGGTGGGGGATCAAACAACAGAGTGAGAAAGGGTGAGAGTAATAGAGTGAAACTTAGTAAGAGATGGCTCTTACTAAGTTTCAATCTATTACTCTCATCCTTTCTCACTCTGTTGTTTGATCCCCCATCCACATTTTCTACAGTATCCTCTCTTTGCAAGCTCTCATTTTTCTGATTTAAATAATTTAATCTGAACCCAATGTGTGACACAACAGTTGCCATATTTTCTAGTTTTACATTAAACTTACATAGAAATTCACATTGCTGACACTCAAATGCAGATACTTTTGTTTTAGTTTTGCTTTATCTTGCATGATATTGACCAACCACAATGTAGAGGGACAAAAGTTAATGGTGGACCAGACCATGTCTGCATCTCGGGGAGGGGGAGCATCTTTCTGGGTGACCTCGTAGTTGTTTCGAATGATGCTTGTTATATTTTTTACTAATATTGTACACTTGTTTTCTCTAACAAAAGTGTTGATCCATAAATAAATAGTCTGACTATTATTCATGTTAATAAATTTATAAAGTTAAAACTTTTTGAGATGAATTCTTTTTTCAACAAAATCCCTCTTGGAAACAAGTGTTATGACATCAGCAAAACTAAAAACAGACAAAGAAACGGTTTTAAAGCACCAGCACATGTAACGATTTGCATTGTTTTTCTTCAACATCGATATTTATATCTCTTTAACGTTTCAGCCGATATAGTTTCCGACTTTTTTCAGTCGTATTGCTCATTTACGTTTATATTTTCCCCATATTTAAATCCGATGAACTGATAATTATGGTGTTTATTTTAAAACTAATTAAAAGTCGTGCATAATGTCACATCAAAAACTGTGTGGAATGCGACATGAACGTTCTTATAAATCGTTGCATTTAGAATTCAGGGGTTCTCAACCTTATTTTGCTTGTGGACCTCCTAGAGATATTTTATCATCTGT
The DNA here is from genome assembly GCA_963556195.1 of Sepiola atlantica. Lineage (NCBI taxonomy): Eukaryota > Metazoa > Mollusca > Cephalopoda > Sepiida > Sepiolidae > Sepiola > Sepiola atlantica. The sequence goes on along the minus strand of OY744519.1, from coordinate 113,230,057 downwards.
GGACCCCATATATGTATATATATATTTTTTTTGATCAAACATGTGTTTCTAGGTTAATAAAAACTAACAATGAATTAATTTTGTGATATTCTTAATATAAAATCCAAATACAAATATGAAAATTTCAATAAACACACATACATCAATTAGTAAACAAAACAAAATAAATAAAAACTTCTTTTTGTTGGCTCCTTAAAGTTTCTGTTAATCCCTATAGTCTATGTGGATCCCAGTTGGGAATCCTTGATATATATATATATATATATATATATATATATATACAGGGTGGGCCAAAATAAGGGTCCTATCTTTAAATTTGAATAACTTGAATTTGAATAACTTCCACAAAATAAAAGTTAAACTCACCAAACTTTATGTGTGTGTAGACTGACCCTTCCGAGATTTTTTGAAATAAACAAAACAAATTTTAGCCGAAAAACACTTCTTAAAACTTACAAAAACTAAAGTATTGTTTTTTACACTGTTTTGAGTTTTTTAAGCAAAAATAATGTTTTCTAAATGAGGGTACGTTCCTTAGGGCTAATACGGCTCATGCTTGCTTCGGAAGGGGTCCTTTACTTATTCTAAAAAAAAAAATAAAAAAAATCAATAAATAAAAAAGTTATGAATTTTTAAAAATAGGACCCTTATTTTTGCCCACCCTGTATATATATATATATATATATATATATATTAGTGTTATAATGGAATAATTCCAGGAAGAAATCCGGGTAAGAGAGCTCAATGTGGTAAACAGAGCAAGAATAACGTAAAATATAATAACAAAAAAACACAATAAGATCCCTTTCGATTGCCTTAGTTAAATATAAGATGTTAATTCCTACTCGCTCTGTAATAAGTGTTCGGATTGGTTGCGACCACCACTCTCTCTGGTTCTATTTGAATTGTCGAGGGAGAATTCAGTTTTCTGTCAGTCTCAAAAATGTAATTGTCTAATTTGATGTTGAATAAAACCGCAAGGTTGAAATAAATTATTGCATCGACAATCATGTAATTTCATGTTATTATATTTTACGCTATATATATATATATATATATATATATATATATATATATATATATATATATATAATTGCTATCTTTTCATTATTGACTGTTAATGTTTGAACAAACTAGAATATAGGGTGGACTCTTTCAAGCATCTTATGACACTGTGACTACCTTTCCAAACAAGAAAGTCAAAATATTGCAATTTTCATATAATAATTATATAATGGTAAAAGTATACTTTTATTCATTTATAAACATCATTGGACCTCTTTTGTGAAGAAGTCAGTTGCTCATAACTCATGCAAATTTACAAGCTTAAATCAATCATTTTAATGCATGACTGATCAATGAACTGATGTCTTTATTTATTGAGCCATACGTCTCAGTGTCACAGTCAATGAGTACACAAATCTGTCTGCGTCACTACACATAGAATCGGACGTATATAAAATAGCTTAATTACTGCCATTATTACCAAACCCACAGGAAGACAAATTTTACCATTCTCGAGAAAAGGAAGTGGAAGAACAGAAAGCTCATTCAATGTCCTGGGTGGAAAGGGCTAGTTATTGCGATCAGGAGACTTGTCCAGTCATCAAAGCAAATTTAGGATAGACAAAGTCACAAATGGATAATCTGACTTTCCAATACATTTCACATTCTGTTGCTTTTAAATTGTCATTAGGTTCACATGACAGGACAAGTGTTGGCGAGCTGACTTTATCGCATTTGAGGTCAAATAATCCTTTAGTGATAAAGAACAGCTGTGGGAATGGAAGGAGAATGGAGGTTTATGAGATCATCTGACCACCATTGGTTTTTCTGCCTACCTCTCCTCATCTGACATTTTTGTTCTCAAACTCCTTGATACTCTCTTATCGTTAGAATTTATTTAGCACTCATTTCAATAGAATTGTAGATTTAGACTTTCCGTTCTATGCGCTTGGAATTTGTTCTTTTATTTTTCTGTTAATCTCATCTTATTCCAACGATGTGTGTGGAAATGCTCTTTGTTATGTTGTTGATATAATTTAATCGGAATGATTTGAAAAAAATAATTAAATGCTGTGCTGTATCTGTTAAATATTTACTTATGGCGAAATTTGTTTTTTTTTTGTTTGATCATTTAATTTTGAAACTTTAAACATCTTGGTGATTAATTGAAGTCATCAGTTTATACTATTTAAGGTTTGAATTCGATCCCCCCCCCCAAAAAAAAAATAGCAAGAAAAGCTATTAAGCATTTCAAATATTTCCTCCCATAAATGTTATCACAAACTTATATTTTTTGATTTCTGAAAACCATACAAATGTCATGAACATTATATCAAAATAAAAGATTTATCGAAAATATATTAAGTCCAAGAAGAAAGAATAACAATATGCATATTCTGTTTGACTTTGAACGGATTTTACCTCGAAACAGAAAATGCATAATATTGTCATATTTTCTTATATATATATGCAACAGTTTCGTCAATAGTGAAAAGTCTGTGTCGTCAGAATGCTGAGAACAGATACTATGGCCAAAAGGCTAAGGAACTATAAAAAAAATGTTATGACTAGGTATTTTGAAATGAATAAAAAAAAACCTGATCTTATCTATTATCTTTTAATAGGGTAAGGTTAGTGTAGTGTCATAAGACCGTCTTCACAGTATTTACCCCATTTTTTTAAGGGGGTGGAAGTAATCCTTCCAAGTATTACATCCTCCTTTGGGAAAGGTGATAATTTAGCATTTGTTCTGTTGTCATAGGATTATCTTCTCTTTTTTTTTGGGGGGGGGGTAGTGTAGTTTCTGTTGTTGTATCATACTCGCAGGCATTACCTTCTCCTTGTATCCTTCCTGGTATTACCTTCTCTATCTTGGAGGGGTAGTGTAGTATCTGTTCTATTGTCATGTAACCATCGTACCAGGAATTACCTCCTTTTTTCGAGGGTATATGTTCGTTCATCAAGATACTATCCTCCCAGGCATTACCATTTCCTTTTCGGGGTAGGGTGTGAATCCTCCCAGGCTTTACCTCCTCCTTAGGAGGGCAATCTAGAATATTTTCATTCGTCATAGTACATTTCTCCCAGGAATTACCTCCTATCTTTGAGGCAGTATAGGGATTTTACATTCTCCTTTTTTTGGGGGGGGGGATAGTGTTGTATCTGTTCTGTTGTCATTATATCATCAGGCATTAACTCCTCTTTTTTGTGAGGAGGGGGGTAGTAGTGTTTCTTCATCATGATATCATCCTCTCAGTCATTACCTCCTCTTTGGAGGTCAGCGTTGTATATGTTCGTTCACCATGATACAATTATCCCAGGTTCACAAACATATGCGACCAGAGGGAACATATATTTGCTAGTACTAGAGGTGGGACGTAATGGGTGAAAATTTCAGATTCATGCGAGTAGTATTTTTTTGTGTTCATTTATGCATAAATAACACTAAACAATCAAACATTTTGAAAATTTTGCAAAATTCAGAAGTACTAGTACTTATATAAATGTGTGTTTATATTGTTAGATAATAGAATGAACTATGATTGGCTTAAATGATCATATGTTAGGAGAGAGGACCGTTTTTAAATAGTCGACGGTTAGTTGAGTTAGCAGCAGTGTGCCGATAGAAGTGCGTTCATGGCTGCATAGAAGAAGAGGTTGTGATGGGAACATTAGTTGATGATGCAACTATTACATCCGGAGAGACTGCCATTCAGAATGAAATATTGAGTTTACTTTCAACAGCCTTGTAACTCTTGCTTCCTGTATTTTGTCATATTCCATTAAGCGATGTTTCTGACAAAGGGGAAAGAATTGCTGTTTTCTGGGTCGACATCTATCCATCTAACACTTATCGTTGGCTAGTTTTTAACCTTGAAGTAGTATTTTTTTAGCTCCTTACATCAAGTGGCTTCATGCCTTGTCTGGAACGACTTCCATAAAAAATAAAAATGAATTGATATTGTTAATATTCAGCATTTCCTATGCTCATCCATTCACTCTAAGCCATCTCCCAGCTATGAAAAGGGAAAGCATATAGCAACATGGTTTAGCACATGGAATTCAGATAGGATCAATGAAGGAATATGATAATATTCTATTTATGCTGTTGTTTTCTTGAGGATGACTCTTGATAGGACTTTCTTCTCTGGTCAAGATTATTATCAGTGTCGGAATCACCTTTATTTAGATCTTCATCGCTGATTATTAGAATATGAAAACAATTGTACAAAAATATAGAGTTTTTATTATATTTAATATTACATTCTGTTTTCACTGTGTATAACAGAAAGAGAGACAGCTGAAACTGCTATTAGACCTCTATTTCAAACCCGTAGTAAACAACTACATATATTTTTACTGGTCTAACCTCCCCCCTTCCTCTATTTGTTTTCTCTGTGAGAAGTAACCCTTGAAAAGTCTGAACCCATTCATATTTCAAATACCTTACCATTTAGTTATACCTTGAAACATTCGCAATCTTCACATTTTCCCTACATATCACTCAACCATTAAACCTCCAAGCTGGACGTAGTTTGGTACAAGAACTAGCTATAAAGTAATTTTAGCTTACTAAGTTGCCTTCATTGGTTTTCATGCAAGTCATACAAACAAGACACATACTACATAAACATTAAAAGAACATTAGCTAAGAATTGGACATCTGAACGTCTTGGATTACTAGCAATATTTTACTAACTATTTTCATTTCAAGGCAATGAGATTTGAACACACAATTACTGCCCACTCAAATAAATAAATAAGTAAATAATAATATAACAGTAAACATATAAAAATAACAAAAATAGAAATTGAAATAAATAAAAATAAAAAAATTAAATAGAAATTAATATATGAAAATCAATAAATAAATAATTTTAAAAAATACTGACATAATTAGATAATAATAGATTTTATTACTTTAACCAGTAGCATATTTAACTATATTTCATTTTGCAAATCTGCTATTCTAAAATTCATTGAAAAATAGAAAAGTGAATTAATTATTTAGCCATTCAAATTATATGAGTCTGTCCACACGATATTCTCTATACCCTGCTGATGAATTATGTAAGTCTAAGCTTTGCTAAAAATAATCAATACATGATAGAACTTCCCTTTATTCTTTATTTAAAAAATTAAGAAAAATTGGTAAATCCATGGAAAAGGTGATGAAAAATAACAAATCGACTTCCATTATATTTCGACAACATTTTGTTTAAACGACTATTTGCTATCACCATACCTACACACACATATGTGCATACTCTCTCGTACACACACACACATATATATATATATATATGGGAAGAGAAGGATGAAGGTAATCCGACGTGATGGTAAAATGAAAAAGGAAAACCAAAAACTGGATGTTTTTTATGTGTACATCAACGTTTCGTCTTTATTTATAAGACTTCATCAGGATGATGATATAGAGAAAAGATGTCATGCAAGTACAAATACATGTAGGGTAGACATTTTATTTTATTTTTCCTCCCAACATGTCTACCCTACATGTATTTGTACTTGCATGACATCTTTTCTCTATATCATCATCCTGATGAAGTCTTATAAATAAAGACGAAACGTTGATGTACACATAAAAAACATCCAGTTTTTGGTTTTCCTTTTTCATTTTACCATATATATATATATAATAATAAATCCAAGACCAATATATAATTTGGTATTTACGATTATTTAATCCAATAGTGCTCAATAAAACTTTTGTCATGGGATTTTGGCAATATATAGATGCTGATGAAAGTGTATTACCACATATTTCCAAGTTCTTCAAACTTGCTGTATGGCAGAAAGGTCAACATATTTCTATCTAACTGGTTGATTAAATTACACTGTCTTTAGATGACCCAAAGAAAGTATACCTGAACATATCTGCTTCTGAAACTGTCATACCATCTACCCTGATTGACAACATGTCGGCCAAATGACGCAGCCTTGGAAATTGTCCAGCAATTATTCCACAAGAATAACTTTGACACCATCGGTGATCTCAACTAGCACATCCGGAAGCGCCTATGCATGAATGCAACGGTATTTCCCAAGAATTTTATGAAATTGGAAGAATCGGCCAAGTGAAACCATTAAGCTGTGATCACTTGGAGAATTCCCAGAAGGCAACATATCCTTGACCTTCCATAGTTCACTGATAATTGGTAGATTTCCGGTGCGGTGATCAGTAAGAAGCTTAGTTATGGGGATGGTTATAAAATGATTGTAACTGAAAATGGATTTAAGTTGCAACTTATCACTTAGGCTATATCAAAAACAATTTAAGTTTTTAACAAACGTTTTTTTAAGAGATGATGCATTCTTTGAAATAGGTAACTTTGTTGGTCTATTCATCAATAACATTGCTACTATCGACCTACATAAATATATATGGTATATGGACAAACATGTTTAATTAATAAATGCTTTAAAATCTCAGCACTGAAACATAACTACCTGATTAGTTCAGCCTAACTTTAAAAAGTGATAATTTATGAATAACAAACATGAAGTGATTTTAGTCACAACAAGTTTTTGACAATTTGTATTAGGATCATCCATGTATTATTACTACTAGTGTATCTAATAAACTACCTTAATGACCTATTATTGTATATTAGGTGCATGTAATGTCCACACATACAACCTCTATACTACTACTACTACTACTAATAATAATAATGGAAACATGGAGACTTGAACTGACAATATGAAGACAAGCACCTAACAGAGATAAGAATACAGAAAGGCATTTTCCAGTGACAATCTCTATCTTCCTTTTTATCAAAACCATGATGCCACTCAATAAAATACTAAGCAGGTGCAAATTTACAAACACAAAGGAAGAAATAAACAACCACATGTATATGGATGATCTTAAACTATTTACAGAAACCAAAATGAAGTAAGAAACACGTATAACTAGAATATGTAGTCAGGATATCGGAATGAAATTCAGAATAGTGTGTACTATTTGAGATGAACAAAAGAAAACTGAAACCAGCAGTAGAATCGCTTAACGAAGAGGTGATGAGGGTACTTGATGGACGTGTAATTACAAACATCTGGACATTCTGGAAGTGGACACCATCAACTCTATAGATGATTAGAAGAGAATACCTGAGAAGAATGTGAAAGCCATTTGAAATTAAATAATATATTAGAAACCTAATAAAAAGAATAACTATTTGGGCAGTATCCCTAGTAACATGCTCTTAACTTTTCATAAACTGGACAAAGGAAAAACTCAAGTACCTGCTGACCATACACTATGCACTGCACCCAGAGGATAATACTGATTGACTATGTAAACAGGAAAGAAGGATCAAGCGGATTGGTACGTATGAAAAGGCAAGAAAAACAAAATGGGAAGAGAAGTAGCTACATATACGATTTATAAGACTGACCAGAGAAATAATGTATGAAAAGACATGGGCATGACTACCGATAGGAGACATATGCAGAGACTGACAGCTACACAAAACAATACAATCAGAACAAACTACAGGAAAACAAAAATAGACGAAACCCAGGAAAACAGTAAATGTAGACTCTGTGTGCAAATAAACGAAATTATAAACCACATAATAAGTGAATGCAGCAAATTAACCCCAAAAGCAAACATGTCTGAGTCGTGAAGGTAGTCTACGCGGAACTGTACAAACAACTGCATTTTGAATATGCAGACAAATGGTATAGACGCAAACCAGAGGCATAAAATCTTCTGAGACCTGGAAATACAAATGGACATAGTCACCCAAGCAAGATGATCGGGCGTGATAATAGCCGACAAGAAGGAAAAACCTTCTAGCTAAATAGTAGATTTTGCCATGCCAACAGATAACAGGATGAAGATCAAGGAGGTAGTAACTTAAGCAAGTACATAGAGCTTGTCATTGAGTTGAAGAGAATATATGAAGAACACTAGTGTGATTCCAATAATTGTATGAGCACAAGGAACGGTTTTGAAAAAACTGGGAAAAAGAATAGTAAGAGAAATTAGAGTATTTATTTACCTCCTCTCCAGAAGGTTAGGCACAAGGCCAGTTTTATCTTACTCCCACAAGTAAGATGTGACCCAAGGTCGGGTCGGGAAAGTGGGGTTTAAAAAGCCAGCGCCCGAGAAAGTGAGCACTCTGGCCATTAAAAATCGCCTAAGCAGCCCCGTCGGCATTTCCCGGTAGGGGCGCCTCAGGCAGTAAGCAATAAACTTACTCCTCCCCAAAGAGGGGAGGCAAAGCCTGGAAGGGTTGACCTCCTAGAACTGCACAGGACAGACCCATAGACCGGCGTAAATCAAGCCCCGAAGGCCAAGACAATACCAGTTTATGGGGTGTAATATCCATCGAAACAGATACTACACTTTGATCTTAGCCAAAACGCCAAAGATTTACACCCTATCTACTTCCCACAAAGTAGAATGTGACACAAGGTCGGAAAGTGGGAATTTGCACTCCAGAGGAAGAGCACTTAGGGCTTTTGAAAAATTGCCTGGACAGAGCGCCTCAGACAGTAAGTAATAAACTTACTCCTCCCCAAAGGTGGACCTCCCAGAACTGCACAGGACAGACCCATTGACCGGCTTAAATAAAGGTCCGAAGGCCAAGACAATACCAGTTTATGGGGTGCAGTATCCATCGGAACAGATACTACACTTTGATCTTGGCCAAAAGGCCAAAGATTTACACCATATAAAGCATTAATGAAAACATCTGAAATATTGAGAAAAATCCTTGAGTGTGAAAGCCAACCCACATAAGATGACACCAACTAAGCATAGGAAAGTTGAAATAGAATAATACTGCATAAACACAACTAGAATGATAGAAAGGACACTATACAAATCTAAAAATGCCAGAAAATAATGTGCAATAATAATAAAAATAATATGTAAGAAAACTTAAATAATCTGCCATCCACATAAAAAATAAATAATAGTATAGTGGCACCAGCGACGGTTGGTGCCATAGAAAATGATTGTGAGATGCTTAGGAGGATGGAAAGAGATCACTATCCAGACCTCCACTGAAGGTGCTAGAGCCCTGAAAAGCTTATTGTCACTCAAATTCCAAAGGAAACCAACGGTTGTTATCCACAGGAACTAAATGTAAACATCTGTTGCAAAAAGTGATTTGCAACAGTGATCAAAAGTAGCAGAGTACTGGATATCTGGAGAGATGTGTTGTCTCTTGCACTCCAGGGAACACCAATTGTTTTTGACAGTGAGCGATCACTAGTTATGACTCGTGTGAGAACGCTTAATAATAATAATAATAATAATAATAATAATAATAATTGTGTGGACAAAGAGACGAAACAATAAATCACATAATAAGTGAATGCAGCAAACTAGCCCAAAAAAGGATACAAGAACAGACACGGGTGCGCAGGAAAGTAGTACAATGGGAACTATGCAAATGACTGCATTTCGAACACTCGGTTAAATGGTACAAACATAAACCAGAGACAGTACTGGGAAATAAAAATCACAAAATCCTCTGGGACATGGACGTGCAAACAGATAAACTCATACAAGCAAGGAGACCGTATGTCATAATAGTCAACAAGAAAGAAAAATCCTGCCAAATCGTACATTTTGCCGTTCCAGCAGTCAACAGAGTGAAGATCAAGGAGACAGAAAAACGAAGCAAATGCACAAAACTTGCCAGATAACTGAAAGGGATATGGAGCATGAAGAAAGTCATAATAATACCAATAATCGTAGAGGCACGAGAGATAGCCTCCAAAAAGCTGGAAAAAAGACTAGGAGAAATTGGAATCAAAGGGTTCACTGAGACCATACAAAGGACGGCAATGATCTAAACAGCTGCAATCTTAAGGAAAATCCTTGAATGTGGAAACCAACTCGCATAAGCTACAAATAGTAACCAGTCACATGGAAGTTACAACAGAAAGAAAACAAAACGACAGGAAGAATACCACTGCATGAACCAAGGAACAGAAACTACAAGAAATCTCATAAACTGCCCCCCACCCCCCACCTCCCCAAAAAAGTTATAGCACCACACAAAATAGTCGTGATGGGTCAAGAAGGATGGGAAGACCGAGGAGGTAGAGCACTAACCAGACCTCCACTGGAAGAGTATTGGGACCTTGGGGAGGCTTCTTGCCACCCAAATCCCAGAGGAGACCAATGGGCGTTACCAGTGAGAAATCAGTGGTAGGCAGATGTTGTGATACTGCAAGGTCATTTGTCGTGATTATCGCAAAGAAGTGGAGAGTACTGGAAATTTGGGGAGACTGGTTGTCACTCAAACTCCAGGGAACACCACCGGTTGTTGTCGGTGTTATCACACACCTAGGGAGTACAAATAATAATAATAATAAAAGATAGAAAAAGCAACACACAAGCCCAAAGTTATTTCCTAGTAAATAATAATAATGATTATGATGATGTTGGATGCAATAATAACTATAATACTTAGACGAACGTAAATGAGCTGATTACTTGGGTAAAGTCTGACAATATATAAGCACAGTATTATAATTTGACCCTCCACTCCAACCTGTAAAAAGCAGTGGCACCAGCATCGATAGAGTGTTAGGAGATGGAAAATCCGAGAAGGGATAGTACCATCCATACCTAGACAGGGTGAGTACTGGAATATAGAGGAAGCTTATTGTCACTCACATGCAAGGAAAAAACCATTGGCCGATATCAGCGAAGAATTACTGGTAAAGGTGGATGCTAGAACAACCAGGTAGTTAAAATGGTAATGGAATGGTAGTTTGGTAGTTTTGTTTTACGGCATATCAACCCTTTTTGGGTTATTTAATGCCGAATCTGGTCATTATAGTAAAAGATTTATGCTTCAAGTTCTAAAAATAAAATAAAAAAGGGGAGGGAGAAAGGGAGAGGGGCTGTTGTTTTTGTAGAACATAATTAAGTTTTACAAAAAAAAAAAAAAAAAAAAAAAAACGTCAATGTAGGTGAATTTCGTCTCAGGGAGCCACAGGGCAGCCTGATCTGGTATCACCAGAGGTAATGGAATGGAATGGAATGGAATTGATAGTACTTGAAATATAACAAGACTTGCTGTCACTCAGATTCCAGGTAAAGCCACAACCTTTTCTTGAGGAAGAATTAATGGTAACTTTAAGTGAGTAATAATAATAGTATCAACAACAAAGGTTAATGATTGTTTAATTAAGATATATAAAAGAGGGCAAAGAATATGATTTTCAGGATTGTAGTTATGTTCAGATTATAGTTATTACCATTTGGGTATATCTGGTGCTGCAAGTTTGGAAGTCGGACTGGCTGTAAAGTCACTTTCTCTAATATTTTTGGGAAAACTATGAATTGGTCTCTCCTCCAATTAGCTATTGTTGAAATAGTAGGGCAGACTGGATTCTGAAATCGTGGTAGGGAAAGAAGTTTAGAAGGAAAACTCTGAAGTAACACCAGTCCTTCTCCATATATCCCAACATTGCTTCTGGCCATCTTGGATTTCTTATTACCACTAAACTTAAGACAAGGCTTGGTCAGCATATTGCACAATTCTGACTTCACTACAAACTCCTCATCTTGCAGAAAACCTTTTCGAGAATATCCATTGTCTCTAGAGAAAGAAGAATACGAACAAAAAAACAACAATAAACTCTCACTCAGTATAAACAAAGACTTAGGCTTGTTTTACTTAAAAAAACGTATGAGTCGCGAGACACATTTTCTTTTATATATTCGAAATTTATAAACTTTATCTTTGTTATCTATTATATAAAAGAACGATAGCAAGCCATTCATAAAATTTGATTAATATTCCAGCACAAGATATGAAAGAAAATGCTGCACATTCTATTCCAAATATCTTCTGAATATTTCTTGCATTTTTGTACAATCTCATTGAAATGAATTGTGTTTTTCAATTCGTTTTTGTCCCTAATTCTAAAATGTAAGTATGTTTCAAATGTTCTGAGATAGAATGAATACATTTCCCAAAGGTTAAGAATTTTTCCATATTAGAAGGTTACAGTGTGTTCTAACCTAATAAGGTTGCATTACAATAAATTCAATTAGATATACGTCAACATTTCCATACTTTTCTAAGGTTTCTCCTATTTCAAGAATGTTTTTTTTTCATTCTAAACTGAAACTTTTAATGACTTTCTTGTAACTTTCTGTTGAAAAACATTTCACTTCATGTTTAAATATTTTTTTTAACTATTTAGATTAAACTTTACTTTTTGATATTTGAAATATATTTATCTTAATATTAAAATAAAATATTAAAGTAAAATAATTTATATTACAAAATAAATCTCGTTCAAAAGCATTTTTAAACCAAATCTAGTTTAATGCAGAACTTGTTCAACTACTTGTTTTGCCCAACGTAAGTGTTAGTTTTAGATTGTAGTCAGTGGAATAGTATAGAAGAGGGTCATCATCGTTGATGCTGGTGCCATTTCATGTGGCTGTAAGGACAAATATGTGAGCAACAAATTTGTCCTCATGTTGAGCAAAATAGTTGATGCTTTAGAAATATCAGTTCTCCCATATTAAAAATAGCTAGCATTAGATCTGTCACCATAGCACACAAGCTGCCTCTTTTAATATACAAAGTATCTAGTCTGGTGGGGCTTAACTCATAACGTTTGAATAACCATCAGCAGTTCCCTTACAGTCGTTCAGCGGTTCATAAAGAACTTGGTGTGGCTGTCAGTGGTCAGGCCATAGGTATGTCTTATCCAGCACAGGTGTTTGTTGGTCATTGTTGTCTTCATTCAGTTAGTGTTAATACAGACGAATACACAACTACAATTTTCAAATTTATATATAAGCTTGATTTGAAAACAACCATTAATGATTATCTTTAATTTGAAGAGTCCATTTTCCTTGTGTATGTATTCAAGAGAAACGAATTTTAAGAGTTTGAAGTAAATGTTCTTTCAGTTATCATGTTTGTTATAAAAAAAAAATGACATCCATATTAAAATTTTGATATTTTAAATCTCTGACTGGTTTAGATTTTTACTATTCTTTTTTATAAAATTATAGTTTTTTCTTGTATAAGATACGCTTATATTACCTTATTGAATCATAGGAGTATATTAGCTAGATATAAATGAGTGCAATTGACGGTAATAATTTTTTAATTTATAAGAATTAGTAAATATAATATGTAAATTATAATTCTATTACTTGCTTGATTTTGAGTGATTTTTTAAAACAGCAAAAACAAATAAAATTAAATTAGAATTTTATGCAGAAGTTCAAATTAAAAATTGGACATTTCTAAATAGTTTAAAGATAGCCAAACATATAGAAGTTTCTTTAGCAAAATATAAAAATGTTTAGTAAACCAATCTGACAGCTTAGTAAGTCTGGGTTTCACCTAGTAATTCTCAAACATAAGTAAAGATCATATGGTTTCAATTCAAATAGCAATATGATTGCATAGTTGATTTTTTAAATATAATTAATTAAGCCAACTATGTTGCTGCTGCCTTTAAATAAACAGTAAAATATTGTCCTTCTTTTGATGGAAAAATTAACTACTTGATAAGAGTGAAATTTTACATGTTCATGCTGAAGTTAAAACATCCTTTGGTGGTATGCTATCCCTTTTCCTAACACCTGAAAAGCAATTAAAAATCCCGCTGTAATCATTTCTATGTGTTTCCACTGCATATGAAATTCATCCGTCTTGAATATCTTCAGCTGTTTTTTTTGTAACCTTCAGAAGAAATTATTTTATGTAGCCACTATTTAATACTTTCTTACTTACACTCTATAGAAAGACTAATTTATTTGTCAGAATTTGGCAGTTTCATTTTCCTCATCATTGTCTATGTTATATATTTGAGTCAATACCTTGCTACTTCTCCTGAAATACATACACTGAAATTACTATCTTCTTTACTTTCCTATATTCTGTTCTTCTCTTAACGCGGCTCTCAAGCAGTAAAAATCAGTTAAAGCCCATCATGAATATTTTTATAATCCCTCAGAAACTTAATAACAACTCTGCTCAGAGAAGTGTGAAAACATGGCCAGGATTTAGATAGCTTTTCTCAAGATACATACCAAGTTCTTTGACCGTGTCCTTGGCTGTGAGGGTATCTTCCTCTACCTAGAAAGCATTAGACCAAATTTAAACATAAGTTTCACAAATATAACTTCCCCTCACATATCACTTAACACTCTCATGAAAGTGTCATGTTTATTGCAGGAAAACAGACATTCAAGATAGCATATAGTCAGATCAAACTGTTATTATTTCCCTTGTATTTGTTTCTATTCGATAATATTTTGTACAAAATACTTTTTCGTTTTATTTTCAATTCCTTCCCTTTGATATTCACTTCCTGTATTCTGCTATACTTATATCCTTAGATTCCAGCTTTATGACTATTTCAGATTATAATAACATCCATATATTCTTTTATTTTGCTAACAAAGTTTCCATCAAGTCTTCACTTTGATTTTGTTTTCATGCCAGAATCTCACATAACATTTAGTGAAACTTGAACTTTTGTTGAATGTCTTATTTATTGCCGTGATGTTTCGTATGATAAGTTATTTGATTCTTGTCTTTATCTTTGTCTATTGATTCAGCTTAATTTTTTCCGTTCAAATTGTGTTCATCTGCATTTGTTAGGAAACATCTTATGTTGATCTTCGTTCTTTTCTATTGTCATATTTAAGTCTTCTCTTTTTCAAATACTCATTTTTCTTGCTCTCAAATTACTCAGGACTTGTCTTTTGTTATGTCTCTTCTGAAAACAATTTTCATCGTGTTTTCATTTTAAGCTTCATCATAATCTTCTAACAGTATCTCATTTTGGTATCTTGCGTTAATGCTCGACAATAATCTCATAGTTGATCTCGATTCCTGTTTTAGTTTCGTTTTAGTTTTAATCAGAATATCATTTCGGAATTTCAAGTTGGTCTTAATCTCACATACGCATAGAATAATTAACTTTTGTCTATTCTTTTTGTAATCTTCTTCATAGTTAAACATTTTTCCTGTTTTCCTCACATTCTTATTTACTATTGATTTCTTCAAATATTGCCTTAATTTCGGCTTTCACTTTGTAATAAATACTTCAAAATCTATACTATATTTATGATGTCTCTATCTATTTCTCTCGAGATATATATATATCCGGGGATGCAATTGAAAACAAAGCTCTATACTAAGATCAAACACACATTTTCTCAAGTAAAAATGTGATGTGGAATGTGGAATGTGATGTGGAATCCAATGGTTGCATTAATTTTCTATTAGGTTTTTAACAATGGACATCCATAAAGATATTTTACTTTATTTTATTTTATTTATAATGTGAAAATGTAAAATTATGGAAATTCAAAAATACGAATAAAAATGCTAATACTGGGTTCTTAGAACAGGAACATAATTCATTCCCGGACAATGCTGGATGTGTATGCTAGTTGGTAGATATTTGTTAAGTAAGTAAAATGTACTGTTGTTTCCTCCTGCACTTTGATACAAACTAAAGCCTCCCACCAGTTCCCCAGCCCAACTCTCCCTATTTCACTCGAACACGAATCTTTGTACTGAGCGATAAAATCTTGATATCACTTTGAAAAAGTTATTTGATATATAAATGACGAGATGTCAGTTATGCACAAATCTTCCTTGGATTTGATGTGGTTATACACATTTTCCACGTATTTTATCAACATATATATATATATACATATATATATATATATATATATATATATATATATATATATATATACATACATATATATATATACATATACCTATATATATATACAAATATATATATACTAATATTGATGCGCGTTTGATTAAACAACAGGGACAATTCCTGTTTGTTTCTTTTTTATCCAAATTTTTTATTTATTTATTTATTTTTTTATAATATATTAAAGTTTTAATCGAGTTTCTCAATAAATTCACCAGTTTTAGTTTGCATAACTGCTCACGTGCCTGAAGAAGACTCATGGGAGTCGAAAACGCTAGCAGTTTTGGCAAGTTCCTGTTCACACCCGAACAAAACATTAGATCATTAGTCCGTCGACATGAAAAGGTGGAGCAAAAAAGAAACAAACAGGAATTGTCCCTGCTGTTTCATCAAACGTGCGTCAATGAAGAAATGTTGCCCAAATATATATATGTATATACATATATATGAAAAAGGAAAGCCAAAAACTATATTATTTATATATTCATTAACGTTTCGTCTTTATTGTGAAACTTCCTCAGGATTAAGAAAAATGAAAATAAAAATAATCATACAATTATCAATTTTGATCTGTCCGAGAGCAGCGAGCCTCAGCCGGATTATGAGTGATAGAATCAGAAATTGAGAAAAGCAATTTGGCTGCTTGTAGCAGCACTTCAATGGAGTTCTTAGAAGTGAGTTGGTTGAAAATAAGTTTTTTTATCTTTAGCCTTGAAAGAAAGATATTGTCTGGGTCATTGTGTTATAATGAGCGTAGGGGCGGGTGGTAGATGGGGGGGGGAAGTCTGAACTCATTGCCCCGTTTCGAATTAAAAAGGAAGGTTTGAATCTATATCACTTTTTAGTTGACTAAATATTTATTGATATATTATTATTATCATTATTGTTTTCCCTAAATTTTCCAATTTTTAAATATATTTTACACTAGCTGGATCAGAATTTGCATTACCCCATGGATAATCTGAAATCCTTTTGAGACATGATGTTTATCATGAACAAATTAGATTCTGCTATTTAAATATTTCACTTTACAAAGAGATTGTTTAATAGTTGGAATACATTTACCCTATGTATCAGATTAATTATTTAACCATTTTTTATTCATGCCACGACGTACATAGTTACATAGATAGTGAGAACGTTACTAATGCATTTCGTTTAACCATGTTTGCAAATTCTCTGAGGATAAATATACAAATGCTGTGAACTTTATGAGGAATATTGTTGGTTTTCGTATGCGTTTTTACAATGAAGGCTGCAAAATGAAGAAAACCAGAAAATGAAAGCAGTAATTGTTATTACAAGTTTCAATAAAACATTTTTGTTTGAGTCAATTGTCAATAAAGGTTAAAGCTGGCAACACAAGTATTATCTCTTCCTGTTAACTTCTAACACAAAGCTTTTCTAGCAGAGGATCATGGAATAATAAACACAAGAGTAGAGAAAAAATCACTTAAGATTCAAAGATAAAAACTTAAATGCTATCGGGAAAAATACAATTAACGAGAAGGTAGGGAACAAAAGGTGAGAGTTTAAATTAGTTGAAATTGTTAAGATTAATAAAAGTTGGAGAGAATCCTGGGAAAAAAGATAAAAAAAGACATTTACTAAATGCATGAAATACACTCCTGAAATTCTCAGATAAAAAGACTTTAAATGGAATCAGTGCAATCATAAACTGAGACAAAAATAGCATCTCGTTCACTAGGCAAAACATTCTGGATCTGACTTTTCGAAAAGGGTCTCAACAAATTAGTCGCGTGGATTATTTTATCAGGAAATGCAATGTTGTTTGGGTCTAAGCAAAATTTGACCCATGTGTTACATGAAAAGACAGACGATCTTTAGAATAGTGTAATGTCCAGATGGTGAAAGTTTAACATGATTATCCATGGGTGGATGTTGTAATACTGCTAATAATGATAATGATGTGGCGGTAACGAGAGCTGTGTTTACGTAAAGTGTGTGGACAGAATTTAAGTTCAGTTTGCCATTTACTTGGGAATACGCTCATGGAATTTGAATATGCTTTAACATCTTGTGAATTGTCAGTTGATTTGAACAGTAAACAAAAGTCATTTGTTGTTTAGTTAAGGAATGCACAAAAACAAACAATTTGGATACATGCTATTGGCGAATGAAAAACGGCAGAGTAGAGATTGTTACTGTGTTACGAGAATATCTTGGGTGCTCGCTCTCCTGATGGGGTCAGTCGAGGAAGCTCAAGGTGCATGAAGAGACAAGTGTGAGTAAAAGATATTATCGACATTATATCAGCGATAAAAGTAAGCCACGAATATTCCTTTTTTTGTTTTCAAGTGTTCATTTTTAAACCAGCCTGTGGACAAAGATGTTTCAAAAAATGCTAGGAAAATTCTCCAACGGTAGAAGGACCAGTAAGTGTTTCTTTTTAGTTGTATATAACGAATATTTTTACTTTATGACCCATAATTAAAAGAAGCAACGTCATGCCTAACCAGTTGAGGAATCTTAGAAATCTTTGCATCTGTCTCTTGCAAAGAATTGAAGGGACACAACGTTACAGGTTATTGATTAGATAGAAAGAAAGAAATATAGGTTCGATAGAGCTATGCCACTGAAGAGTTTTATAACCATAAAGAGAAAATATAATATAACAAAAAAAATAATTAAGTTATGAGAAGAAATTACTCTTTTCAAAGAAGAATCCTTTACGTTAAGTGAACATTCTTCAATTGAATTAATGTCCTGAATGCATTCAATGCTTTGCTTTAGTCGACTAATTCGCTAAGTCTTATTAATTTGATTGATAGACATAGAATAAGAATACTCCATCAAAGAATGCCAAAGTAATTTTCTCACGCTAATATAAAGAGTGTATTATATTGCCATGGCAAGTAAGCATAAGTTTGTGAGATGTAAGGAAAGCCAGGGAGGAAACTTGATAGCTTTTTATTGGTTCTTAGAATTAAATGGATGGCGGTATTAGATGTACTTGTTTTGTCAGCTTAAAGTCAACATCAATGTGAATATTCACTCCTGTACTTCGGGAATATGCATGTAAGTAGTTTATTGATAACATTAATCCCTTCTAGTTCACTGATGTTAGACAATATTGCACATTATCAGTAGTAGATGAGTGAACATTTGAAAGGAATAAGAATTTCTGCCACATCAGCTTTTATATTTATTACCAAGCATCAGATTTCATTTCCTTCAACGTTAACACAAAGTTTCCTTCTCACATGATTATGAGAGAATGAAGACATTATTATGTTGTAACTACAATTAACTCTTAACGTTTGACGAAAATAAAAATACTAACTGATAGTAATCATTTTAATAGCAATAATAGTTTTTGCTGGAATCTTGCATTGTAAATCTTTTGACAACTGAACATATAGTTCGGTATCATTATTGATTCAGGCAGATAATACTAAGCTCAATTGTGGTTAAATTATAAATAATAAATAAATCACATTTATTTATTTCTGATACAGAACCTTATAGCTAGATGACAATAGAGGGGGAGCTCAGAGATACTAATGTTAAAGCTTAGTTATACTTACATACTGATTGGTTGAGCAAGACCACGTGTTAAGGGAAGGAGAGGGTATATTCGAAATAGTCAGACGTTAATCAGTTGGTAAAATACAGTATCAGCATCAGGTAAGCTATGTAGCTCTCCTTATATCCAATCTGAAAATAGAAATACTAATTCAATGGTGCTTAGGAATATATGATGCAACTCTCCAGCTCAATGGTTTTCAGAATTGAATAAATTAATAATATTTTAGAGACGACCAGAATTATCTCCTTTTTGAGGAGAAATTATTTTTCACAGTTATTTCCCTTAGGTTTATATTTCAAAATGTTAACCCAATTTATTTTCTACATGTGTGCATAGCCAACACAATACAGAGAATTAATTAGAATTCTCTACCCATGTATTGTATATCTTGATAAGATAGACTATCAAATATTCGTATTTTTCATGATGAATGTTCACCGTTGGTTGTATTCATACATTCATGCTAAGCTATACGGTCCAATGACAACGAAAAAGACAAGATGGCTACCCAGACCTGCTTACAACTGAAATTATCATTATGAAAGAATATTATTCAGCAACAATTTTTAATTTTGTTGAGGAAAAAAGCTAAAAATGTGTACATTGATTTTTTAATAATTTATCAAAATGAAACAAGTTAAGCATAAATCTGGAACAATATGAATCATTAATCCTTGTCAATCACATATTTCTCATTTTCCAAACTATAATTTTGCTATTATTATAAGCAGAGTAAAATAATGGTTGTTTCGTATCTGTTAAATATATCTAAATAAGGAGTCTAAGGCGGAAATGTAGGAAAATTTATCCAGTACATTTTAAAATTTATCATTTAATAAAATTATGAAATATATTTTGAAACCTCTTAATTGTAAAATATATCTTGAATGTTTGAAGGATCTAAGTTTAAATGTTAAGCTTAAAACATGTATATTGTAGCGTTTATATTATTACAACTGTAGCTTTCAGCAAAGGAAACATAAACTCTTGCAATAATGGAAACACTACCAAACTATATTACAAGGATTATTTTTTCTCTATATGATTATTGAAATAAACAAATGAATACATTTTCTTGTATTGTTGACATATTCTATGAACACAACTAGATTTATCCATAGTCATTTATATTCACACATTTCTATCTTACACAAAATAGTCTACATTTTTTAATGTTTTTTTTAAAAACTATTTACAGTTAACTATTTTCCTTTGTTTATTGTCCTTATGTTAATTTTATTTTGCTACCAGAAAAATATAAATGTGTTTTGTATGCTTCGCTAACCACGTGTTCTGACTGGTTGTTCTGCGTTGAAAAGATCCACAGAACTTTGGAGTTAGTGCAATTTGGTCGAAAACTTAAGTAATTGCTACGTGCGGTCGGCATCCCAAAATAAAAAAATTAAAAAATTTCTCTCCGTGAGCAATAAGTATTTATTGGAACAGTATTGTATAACAATAATACATGCAAACAATTTTATTGTTCTTGTTTGGGGAGAAAAGACAAGTTGAGAAATCTGACTGGTGCTAATTCTGGATTGAGGAATTTTGGAGTCTTTTTATAATTTTTTCCTTAGAAGAGGTTGATTTGAAGAGACTTTATTAGTCATTTTACTTCCTTGTCTTTGATCGATCGCTGATTTTCCTCTCTTGAACATCTAAATTTTCCTCTCTAAACATTAGTTCTTTGACAGAAAATTTGCTGTCGAAGTGGCAATTATGATTGGCTAACCAACTACAAATCGTTTCAAAATGTTCTATTATTTCATGATTGGTCAGTCAATCGAAGCTTTTGTTTCATGCATGTAGGAGTATCATCTAAGCCACAATATCTGGCTTGGTCTAATAAGGGTACTAGCATGCCTTTAAATTTTTACATGTAGGCCGATTATCTGATATGAGGCAATGACTCAATCAAGAAATCAAAGCAGTCATCTTTTTCATTGAGAAGCAAAATTAAACTTCAAAGTCATAAGTATTTTAATAATTCAGCCACACAACGAAATTAGAAATTTAAAATTATAAACTTGCATTTGGTAATATGCATCAGTTCAAATACATATTCGTTTTGAATAATCCAGCCCAAATTAATAAGTGTGAGTTTTTAAATTGTAAAATCGCTCTTAGTCACTTATGCCAGTTCAAAAACGTAATTGCTTTTAATAATCTAACCACTCAATTAGTTGTAACCTTTGAAATGTAAACGAAAATTACTTCTCTCAACCTATTGTTTTTGATAAGTGATCCAGAATTGTACAGATGTAAGTTTTGTCGCACTTGCACAAGGGATATCACACTTTACAGTTTTAGCCGTTTCAATGATAATATTCTTTTACACTACTCAACATTTGACACTAATCATCAAATCCGCTGATAAGTATTTTTGCATCAGTAAAATACCTCATCGTGTCACACAGATACAGGCATATTAAAGATCATATTTTTACGTTTCTAGATGAATAGGCACAAAAGAATTATATTCCAGTATACATATATACAGAAAGCAATAAAATGTTTAATTTCCACACATTCAAACACATAGAACAAGCATACTATAAAAAAACGTATTTATTGATCTTTAATAATCATTATTTCCTAAAGTAAATCTATTTTATGCACTAAGATGTTCAGGTTTTATACAAAAATACTAACAAATATTTTTCATTATAAGAGCAATGCTACTGGGTTATGGAATACTTGAGATATGCAATCCTACAATCTGAGTGTGTGTGCTAGAATAGATTATCAAGAGAACATATATACAAACACACAATATTTACAACATCACATGCAAGTTTAAATAAATGCACATAAAACTATTTTTGAATTCTTTTTCGTTTTTCCCCCTTTTTTAATTAACCAACAATGAAACTGCCGCACACACAATGCCTACCTTGGGGCCATTCTGTCTGGAGAAGGACGAATAATACAAAACATATTCCCATTATACTTCCCTGTGAGTGGTTGCCATTGATTTCTCCAAAATAAACTTCTATGATAATCTGAATCATGTGATATTGACACTGGACAGCTTGAACAATTGTTGCTGATCAGTATTTATATTCAAACGCTGACTCGTCATTCCCCCAAAACAAAGCTAACATTTATCTATGGATTCATTTTTTTTGAGATTCAGATGATATATTTAGGTCACCATCGATAATTCATAACTAGCTAAAAATTAGAATTAACTCTCTAAGGTCAATTCTTCTGATTCTTTCACCACGTGATTGAATGGGAATCTAGTTCTCCTTTTATTTGACCGTTGGGTCAGTTTTGTTATATATATTATAAGTAAATTCGGTCAATATATGTTATATATATATTATTAAATATTTAGAAATTCCAAAATTTTTACATAGATATTTTAAATTCCAATTCATGGCAACTTTTTTTTTTTTAACATAGTTCACCTTAAACAAGGCAAGTTGCCACTGTAGACATAAGGGGCTTCTGAGAATTAGGATGAAAGTTTAGGGGGTCATCCTAAATTGGAGGCTGTGTAGCAAGATGCTTGTTCACATTAGTTTTAAATGTCTGCATGTCGGTACAGTTGGGGAAACAAAGAGCAGGGAGGGAGTTTCAAAGCCGGCAGCATGAGGAAAGAAGCTATTAGAGTAGAAGACTGTCCGAAACATACATGTCCACAGTATTATATAGATCAGCAGTAGCCAGCAGTTATCACTGCTGCTGCTGCTTTCAAACAAACGTGAACATTACGGCTGCTGATGTCAAACAAACATACACAAATATTCATGAAACTCTCTTGTAATTTCATAACAGACTCTCTCTCTCTCTCTCTCTCTTCTCCACTCCCCTATCTTCCCCATCCCTTCTTCCCTCTCTCTTTGTCTCTCTCTTTTTAAAATTATTTACATCATTCTATTCCTCTTATTACGTCTCTTATCATTCACCCGTTATTTACATTATTTGCCTTTCCTCCAACCATCTATGTACAGGTGAAGTGTGAACGGTGACAAGCAAACAAGATAACAATCAACATCATCAGATAATTTTGGTTTAGTGAGAAATTTATCCTAGAATGCATACAAAAAGAATACTATGAAAAAAATATAACATCCTTTCTCTTTAAGAGGGAAGAATAATAAAGAAATAAGATAATTTTAGAAGCAAACATAAAATATATTTTCTTAACTATTATTAAAAAATGTTAACATTATGAGAGTAATGTTCGTAATATGGAAATGATCATATCAATTAAGGAATCCAGTTTTGAGAGCAATTCTATTAAGTGTTAAGCAAGTTAAATATTGAATATAAAAAATTGGGTTTTGTATTGGACATCCATCCTGATTAACGGTTGATTAGTAGTAGTTAGTATTTTGGGGCTTTGTTCAGGCACCTTCAAATTATGAACTTCTCTTCATACTGATTAGTGTCTATTGAATTCAATATTTGCAAAGGTTTATGTTGAAAAATTCAAACATGCAGTTATACGAAAATGTCATTTTTTTATGTACTAACATGTCTCTACTTATCAAGGCTCAAGGGCCACTCGAGGACAAGGGTTAATGAGTGTATCAGATGGACGGTGAGACAACATTGTGAAGATTGGTAACGATGGCCGAAACTGGGCAGAACTCAACTATCAAAGAGGATGGCTCAACAATAACTTGTTAACATTGGAGGTAAAAACGAGCATGTTGTAGTCAGCTGGGAAGCAGCCCTGTTGTAAGTGTTCTGCAAAGGGGTAGTTATTGCTAATGGAAGCTCTGTTTAAATTTAGGTACACAGAGGAAGAAAAGAAAAATTATTTACAGTGGTTGTAACTAGACGAGTTTTTGCTATGAATGTTTTACAAGGGGGTAACCATAGATTGAAGCTCAGTCGAGCAACTACCATGAAAATAATAATAGAGTAGAGAGAGACTAGCGACCTCTCTTCTGTGAGAAAGAGACTGTAGGGAAGAGAAGAGGACATCTCGTACTAGATTTTGAAATCGCCTTTGCACTTTGTAAATGCAGGAAAGAGGGTCTGAGTGGCACCACCACAGATGTGGCAACAGTACTCCATCTTAGGACGTATCCGACTCTTATACACGTAGAGGATTGCATAAAGACTGAGATACCTCCTGGAGCGGTAGAATGATCCAACCATTTTTACAGTTACCTTAGCAACAGCTTTGATGTATATATTCCATTTCAGGTCTGAAATGAAGGTCAGTCCGAGAATCTTGTCTAAGCAAAAGGCTTCTTTCAAGGAGAGAGCCGTTCATTTCAATTAGGGCAAAGTGAGAATCCGAGCATTGGTGGTGAAACGTGAGAAGATTGGTTTTAGATGCATTAAAAGTAATCAGCCACATTTTCCTCATTGCACGGCGTGCTTTAGGTTGGGAGAGAGAGAATCAGCAAGATCCTGATCATTAATGCTCTTCATAGTGTTGCTATAGATGGTTGTGTCATTTGCATAAATGTCAACAAATGATCTTAGGATGTGATTTGGAAGATCAGTGATGAAGATCAAGAAGAGGGTTAGGCCCACATAGGCATTTGATGATGTTTCATTATTAAATCATCCTTGTTATTTTGTGAGATGTCTTTAATACTTATCATTACCCTAATCAGTCTGGTGATACCAGATCAGGCTGCCCTGTGGCTCCCTGAGACGAAATTCACCTACATTGACGTTTTTTTTTTTTTTTTTTTTTTTTGTAAAACTTAATTATGTTCTACAAAACCAAAAACAAAAACAACAGCCCCTCTCCCTTTCTCCCTCCCCTTTTTTATTTTTATTTTTCCTACCCTACTCCCGGTCCTGGATATGACCTTAAACTACATCCGATGGTGAGATCCGGCTTACGGACTTTGGGGAATGTGGAGCCTCCTCTTAATTACCATTGCTCCCAGGTCCACCCTGACCCGGAGTGGTAGTACCTGTTAGGGTCCCAACTATGGGTTAAATAGAAACAGATATTAAAAGGAGAAAGAAACAAAAAAGAGAAGAAAACAAGACCAGATTCGGCATTAAATAACCCAAAAAGGGTTGATATGCCGTAAAACAAAACTACCAAACCAAACCCTAATCAGTAAAACTGGTACTCTTAACAACTCGATTTTCTTTATCTATCATCAGTTTCATTAAACCAAAATTTAATAAATACATATATCAATACAATTTTATGTAGCACATTATTATTACTTCAAACTTGTATAATAATAAAGTAAAGTGATCGACCATAGTCGAGGGCGACCCAAAGGCTCCCTTTTCATTAGCTACTACAGCAAAGTGTAGTGGAAGGCACGACTCCTTCCCCAGGATTACTCTGTTTACCCTTGATCCTCACCTTATATGCTGAGTGTTTTAGCAAGGGGGCATCAAGTACCATTTTTTGAGTCTTTGGTATGACTTGACTGAGGATTGAACACCGGACTCTGAGCCCATTAGTGAACACTCTAATCATTATGCTAAATGGGCTTGGTGTTAATTTGTAATGTTAGAAATAATCCTTGATATTTCATCTTTGGACTTCAAATTCAGTACACAAGTAAGTATTTAAATAATGATTTACCTATTTATAAAAAATATTAAGAAACTTTCCAACTTACAAAAGAAATGTAAAGATTAAATCATACAATGTACACAAAATTTCAACAATGTTCAGTGTGCTCATATTATATGCTATAGATTTTCCTCGGGTGACAGTTACAAAATTGATAGTAGATCTTGCTTAAGATAGGTTGGAGATTATAATTTCTTTTTTGATGAGAATCGACTTTTTGTCTCCAAAATATTTTCAGAATTATTCAATTTCTATGGGTGTCTTTGATCCAGTTGGATTTTTGCTAAGATGTCGGAACCTTCTTTTTGATGTGAAGAGATTAGAGACCTTCCTGATTTTAAGATAAATGGGTGATTCTCTTTAGTTCAAGTGAAAATTCTTTAAACCAGAAGTAGGGAATGCATCTCGTTTCTAGTGAGGCAAATACAAATACACCAGAAAATATATTCAAGCAGAGATTCGAAAAGAGTATTCTATCAATGTGGTGAGTGATTGGCATGGGGGTTGTTAGATAAAGAATAAGTTTAGTGAACAGCACTTTTGATGATATTAGAAGTGTTATTTTGTTAAAGGATTCACTGACAGTATCATACATGTAATCCGGAGGTAAGCCAACTAAAGGATTACATCCTGTTTTGCTTTTGTGTTTGTCTTTCATTGCCATGTTACTAAGATTACTTTGATGAAGATTATAAAGAATTACATGTTATATTTTAACAACTACCCTCTGATAAGAAATGTGTACCTGCAAAAGTGTTTAGATTAGGCTTATTCATTATGTGATGAAACAAAATAGGTTTACTAAATAAAGTGGTTAAACAATTTGTAGCATTTTATAAAGTTTCAGGATATTCTTCTTAGAAGAGTGGAAGGTTTTCGAAAGCAATATATGTCAATAATAACAATGAATGGAAGGGAATGGATTAATGTTGTCTGAAAATCATTATTAATTTTCAATAGTAATCAATAACAATCAGATTGGAAAACTAAGATTGAAAAAGATACTGCTGGAAGATGTACATTATTTTCGGGGTTTTTTCAAGAGTAATTTCTGATAATCCATTGTGTTGGACATTAGAATCTTGTCAGTGGGAATAGAGAATATAGGATTTACGAATTGATTCAAGTCTATTGATCTGCTTCCAGAAATTGATATAAGTCATACTATATACATAAATATATACACTCATACATACATACATACATATATATATATGTATTCATAGTTGTCTCTATAGATAAGTATTTGCTTTTTATTATTCGTGATATTTGTATGAAAGACTTTCTGTTTATATATTTTTTTTCTTTTCTTTAAGAATTCATATGTGCATTTGGATGCAGATACTGAAAGAAGTATTTATTGAAATAAATATATCTATATATATATATATATATATATATATATATATATATAGCAATAGATAAAGTGAAAGAATAAAATTAGATACGAATCAAATTTTATTACAATTCAAAGTTCAGGCAAAGTTCTTTAAAGTCATTAACTCATGAGTTTTCAAAGAAAATATTCTCCTCATTACCGCAATGATATTACTGCAGGTAATAAAAATTAAACTTTGAAAAATATATAAAAAAATATATATGGAAAAATACATAAATGCATATACAACATCAAATATATCGGCCCAAAACATACTATTTAGTGAAACTATACAATTCATCCAAGTCAACACGTCTAAAATAGCTCCAGGCAAGACATCCAAGGTGTTAATTAAAGAATAATCCAAATGGTGAATGGTAGTCCAAGAGCGAAAAAAGCGAAAAAAAAGTTATCCAGGCTGGAAGTTCATTTACTGTCGATGTAGTAGAACCTTGAATACAATTTTCATTATTATCTACTACATCGACAGTAAATAGAGCTTTATATATGATTATTTTTATTTACACAGACATGTACAAAATCTGCGACACTGGCATGTCGATGTTATCGATCAACAGTTATTATAAACTGAGATCTCATCAGGCAGAGTTAGAATCCGATCGTTACCTCAGATCATATTTGGAGAGATGAGATCTCAGTTTATAATAACTGTTGATCGATAACATCGACATGCCAGTGTCGCAGATTTTGTACATGTCTGTGTAAATAAAAATAATCATATATATATATATATATATATATATATATATTGTGTGTGTATTTAGGCAGCATTTTCTCATTTTTGCAAACATTGTTAAAAATTACAGAATTCGTCTGTTTGTTAAATTGCTGGTTTAACAACCGTTGTAATGTCGGAATCTCTGGGGTCGTAGAACTCTCGTCTGTTGATCCCGCGAACGAACGGCATCGCTGCTAATGGGACGATATGTCGTTTCTCGATCTGGCGACGTCGAGTGGTCTTGCTATTCGGTCCCGATTTTCAATCTCCCCTTGTCGGCCGACACAGCAGTAGACGCAATTCGGGAATCATATTTCCCTTTCTTTTTTTGTCTCTTCTCTGTTGTCTGCAACCCAGCTGCCATTGTTAGTCGCTCTGTCGCCACCACGATTCTCTGCAGACGCTTTGTCATTGTTACATTTTCGGCCGGCGGTTTCTTTCTGTAACTGAAACCAAATCTCCCCGTACAATAAAATATAACAAGGCTTCTTTTTTATTTCAGAGCCATTTATTTACTATATTGCTTGTCGATACTGGGCAAGTTCCTTGTAGCAGAGAGAGAGGCTTACGCTAGTTAATTTTCTAAATTAATCACCTAATCACTTGTAAGGGAAGGAAGAGGGGGACATCGTTTGGCTCTCATTTTGGGGGGATCCGAAATCCCCTAGTGTGTAATTGCTACATGGTTAAAGCGTGTTGCCTCTTCGACTTCCAAGTCTAAACTCTCTTCTCAATCCCAGTTTTCCCACCGGGAAAACTGTGACGTCACGAAACCTCGTGATCGACGCATAGGTGTTACCTAACCCCCCGACCCTGAGGTCTGGTCAACTGTCCCTGCAAATCGTGAGAACACATCGCACCAACTTGCACGAGGTGACTCCGCTACAAATCGCGCAAGTCAAACCCGATCTCCAACAGACACGTCCATTCCAATAGGGCCATTATCTAACATGTTTAATTATACCGTTTTTATTTTTTCAATTTTTCTGATTGTCTTTTTTGTATTAAAATCAATTTTTATTTATTTTAATACAAAAAAGACGATCAGAAAAATTGAAAAGATAAAAAAGGTATAATTAAACAGACGAATTCTGTCATTTTTAACAATGTTTGCATATATATATATATATATATATATATATATATCGTGACATATAAAAAACAATGCACATAAAAAGCTTTTAACAAACAAACCTAAACACACTAATAAAAACGCGCTCTAAATAAAATAAATAAATAAAATTTGTTAAAAATTCCCCTTAAACAATAACAAAAGACAGCTCTTTTTAAACACAGATTATCTGTTATAAAGGAACGCAAAAAAGCAGGCACTGCCTGCCCTGAACCGGTGAATTGTGTTTTATTTTCCCCTTATTTTTTTCAATTTTCTCGAGAAGTTACACTATTGAACAGTGCTGAAGATTTTTTCTAACAATATAAGACGGTTTCTACCCAGAAAAACGGAATTTCCAGAACGATGAAACCTCGGTACACCAAACAGACACTTTAATATATAGTTTGTAAATAAAATACTTTATATTAACTCTTGTACAACCTATGATCGAGCACTTTGTTTTTCTTTCAACTAATTTATAATATATATGTGTTTGTGTGTGTGTGTGCTTTTCTGAATAAGAATAGACAGATGCAGAAATAACTAAATTCTTTTTCTTTTTAAACCAAATACATAAAAGAAGATTTGTTCATGTATGCTTGTCTGGAGCTTTCTTGTGCAACATATTTAGATATATGAATATCTACATAATGTCTACATAATGTCTGGAGGCACTCCAACATCCTTTATTTAGATATATTTTATTCAGAGCAATTATCAGTCATGCTTATCTGAATGCTCACATGTCTAATGATACACAGACTTTACAATTTTTAAGCGAATTAATACTTATAAGTGTGTATGTATATATAATACAAACATATATATATATATATATATATATATATATATATATATATATATATAATAGAGTTTTCAGCACAAAATTTTAAGTTGCACGCTTATTTGTTTATTCATTCTCAGTTTTTATTTATTATTTTTCCTCCCACTTGTGCACTTATGATTTTACGTTGACTGATTACACCTATATATATATATATATATATATATATATATATATATATATATATATATATATATAGTTTATTTAGTATGTATTAAGTCCTATGTAAATACAGTTTTATTCTGTTTAGTATCTCTGTGTATACATTTGTGAATAGATATAATACATATTTAATTGAACGAAATGCTCATTTTCTATTGAAGTCTACAACCAATAAATTTAAAATGAGCTTTGAACAAACAAGATGGGAAATTAAAAAAATAGTAAAAGAATCCAATGAAAAAACCATTCCACTGCTTTCTGATTGGCTAAAATATTCAATTCACGATGCTGGTTGATCATTGTCAGAGAATTCAAGTAAAACAATGACAAATATAAATGAACACAGTATATATAGGGTGTTGGAGACAAATTTGATAATTTTTGAAAAGAAAATATCTTGGCCAATAATTAATGTATTCTCAAAATTAAAAGTGCATATCGGAGATGATCTTTGACCGAATAGAGCACACTGGAAGAAGCTGCCCTTAACCTCAACCACAACCTCCAGGCAAGACCTGGATCTGAGCATGCAGCCTTCACTGTGTCTTTTGAGAGACGCCTGACACCAGTTTGATCCTGGCAATCAGCTCAACGTTTGTGTTGCTGGTGGCACGGTTGGTGTTTTGTTCAACTGTGCCTCCACACATAATAGTTCATGGGGTCACAATCAGGCAAGTCGGAGAGCCAAATGTTGGGACTGTTGAAGTTGTGAAAGTTCTCAAACAGTCACATCTGGGTGTTCACACGTAGCCACCTTCTCCACCCATAATTTGACAATAGTGGACAGCAATTCAATCTAACTATCCGGATTGAGTCTGAGTCACTTTTTGAAAATGTGGGATGACATGAGTTGGTCTTTGCTGGAAACACACCCAAAGAACTACACAGTTTTAGAGAACTTGGTTTTCCTGACACGCAGGACTTCATGCAGACTGTAGGTTAGCCATCTGTTGTTCTTCACATTGTGCAACTGACTCTGAGAAGAACCAGAGCATCTCCGGCTCGACTGGTTGTTTAATCTTGTTGCGCATTTTTTTGGCTTTTAAAAGGCGGTTCTCTTGGACCTTATCGGTGAGTAGTTGGCCTTTGAAACTCTTGTATAAGGAGTAGTGAATATCTTCATTTAGCGTTTTCTTTATATTTGCCACTCTGAAGCGCATCTCTCTCCAAAATACCTGGATGCTGCTTCACCATTTTTCCTTCAGCTTCTTGATGATTTCTGTTAAGCAGCCACAGCCAGAACGCTTGCTCTTAACCTTCCCGCTAACCACTGCTTCCACATCTCCATAGCAATTCTCCAGTTCACATTTCACAGCTTTCAAGTTATTTAAGGAGCACTGAGCTGCAGTTAATATTTCCAGTTTATTTTAACTGAGTGCAAATCATTATCTTATAGGTCACTCTTTTCCAATATTTCAGCGATTTCCAGTCGCTCATGGTCTCCAACTCGTAAACCCACGAATAATACACATAAACAGGTATCCGTTGCAGTTCACTGCTATTAAATACTTCACATGATTCTGAAATGAAAGCATATCAAGTAATTATCAAATTTGTCTCCCGAGCATACTGTCAATTTTATCAATAACATTAAATATTCATTTACTTCTATTTTGTAATAATGACAGGAATTCTTCTCACCAATATATTAAAAAAGGTGACATAGACAATAATTTAAAGAAAAGCGATTGACGAATTGATAGATTTATTTATGGGCATGTCAACTTTTATATGAATATGTTTTTAGTTTTTCTGGTTTAAAAATTAACTAAGTTTGATTTGGGTTGAAGTTTAACGACTTGAATGCTTCTTGTAAAATGATTTTAAAGTTAATGGATTTATATTTTTGGTTTCATGTTTTTGAAAATATGAAAATTCCTCTCTTCAGGAAAAACCTCTAGATTTTGTTTTATAATTAATCATGAACTTCTTCTATAATTAATTATAGTTTAAGCTGTAAAAGAATAAAAATAGATAATATTTTTCTCGGATGCTTCAGAGAAATATTTCAATTTTATGTTATCATCATTTGTTATACTTAACTTGAAGTCAGAAATAATAAAAAAATGCTAACATTTTTAAATTCAGTATTGAAGGAAAAGCAAGAGACAGATATGTGATAGCATAAAATACTTACTGTGAATCACTTGTTGAAAAAGTATGCAAAATTATGAGTTAACATTATTTCAAATTCAAAATGAGGTTACAACAAATTTAAATTTAAAACAAAATTCATTTTTGCAAAGAAAATATTTCTAATCTTTATAGCAAGCTAACTTATCTTGAATGAAAATTTGAAGATTTAATATTTTAACTCTTGAAAAGGCCTTCACTGAACAAGTAGAGACAAACACACATTTTCTATTTGTAATGAGCAGATCTTATCCCACACCCTAATCGGCATAAGATCGCCTGAAATGCTACCAGATACATGGGACGGGCATTTGCATAGTAGCTACACCAAGTACCATATAGGTATATAAGTAGTTAGTCGTATGCACCAGAGTAGAAGAAAATGAGACGGTGGCATTAGGATTGACATCGGCAACTGAAAAAAAAAAATCTGTTTTTTGCAAAGTTTGAAATTGCGCTTAGAGCTATTTTGGCTATATCATAGCAGCATGGAACCGAATCAAATCTACACACACAGGGCCACCTGAGAGTAAAACGGACAATGTACGTCATTGAAATATTGCCCATTTTATACGATAAAGGGCAATGAAATAGGCATT
The DNA here is from genome assembly GCA_963556195.1 of Sepiola atlantica. Taxonomy (NCBI): domain Eukaryota; kingdom Metazoa; phylum Mollusca; class Cephalopoda; order Sepiida; family Sepiolidae; genus Sepiola; species Sepiola atlantica. Next base: position 113,197,298 of record OY744519.1, on the reverse strand, counting down.
TGAGTCTTTCTGGGAGTCTCTATACATACAGCGCCGATTCGATGGTAATATGGGAAACGAGAATCCTAAAATGTATAACAAATGTTGAGCATGGATGCAACCTGCTATAACGGGTCTCTCTACCTCATCTTCATCAATTGTGAAATCATCCAATTTGCCATCTTACAACTCTTGGCACAAAAAAGATTCTGCCATGATTCAATGTCTCATTGTTTTCATTGAGATAAGCCCAACTGAAGAAAGCGTATTTTTAATATTTGTTTGAAATATTTTTGGGTCCAAATTCCTGGGACTTACTAAAAGGTCAAAAAGTATCTCATTGAATCTATTAACAATAAAGGTTAATATTCTGTTTTGAAAAGGTCTTTAAATGGATGTAAGGGATGTAATCTTCGAAACTATCGATATAATCTATTACCAGGCATAGACTGGTGCTTTTCGTATATTTTGAACAATCACGGTACTGAATATTGTAATAGTTTCAAAAATTGAACTGAAAAAAAAAAATTGACTAAAAAGGGTATTATTTGTTTTCTTTCGTTTTCTAAATGTCTAGTAAATTACAAATAACTTTTCACGTTTATTTAAAAATTTGTTCATAAACTAGACCACCGTGACCCGTTGATTCAGTATTTGTTATATCTATTATTACACTAAATGTGAGTTAAGCAACATTTATCTCCATAATGCTTCTTTTCTATATATTTAATCACATAGGATTCATGCTAATATATATATATATATATATATATATATATATATATATATATATATATATATATATGTCTTAGTTCTGGAATTGAGTTATGTTTGCAAACAATTTTGTTTAAAATTCTTAGTTAGCCATAATTTATAATTAACTGAACAAGTCATCCATTTCTCTCTCTCTTAGTTATCTATAGATTACACTCGTCTCCTCTCACTTTATATTGATTCAACTACTCTCTAATGTCTTTGTAAGCAATTAGAGTAAGAGTGACTCTCTCTCTCTTTCCAGATAATTTACATAGTATGCTTGTACACACCATAAACATGTATGTAAATTAGATAGCAACATAGAGAGCCTTATTATTTTTAGTTATGCAAGAGGAATATTTTTACATATATAACACATTCAGAAAGAGATAAAAAGTGGAACAAATAGTAATAATGGTTATGACCCAACAGGTCACGAGTAGTCTAATATATTATTAAATATATAATTTAATTTTGACATTTTACAAGAAAGCATTTACTTGAAAATGGATGAGTTATGAAGAATGAACTTTGGCAACTTTTGAAAAAAATAAAGTTCATTTTGTGACATCATCCATTTCTATGTAAATATATATATATATATATATATTCCTTTCTCGATAATTATCATTCCTTTTTAATCCGCTTTTCCCCTCTCTCTCTCCCTCTCTCTTTCTCTCTCTTTCCGTCTACTTTTCTCTGTCTTCCACCTCTACCTCTCATCTTTCCTGTCTCTTTTAATTAGTTAAGTCATTCCCTCCGCCCACTACTACTACCATTCAGAAAGAATAGCTTTGGGAACCGAACACCTGTTAGCTATTAGCTGAATAAGCGAAAACCCAAGCACAGTCAGCAGTGAGAAATTCAACTTGCAACGCGAACCCTTTGCAGGCAAAACATGACTACACAAACTAAATCTAGCCTTGCACTCTAGGCCATAGGTTCTAGGCAGACAACACAAGACGCAAATCATGGACTACTAAACATAACAGCAGCTTATACACACAATCTGATAAACTCACTCACTCATAACCCTGCATACATACAGACAAAACAACACTTTTTCGACTAGACAATTTGAACTCTTATTAACTCTTTACTTTTGGTTCGTTTGTCAAGTCGTGAATAAAATCAATATATTTATGTATGGATAGACATTGTCATTCTTTTCATATTTCTCTTTGCCTTACAGGATAATCTGCGTTTATGGTTAAAATCTTGATATATGTTGCATGGACTGGTGAGATGAGATATTCATCATAGATAATGTGTTAATAACCATTAAATGTAGAGGTAGTTCCATTTTTCTTTAAATAATTAATTGTAAACCTCTTAATATAAAAATCCATTGACTGCTGAAACTCCTCCTTGAAAACGGGATCTGACTTGACGTATGAATAGTTTTAAAGATAAGCACACGAAGCTGTCTGTAGCAACAATTTCTACAGCCACAAGCAAAGAAATCATTTAAAAAGATAACATTTATTCTAGAATTAAATTTTCAAAATAAGCGATAATCCTGATCCATTCTTATTGCTGAATCATTCGCATTTTTCTCCTCACATAATTAGCACCATTCTATTAATTTATGACTCAATTTTTATTTAATCACGTGACGACTTGGGCCGCTTTGTTTTGAAGAAAATAATCACGTGTTAAATTCCTGTTGTCTCAGGCTATTTTCAATTCAAATTCAAATTTAAATCTCTTCATTATCAATTGATATAGAATAGTGAGAATTTCTTTGATAAGTTGCTTGTGGATCAAATCGCCATACATCGTTCATTTTAATTACAAAGAATATTCTTCAGCAAAAAATGCATAATCACAGAGAGTTAGACACAATGTCGTTTTTTAATGTAGGGAAAATCCAGATCCCACAAAATTGGCACTCTGGATGAGGACAAAAATATAAAAAAAGTGCCTTGGTCTAGAAGGATTTCTCTCTTGCTGACCGAGGAGAGAACCGATGAAGTGTAGTATCAGAACAGATAATACACTTTTCTCTTAGTGAAAAAGTATGATCACAGAGATTTATAGTACCTGAAAGTTCTAGTAATTAAAATGAAACTATTCCACTGTATTAAAAAAAATCAAATAAAACAATACTTTTAGTGTTAAATAGGGAAGGGGTTTTATGTGTGAAACTCCAAGAGTTGACTGGGAACACATATGATTGTAACATCACACAAGAAATAAAGGGGACAACCTCTTTTTACTAGCCAGACACTGAGGAGTTAGAAAGGGCAAACCAAGCCCTCACACCGAACTCTGAGATGAGAAATTCCAGAGAGCAGTTGGGTTCATGCGTAATACTGGTGTTTTGGAACTGATAGAATAAAGAACTATAAAAAAATTCTGCCCTCTTCTGGGTCAGAGAGAAATGATAACAGTATGACCATGTGTGCTCCTGTGAATGGCAAAATGGATAGAATTGGAAATGCAATACGAAAATGAGAAAGCATCTATCATTCTCCTATTTTGGGAGGTAAAAAACATGACTAGCCATCATTATGTGGCAGTTTGTTTTATACACAGTGTAAACCATTGTACACAAAGAAAGGTAAATGAATGAACAAATATAATGTTGCACACATGTGGTGTCTATTGCCAAAAATAATGGATTATTTCTTGGAGCTATAAACTTGGCTCAGCAAAGCAGAAATTCTTCACAATACTAACTAATTGGTGACACAAGCTGTTTGTATCAGACATGGACTTGTTAAAAAAGAGAAGAAACAAAAACACAAGAATCAAAAACAACATATAGCATCCATCAATAGTTGAATACTTACTGGACATGTTCTCAGAAGAATCAATTTTGATGTTTCTGGTGAAGCAAAAAACGGAATGAAGAAAAAGGAAAAATATTTCTTTGTTTGTGCCAATAAAAGATGCTAAGAAAATTAATAACAAACAACTTGGAAAAACAGGCTATTTTGCTTTGGGATATTAGTTTTTGTTTTAGAAAAATATTTGGAATTTGCAGCATTTTTGGAGAAGGTAGATGGCATAGATGAGATTGTAAGTCATTTGAAGAGTGTGTGTTATTTTATAGTTTATTTGACGAGACAACAAATGTGAGAGAAAAATAAATAGAAATGCTATTCACAAATGAGAAAATGGTTCAAGAAATGATATCTTCTGGAAGTAAAGTTTTGAATGAAATAATGGAAAAGAAAAGTGTGAATCTTAAATTTTCATATTCAAATTCGTATAATAATTGTCAACAATTCTTTACAATGGCTTTCAGAAAGTGACAGGTTGGAAGGCAAAAATAGGTGAGGAAAACATGGAAAAGTTGTCTATTGGTTTTGTCTAGTCTTTTTGTAAGAGCAGTGAACTATTTTACCGATAGGGTGCGCTGGAATGAGGGTCTCCGAGTCCCAGAAAATAACTGCACTGCATGAAATAAACATTGAAGAATTAAGTATTTTCACCAGATTAAACAATAACTACTTCACCAACCTTATTTACAAATACTTAAAAAGAGATACTTTAACTCACATATGTAGAGATGTACAACTAATGTAGCGTTCCGTATTTTTATTGGTGGTATTGATAATATGATATTATATTAAATGATATGATATTATATTAAATGATATGATATTGAGTCAAAGTAGAGGTGCCAATCTGAATTATCAATCTTCTGAAATGTCACTGACTCACAAACTCACTGGTCCACCGAAAGTTTATCTGGTGCCCTAATCTGCAACTGCTTTCAAAATTCCAAAATGTCACTCCAACAGAAACAACATTTCATCCAATTTTCATTGCAACGCATTAATTGAATTATGGTTTGAAATATTCATTGAACAATGCTCAATGTATGTAGATTATACACAATACTAAATTAATTATTTTGACAAGGAAAGGATTCATTAAATACTAGATCCTATTCCCTCCCGAGACTCGTTGTGTCAGTATTTGTCATATATATTATATATTTATGAAAACAAGTGTTGGGACGCTGGTGATACCAGATCAGGCTGCCCTGTGGCTCCCTGAGACGAAATTCACCTACATTGACGTTTTTTTTTTTTTTTTTTTTTTTTTTTGTAAAACTTAATTATGTTCTACAAAACCCAAAACAAAAACAACAGCCCCTCTCCCTTTCTCCCTCCCCTTTTTTATTTTATTTTTAGAACTTGAAGCATAAATATTTTACTATAATGACCGGATTCGGCATTGAATGGCCCAAAAAGGGTTGATATGCCGTAAAACAAAACTACCAAACCAAAAACGATGATTAAACATTTGAAGATATAAAGAACTTGAAGCATAAAAACTTTTACTATAATGACCAGATTCGGCATTAAATAACCCGAAAAGGGTTGATATGCCGTAAAACAAAACTACCATACCAAACCAAGTGTTGGGACGATTAATCGGAATCGGGACTCGGAAAAATCACAACTTTTTGGGGCATCAGATTCGGAAAAATTTTAACCTATTTTCCGATTCCAAAAAGGATTTTTTTTTTAAAACTTAATTTTCCATTGCTAGCACTAATTATAAAGTGATAAATATTTATTGTTTGTAAACTAACGGTAAAACTAAAATCTATAGATAATAATAACATAAAAATTTATTTTACTTGTGTAAAAAAAAACAATGAAACGTTACATAGATTCGCTAGATAATCTTTAAAAGAATGCAGTTGATTTAAATGGTTGTAAAAAATGTTTAAAATTTAGATAAAACATTTTTTTTCAAGAAAAATACCAACAAACATCATTGATAGTTAAATTAAAAGTAAAATATAAATTTTTTTTTCAATTTTTTATATTTTGGAGTGTTGTCTGCTGGGCCTTTGTCCGGTCCCTCAGCATTGGCAAACCCTTGGAGAAGTGGGCAAAAGATGTAGAAAAAAAATTCTTTTAATATTTTAAAAGGCTTGGTATGGAGTTGAATTCGGTATAAATGAATTAGTGAAGTGAACTCTCTGTGCGGGAACACACTTTGTCATCAGTTCTTCTTTGATTTTGAATTTGTATGTCTGAACTAATTGAAAAACAAAATTTCTAAAGATATAAAATATCAAAGGCAATAAAATCAAAGACTAATAATAAAATGATTCTTTGTCATTAATATTATTGAAACCGTTTGGCAGTTTAGTTGTTATATTTTCCCTCCATTGACAAGACAAAAAAATACTCCTATATCCGGTGGATGAGAGATACAATCAATTGCAGTAAAAATCTTAAAAAGATCTCTCGGTTGGAGTCTCTGAAATAGTGTGAATGTCTGGTATCCAGGAGGATGCCCATATCCCCAGCAAAAACAAAAAGATAAGAAAATTGAAAAAAAAAGCGAGAAACTACATGAAAGACAGTGAAAATTTACCAACATAAAAATGTAAGTGTATTTATATATTTTTAAAACTATTTTAAAGAAATTTAAGATGTGTTTTATGAATCAAAAATTAATTTCTAACATGTTCTTTTTTAGTAATTTTAGTTTCATATTTAAACTTATATTTTAATGTAATGTGAAAGTTAGAATTGTTTTCTTTGTAGAAGTTAAGTAGTTTTTCTTACTATATAACGACTTAAAAAGTATTATTATTATGGTATTATTGCAAATAAACGCCTTCGAATAAATAACTCCCTACTTTTTTAGGCGATTTTGTATGAAAACTCTGAAAAAGTTAGCGGGAAAGAAAAAAACAACGAAAAAAATCAATTATTTTAGACATAAATTTAACATAAAATGAGCCCCATTTCTAAGCTCTTCTAGCGTTTTAGGGCAATTAGCCAAAAAATTGATCTGGAAGATAAATTCTGTGCGCTTTATTTGGGGAGGAGTACTTTATTAAGTGATGACGTGTGATTTTATGACCTTATTAATCGGATATAGGGTTTGTGGTAAAAGATTTAATGCACAGCGATTTCGAATGGTCCGGAAATAAAGATCATTGTAGATTAAATTCATATACGAAACTCTAAAGTTTAAAATAATTGTTTTTATTTTCTTTTTCTTTCTGCCAAGTTTTTCAGGGTTTTCACAGGTAATCGCCTAAAAAAGAAGAATTTCATTTTGGAGGGGGGGGGTGATTTAGTTGAGGGTGTTATTAATTACGCGTTTTCCTATTTTCTTGTCTTATCACGAGGGAAGAGTGAGACACAAGGTCGATTTTTAATGTGGAGAATCCAGTTCTCCAAAAACTAGCACTCTGGATTAAGACAAAAATAAAAATTGCCTCAGTCTAGAAAGATTCTTTTTCACTGACCGAAGACAGAAAAGATAAAATGTAGTACCATAACATATACTACACTTTGAATTATTTATTTGCTAAAAAGATATATAACATATATTTTGACAAATTAGGCACAAAGATGTTGTTTTTGTGAAAATTGTGTGTACAATAGAAAATTCTTGCCAAAACCAAAATGAAAGAAAATGTTCTGTGATTTAATTGACAACATGTTTCCTTGTTTTAATTATAATTAAACCTAAAATGTGTCCGATAAGTAAAATTTTGTATTTTGTTGTGCTTTTTTTCTAAATTTCTCTGTAATCTATTATTAAATAACACGTACAATATAGCTAAGTTCGTAAAACAAAAACGTAAAGAAAAACAATTTACCTAATGTTTAGATAACTAAAAGTTTTTTAAAATTTATTTTTAAAAAAAATCTTTAAATTTAAGCATTATAATCTTGCCCATCCTCTGTTATAAACACTGAAGTGAAGTTCCATTGGATTAACATCAAGCAAAAAACATCCATACAAGTACTATATATATATATATATATATATATATATATATATATATATATATATATATAATCTACTAATTTAACTAATTAAACTCCCTTTTTTGGCTTAAAAAGTAAATTCATATGAATCGGTATGGTACAACTTTGTTTACCGGTTTCATTCTGTATTCGGCATTCTTGCATGAAGGACCACATAACGGTTGCCAACATTCCTAAATGAAAGTGCTATTATGGAATCGAATGGATTCGAACTTGGCACATCCAGGTCGTCAGTCCGTGTCGTTATCCATTTAATCACCATCACTAGCTAATATCTATGTTCCGAATTTCATAAAAAGGTATGTCTAGTAGTTTTTGAATTCATGGAATTCATGGGTAGATTTATTTTCAAGGGGATGCTGTTCTGTCCGCTTTTCTCCAAAATAAAATGAAGGGAACATAACTCATAAGCCTCTCTTTCATGTCTATTATCTCTGTTTAAATTTCATCAAAATCTGTCCAGTAGTTTTGAACTCATTGGCACATTTATGTATACTGTTTGTGATTCTGCGAGTCGCTAGTATCTGGTAATATGACGAAATTATTAGGTGGGTTAAGCAAGAAAAGGGAGTTAGGAGAAAGGGTAAACAATGAAAGTCAAAATTCAGTCTCTGAATCATTAATGAAAATCTGGTGAAAATAAGAGGATCAATAGACAAAAAGCGATAACAACTACAATAAGGGAAGAATACAACAGAAGAAACTGAACAAGATAGCGAGAACACTTTAAAAAATATATAAAGTGAAATACATTCAAAAGAAACAAAACGGGGAAATACAAATGAATTAGAAGAAGAATGAAAAGATAAGAAAAGTAATAAAGGGTATGAAAAGTGTGGTAAATGAAAAAGTGAAAGTGAGAAAAAAAGAGTCATTCACTTTCGTTTCTTTTCGAAGGTTCTTAAAAACTCTTGGTGCATAAGCAGCCAATACATGAAGGGGTGCTGCAGAAAGAGAGGGGGTGTTCTATCTTGAAGCTAGACAACTAAGTAGTGCTGCTCTGATACTGATAAAAGTTTGTGCATTCAGTACATTCTGTTGAGCAAAGAAGTCCCTACTAATTAGAGATGTTCGGATTTTCTTCACATGATTAGAAAAAAACAGGAAAAATCAATTGCTGTTTGAAGACTATTTCTAACTGTAATATTTTCATTCTTAGCAAGCATTACACTAATACATATATATATATATATATATATATATATATATATATATATATATATATATATATATATGCGTGTTTATGTGCATGAAATTTACATGTTTGACAATATGTAAACATGATTCATTTGAATGCCTTGCAAAATTGATAAAGTTTATACATATATGCAGACACATAGATATATAATGTTGCATATATAAATACAATTCATATATATGTTTTTATATATATCTTCTATATAGCTAATATATATAAAAAAAAAAGTCGCTCGGATTCTCGACCTTAGACCTAAATAGCAATGATTCTGACAAATCGATATTTGATTCTAACAAGTCACTGATTTACTGCCATTTTTAGTCTGGGTTTTTCAAAAACAAAATTTTGCTATTCAGAAAATGTAATTGATTCATGTTATATCCCATCGGATATTTCGTTCGGCGATATATTTTTGAAATATTCACTGTTTAGTTTCATTAGATAATCAACAGGGATGATTATTTGCATAAAAAATCGCATGATACATAGTTATTCAAACTTTTCATACATAGCACATATACACTTTATTAGACATTAGTCGTTTATTTAAAATTACAAATTACATAACATCAAAATTATTCATGGAAATACAATTCTTGTAGCTTACAATTTTTGACAGTCGGCGCTTATTTTCCACTAAACTTTCCACTTGATGAAAAGGAATAAAACAAAATGAAAGACAAATAATCTGAACGGTTGATATTCTAAAACGATTTGAATATTTTCAACTTTCCGCAGCACTTAAAGACAAAGGTTGTGAGTTTAAACTTCAGCAATAGGAAATTATTTCTTTACTTTTACATTTTTTCTTTTCTATATTCAACATAGTTTATGGGTATTAGAACTCTGTCCGATGCCAGCTAAACCTTAATAAATCCGGTTCTTAGCCTCTTATTCATTATAAATGTAAGAGTTAATATGAACAAATTCGGAGGTAATTATGCGATTTAACATTCACCATTTAATAAGACATTCAAAAGATTTAAAATTATTAATAATCTTCAGTTATTAAATTTTCACAAGCAATGCAAAACAAAAAATTAAGTATAAATAATTTTCAAATTGTATATGTATATGTTTTCGTTCGACTTTTCGATATGTATACGTACTATATTAGGATCATAAATATAACCCCATTTCCACCGTTAAAGGAACATTACCCATGTTTCTCACTTTGTTTGACCAATATTTTAGTAACTCCATTTATACACGGGTTTAAAAAATCACACGTTACAAATCAAGATATAAGTAAATAAGAATAAAATTAGATTAACATGAAATAAATATATTAATAAAAAATATAAAAATCAATAGTGACCTTGCAACATAAATTAATAACTAAATAAATATTAAAGCATTACAGTTTATGTTGATCAACATAAACAGTGAAACATAAAACAGCTTTTGTGCGTTTCACGTCAGAAAACAGAAAGAAAGTTCGTTTTATTTTTTTGATAAGGAGTGTGTTTCTTCCGAAATATAAAAAAATATATCCTCTTTCATCTCGGACTCTAGGTAACAAGAAGTGAAACATTTACTGAAAAAAGTTTTAGTGAAGAAAAATATCGCATATATTGTCTCCACTTATTTGTTTTTAGTCATCTCCTCTTTCATCATTCCAGACTTTATCACATTGAAAACAGCCCTATTAAATACTTATATATATATATATATATATATATATATATATGAAAGATGGTCACATTTTTAAAACATTGTTTTCGTATGATATTTTCTTAGAAATTTGAAAACCAATGACAAGTTGTTTTTTCAATAAATAAATTTATCTATTTTAAAGCTTTAAAAAAGACATTGTTATTGGTTTTCAAATTTCTAAAATAAATTTTTTTAAATATATACTATGAAATTAAGCTATTTTAGTGAGATAAAATGTAATCACCCACAGATAGCTGTTTGAAGTGTGGCTAGACTTAGTGTGTGAGATTCATGTTATGTACACATTTACACTGTTTTCAAAACCAATTAATAATTGTTAGTTGTGTCATTCATAAATGTGATTCATTATAAACTTAGTGTGTTTCTCTATAGAATTGGTCTTCAGCAAAACGTGTATTTTCATGTATTCACACATACATAAACATGCATGAATAGATATGTGGGCAAATATTTGCTATAAATAAACTTATAGATTGTTAGCTTTGTATAGTCAATAGTTACTAGTAACTGAGTGAAATTTACTATTTTGGAGAATTTATATCTATCCGCAACAGAGCTCACAATTCATAAAGATATTGCATCATATTTTCACAGATTTTCTGTCATCTGAAAGAGTTAGAATTATTAACTTTATTATTAATTGAACCAAATCGTTTTATTTTAATAAAATTATATTTTATTGTGTGATACCGTTGTAAAATACAAAATATATTTTGCTATTTATTATTTTTTTCGGAGTAAACTGTGAATAAAAAAATGTCTGTTACAAAATATGTGCCCGGAGGTGTCAGGAGCAGAACTTCGCCTGGGAGGTAACTCCCTCTTTTTTTATTTTTTTTATTTATGACTAATCAAAAACAAAATATCGAATCGGATTAAATATTAAAATCGAATAGAAATATATTTTTGTTCTTTTTTTAAGAACACAGACCAATATTTGCTATAATTGACATACGAAACAGAATTAAATAAAAAGGCAATTGCAGTCAAAGAAACTGCAAATAAACTGACTCTACTTTATATCTAAGATTACAATATTAGTACTCTTATTATTAAGACTGTTTTTCTTTCAGACTATTGTCTTCCTTAACGTTAATATTTATATTTCATCCGTTTTTAGGTTCATTGTAATACAGTGATGTTTTCCTAAATTTTATATTGATTATTTGCATACGTTGATGTTTCATAAATTTGATGAACCCATGATTTTAATGTTTATTTTTGAATTCATAAACGCTCATGGGAGAAGCACGCATGTAGAGTACGGCAGGAACGTTCTTATAAATCATTGTAATTAGATTTAATTTTCAAATCCTTTAGATTAAAGAAGATGAAAAAGGTTGGAGGACACACATGCTGAAACGTAGTTTAAAAATAAATGTCACTAGGGACGATAGTCTAAGGATAAAAAACTCTTTATCTAAATAATTCAGGTGGAAATAATACTATTATCCTTTTCTACTTCATGGTGAGTTTAATTACAATCAAACAGCCCAATTTCATTATATACAAAAAAATGGCTTTCTAACAGAGTAAATGAGATGTTTAATTTGTAATTTTATGTTTTAACATCTAGTTTTAATAACTAAGGCCATAGTTAAAGATTTCTAATTATTTTTTTGTTTGTCTTCATACATATAAACCACAATTCTGTAAATACATTTTTATTAGAAATTTATTTTAAAATTTTTTGTGAGTATTCGCATATATTTGCTAGTATATATAATTATGAGCAACAATGTATGTATAAATACTTGTATATGAATAGACACTTAGATTATGTTGACGTTTTACTGTCTCTGCATGCATTTAGATGTAGAGTTATATATTCCTCTTTCAATAAAGATTTATTTATTTTCGTTATCTGTAATGATTATAATGTCTAGATTTATAGTGGTATGTACTTTGTCATATGCACACCAATAATATATATGTATGTGCATATGTATTTCCCAATGTTGTCATTATATGTGGGAGATCATAAAAGTATTTGGACATGTATCTGGTGCATCCATAAACCTTGTATATTTATCCATAGTTAAGTGTCAGTATATTTATAAAAAGTACTTACATGGAACTCGCATCCATTCACACAAAGGCACTTTCTTTATTGAGATAAACTATCCCGGTTTTATGCACCAATATCTGTATTGAGAGCACATCAGTAAAAGAGGCGCCTCTTGGAGGTTTTACTGCAGATTTTTACCATCATTTACTACATAAAATGGTTTGCATTCTTGGTATAACCTGGTAAAGAATGGAATAATACTCTCAGGCAGAAATAGGTTCCATTGCTTCCTGCCAATATCCTTATCCTTCTAAACCACTGCAGTGAGGGTAATGAAATAAAAAGAAGTGGATTCCCAGTGAAGTAGGTTATTATAGAGACGTCTGATTAATGGATTATGGGCGGACATTTATTCAACTGACAATGAATCTTGATAGAATTCCTTAAGGGTTCAGATAGAATGTAGTCATTCTGTCTTTCTTATCGCTTCGAGGGGAATAACTCCTTGTGGTTCAAGATTGAAGAACAGAATCGCATACGGAAAAAGTGCAATTATTTAATGAAATTTTAATCTTTTATCATACAGTCGATTTCTACCATAAGATGTCTGTCTGAAAAGTAATAGGATTTATGTTGCAAACAATTTATCTCAATTCAAAAGAACAAAGAGTAGAGTGGCCCCCAAAATGTAACCATTTGTGATAACTTAGTCTTTATTATTTAAAGGAAAAGTTTGCAATTTTTTTTCCATCGACCTGTTTTACAGAACATGTAAGTTTTGTGCGGCACTTTTTTTTTCTTGTATACCACCATTTTGGGAGACCGGGGAATGCCGACGGGGCTGCCCAGGCAATTTTTAAACCCCACTTTCCTGACCTTACCTTGGGTCACATCTTACTTGTGGGAGTAAGATAAAAACTGGCCTTGTGTCTAACTCCTGGAGAGGAGTAAATCAATACTCACACATTGAAGTTTACAATGATCCTCCAAACGTAGTCTCACAGTCACAATGTTATTTTCTGTTCTCACTGATTGTGGTCGACCACTGCGGCCTTCAATGTTATCTCATCTCCCTGAATTTATTCAGGAGGTGCTTTATTGTGAGTCTGGTTGGAGCGTTTCGCCTTGGAAAGTCCGTCTGAAATTGTTGTTGATTTTGGACATCCGATTTCGTTGTGAAGTAGACCTCTGCAATCTTCATCTTCTGCATGGAATATCTTGTTGCCGGTTCCATTTCACTTCAAAAAGACAGAAGCCTGGGTTAATTTTCATAGAAATTCTAATAAAGTGGACGCATCTTTTTGGACCACCCTGTACACGGATTTCCCCTTGAAAATCATCCCCTTCTTAAGTCTAATACACTTTATTATTATGCACTGCTGGAAATATTCTTCTGGGATGACGATTCTCAGCTCCCTTGTTCCGGACTCTTTTATGGCCTTTATGTCTTCAAAATGGCCCCATTTACTGATCCTCTTGACCTTGAAGAGAAGAAAATGTGAAATGGAATAAGATCTAATGAATAGCGATATTTTAAATTCAGTACAGTGATGTAAAAGCTATTTTTATTCGTTGTTTGCTGTTGCTCATTCGTTCTCCAGTGCTCATATCTGAACGACCTGAAAAAGAATTAGAAACAAAACCACATGAAAAAAGGCAATGGTTGCAGAAGAGTTAAGATTAGTTATATACTCCGAATATTTCATGTTAGATGATAACACAATCCTATAGCTCAAACAGCAAACAGCACACACAGTCCTATTACTTTTCAGACAACCTTCGTATACATTTTCTTAGTATGCTGTCTTAGAAAGTTAATGCTTGAGAGAATGGGTTCATACTCTTAGGGGAAAAAGAACAAGCAAACAATAAACAGTAAAGTGTCAATAAGGATGAGAGCTTATCATAAATTCTGAAGCATTTCTCCATGATTTATATAACTATATCTGTTCTGCTAGACTTGGTAATAAAAGTTTCCAGCTATTTGCAACTTCCATCAACTATCTCTATCACATAGTCTCCGTCTGGGAATGGCCCACTGATCTCAATATGGATCACTCCAAGGTTCTTTTACCCTGGCCATATTTACAGGAATGGTTTGTTTCTTTGGGTCCAGGCGTGTGCACGATATTATACTGGCTTCTACACCTTTGACCTTCAGGCGGATCTCTCTGTTTACCACCATACTACAGAAAGCTTATTTTCTATTATTTTCTACAGAGTTGAAGGAGTGCGAGTTGTTTATTATTTTCAGTTATACTAAAAGCTATGAATACATCTTCAATCCTAAAAATAAATACACTGAATCAATCTTAAATGTTAATTGATAATATTATGCTATAATGATTTAGCATATGTTAATTGATTTAAATTTAAAAAACAAAACTGCTTTTTTCTTCTGCTTCTTCTTCTTGGTCAGTTCATTTTTACAAATTACAATACTTGTCATACAAAAATTATTTGAATGTCTATTTCTGCGATGAAAGTACAAAATATCAGATAAAAATTTAGATGTTTATATCTTAAAATAAAAATTCCATTTTTCTTATAACTATTAGTGGCATTCGTTTCTGGTTAATAATAAATGGTCGAATAAGCGATCATAAATTCCTGTTTGAAATTTATTATCATTTTAAAGCATTATAATTATGATTCAAAAATAAGTTTGGTAATACTAATATATTTTAGAGCATTATAATTTTGATGTAAAAATAAATTTATTATAATTAATCTATTTTCGAGCATTTTAATTTTCATTCAAAAATAAGTTTAGTAACACTAATATATTTTAGAGTTTCATTCAAAAATCAATTTATTATCATTAATCTATTTTAGAGCATTATAATTAGGATTTAAAAATCAATTTATTATCATTTTAAAGTATTATAATTTTGATTTAAAAATCAATTTATTTTCATTTTAAAGCATTATAACGTTGATTCAAAAATTAATTTATTATCATTAATCTATTTTAGAGCATTATCATTTTGATTTTAAAAATGTATTATCATTAATCTATTTTAGAGCATTATAATTTTGATTTAAAAATTAGTTTAGTAACACTAATATGTTTTAGAGCATTATAAGTTTCATTCAAAAATCAATTTATAATCATTAATCTATCTTAGAGCATTATAATTTGGATCAAAAATAAATTATCATTTTAAAGCATTATAATGTGAATTCAAAAAATCAATTTATTATGATTAATCTATTTTAGAGCATTATAATGTGAATTCAAAAAATCAATTTATTATCATTAGTCTGTTTTAAAGCATTATAATTTTGATTAAAAAAATCAATTTATTATCATTAATCTATTTTAAAGCATTATAATGTGAATTCAAAAAATCAATTTGTAATGAATGAATGAATGAAAGAGTTCGAGGAGACTGAGTTTACTTTTGATAAAGCTTTATTCAGCAAAGATATAACGCTGGGAGCGAGGCCTCCACGAAGAAGTAATGGCGTATTTACAGAGAAAAGGAAAGGGAAGTAACTAAGGGAAGTAATTCACTTCCGGAGCAGAGAAGAAGTAAAGAGTTCTTTTCATCACATTCTCCGTCACACAGGAAAGTTCAGGGCTGTATGTTCGTCTGGGGAAGAAAGTTTGTCGGACTCTCAGGTGGTGACCTCTGCTTAAACTGAAAAAGAGAGAAAAACAAAGGTTCAAAGCTGATAGTTTTCAGCTAGATACCGAGGACTTTGGCGGATTCTGGTAGAGCGTCGAACATTCAGCTCCTCAGCATTTTCTGAAGATATACTTTGGCAATCTTCCGAGGATGGGGATTGGCCAGGGGTAGGAACCAAATTGTCAACGATGAACTTTTCGTGAACAGGAGAAGTGTTAAACTGGAGAGGTGCAGTCTGTATTTGTAGGTTCTCTGGTATAGGATTAATTTCGGTATCCGAACTGCTTGTTCTATCGCCCCATGGAGACAAGTGGCGTAGGGACACTGTAGTCTCTCGTCCACTGTTGAAACGCACGTGGGCATAGTTTGGATTGACTTCGAGTACGTCTACGGGCTCGACTAGGGGCTCGTATTTGCTTCCGCGTACATGGCACTTCAAGAGGACGGATGTAGCTTTTGTTAACCATGTAGGTATGGAATCTCCGGTTGCTGATTTCCTTTGGAAGTTGAAGAGACGTTCATGAGAAGTGCAATTAGTGGAGGTGGAGAGCAACGAGCGGATGCTGTGGAGGGCTACATCTAGCACTTTTTCCCAATCGGTAACAGGGAGATCTCTAGACCGGAGAGCCAGACTCACAGTTTGCCAGATGATACCATTGTACCTCTCCACCTGTCCGTTACCTTGAGGATTAAAGGCGGTTGTTCGGCTGGTAGCAATGCCTCGGGAGCGCAGGAATTCCTTTAGCTCTTCCGACATGAAAGCTGTACCGCGATCAGAGTGTACAAAAGAGGGATTTCCGAAAACAGAAAATAGATTTGTTAGATGTTTCCGGACAGTTGCAGCTGAGACATCGGCACAAGGGAATGCGAAGGGGAAGCGAGAGTATTCATCAATAACGGTTAGTATATAGCGGTTGCGGGCATTTGAAGGTAATGGTCCTTTGAAGTCTACACTTAGTCTTTCAAAGGGTTGACTCGCTTTTATGAGCGTTTGAGGTGGCGCATTAAAGAATCTCGGTTTTATCTCCGAGCAGACTTGACAGGCTCTTATTACCACTCTTACATCTTCCACAGAGTAGGGCAGATTCTTGCTCCTGACAAAATGTAGCATTCGGGTGACCCCAGGGTGACATAAGTCTGAGTGCAAGGAATGTAACTTGTCAGCTGAGGTAGTAGTAGAGCAGATGCGAGACAAGGCATCTGCAGCAGCATTTTGTTTCCCCGGGCGATAAGTGATATCGTAGCTGAAACAAGCAAGTTCCAACTTCCATCTTGTGATCTTCTCATTTTTTATTTTGCTCTTGCTTTTAGGATCAAACATGAAAGAGACAGATTTTTGATCTGTGATCAACTTAAAATGTTTCCTGAGCAATAAGTGTCGCCATTTTCAGATCGCCTCCACGATAGCGTATGCCTCTTTTTCAACAGAGGAGTGCTTCTGTTCAGCAGAAGTTAGAGTTCTTGAAAAGAAAGCTACGGGACGAGAGTTTTGGGTTAAGGAGGCGGCGATGGCATGTTCCGAAGCATCGGTTTCGACCTCGAGAGGGAGAGAAGAGTCTATGGCCACTAGGGACGATTTCGCAATTTCCTTCTTCAGGTACCTGAAGGCGTCTGCTTGTTCCTTAGTGAGGGGAAAGTTGGTAACTCTGGTAAGGGGGTGTAGCTTTTCAGAGAAGTTCGAGATCCACCTGGAATAGTGAGAGAACATCCCCATTGCACGGCGAAGAGAAGAGAGGTCTCGAGGTTCTGGCAAGTCCATCAATCCCTTGAGCCTATCAGAGTCAGGTTTTACGGAGCCCTTGCTTATGGTATACCCAAGCAAGTCTACAGAAGTAAGTGAGTAGTGACACTTGTCTTTGTTCAGCGTCAGTCCGTACTTCACTACTGCATTCATGAATTTTTTTAAATTCGTATCATGCATAGCCTGATCTTTTCCACAAATGGTAACGTTGTCGATGTAGGCATAGGTTCCTCGAAGGTCTTCTCGCTTTATGACATCATCGATGACTCGTTGGAAACTCGCTACTCCATTGGTTACTCCGAACGGGATTCGACGAAACTGATACAGAGATCCAGCAGCTTCGAAGGCCGTGTATTTTCGTTCTTCTGGCCTGATAGCAACCTGATGATAAGCGCTCGTCAGATCAAGAGTGCTAAATAGTTTGTAGGTGGCAATCTCATTTACCATGTCCTCCATTCGAGGAAGAGGATAAGCGTCAAGGAGAGTAAACCGATTTATTGTTTGGGAGTAGTCCACAACAAGTCTCTTTCTGTGATTTTCTGGAGATACCACAAGCATTTGAGCTCGCCACGGGGATTGAGAGGGCTCAATGATACCTTCCTTTAGCATACGGGAGACTTCCGATTTAATAAATTTAGCATCAGGTAAGGTATGTCGCCGGGATTTAACAGCTATCGGGCGACAGTCCGAGGTTAGATTGGTAAACAGAGAAGGGTAAGGGATATTTTTAATGGCGGTCAGCCCACAGACAATGAGAGGGGGAAGGGGTCCTCCAAAAGGTATTTCCACAGATGAGTGTCGACACAGAAATTTATGCCCGAGAATGACGTCACAGCATAGGTTGGCCATAATTGCTAGTTTAACATTACGGTACTCCCTACCACTCAGACTGAGAGATACGACACAGTGCCCGAGGGTAGAGGACGAATGAGAACTGCTAGCCATCAGAATCCTCTCAGAACTTGGTGTGACTGCCAAACCGAGCCCTTTAATCTTATCCGGATGAATAAAATTTTCGGAGCTCCCCGTATCGACGAGTATCCTCATAGGCTCACCCTTTATTTTCCCCCACAAGGACGAACGAGATAGACTCTCCGAGGAGTTAAAGGGAACAGATGAAGCAAGTAGGGACTCACCGTAGTTGATAGCAGCCACCGTGGGTGATCTGCAGACACGAGCGAAATGCCCCTTTTTTTTACAATTTTTGCAAATAGCGCTTTTGGCAGAGCACCTCGCTCGGTCGTGTCTCGGGTATCCACAGAAAAAGCATTTCTGTTCGGAGAGTGCGGCTAACGTGGGTTGCTCCTCCTCGCACGTGGACCGGTCGTCCCTTTGTTCCAGTGTTTCAGCAGTGGGGATAGCAGCCGCCAAGGAGTCCGTCTGGGCGTATGAACTTAGCTGTTTTTGGGCTATTTCTAGCGTCAGAGCCTGGTCGTAGGCTGTGTGTAGGTCGAGTTTCTTATTCTCTAACAGCCTTTGTCTAATGTGGGATGACGAAATCCCATTTATGAACGCATCCCTGATGTATTCATCTCTCGCCTGTATGGCTGTAACAGCCTGGAAATCACAGTCCTTAGAGAGTGTTTTTAAGGACTGTAAATATTGGTCAACACTTTCGTTAGTCCGTTGCCGACGAGTTGCCAATAGATGCCGGCAAAAAATGCTGTTTCGGGGCTGTACGAAAACCTCTTCCAGAACATTCATAGCTGCGCGGTAATTGTCACAATCCGAAATGTGTTTATAAATTGCTGGCGACACGAGGTTGATCAATAAATTGAGTCTTTGTTCGTCGGTAAGCTGGGAGCAGTTGACGGCGTTGAGGAAAATATTAAAGGATCTTTTCCAGTGTCGCCACGTGTCGCCTGCGTCGGCTTTTGACGGGTCTAAATCCAATCGTTCAGGCTTGAGGTATTTTTCCATTTTTCTTATATCTTTGCTGAATAAATTGTAATGAATTAATGAATGAATGAATGAAAGAGTTCGAGGAGACTGAGTTTACTTTTGATAAAGCTTTATTCAGCAAAGATATAACGCAGGGAGCGAGGCCTCCACGAAGAAGTAATGGCGTATTTACAGAGAAAAGGAAAGGGAAGTAACTAAGGGAAGTAATTCACTTCCGGAGCAGAGAAGAAGTAAAGAGTTCTTTTCATCACAATTATCATTAATCTATTTTAAAGCATTATAATTTTCATTCCAAAATAAACTTATCGTAAGTGTAAATAATGCAGTGTCATATAATGAACTCAATCAAACAAAGTGGTTTTACCAACCTTTCAACTCCATTACGCTAAATTTGCAGTACAATTTACATTTTTTTTACTGTTATCCATAAAAGACCACATTTCTCAATCTTACTTAAAATAAAAACATATTACGTTCAGAAATCTTAAATCTTATTATTTAGCTGTGAAGCATTAATCAATTTTATATATTCATTTAATAAGGTTGTTTGGAAAATATTCGTCGATTTTTTACTCACTTTTCTAAAAGCTAGTTTTGATTTTGTGTTGCTATTTTTTTTAGTGTTTTATACATTTGACATGCATATTAATGGATGTAAACTTTTCTGTAAATCTAAAATAATTTCTTTCAAAACACAATTTTGAAGCATATAATCCAAAATAACAAAGATGAAGAAGATGGAATCTGTATATTTTGTTGCGTTAGTTCAAAATCGGTCATAATGCTTCCCAGACCGTTTCCAACACCAACAAAATATGTAGATAAGGGTTTACAAGTGATTGCACAATACCGTGGGGGCTTTAGAAATTCTGTAGTAGTAATAAGTGTTTTGAAGATTATAATAAGTATATGTACTCTTAACAATGAACATTTGAAAGGAATTGTTGAACAAAACCCCCATTTAATTGTCATAGAAATGTCTAATATACTTAAATGGTGTTTGACAATCTGAAGCAAATTGGTAAAGAGAAAAAGTTCAATAAATGGGTCACACGTGCACATGGTGGCTGTAAATTTGACCTTACGACCTTTAATCTAGGGAATCAAAATTAGTCACTCATATTCAAAGGGTTAATAAGTGTATCTGTGAATTGCAAGCCAATATTACATTTTCTAAATTCATCTTTAAAAATCATTAAACTACGAATTTTGAAAATATTTTTCTCCATATTATTTATTATTTTAACATTTTTACTAACTGATTTTAAATTTATCATTGCTCAATACCTGGTGATACCAGATCAGGCTGCCCTGTGGCTCCCTGAGACGAAATTCACCTACATTGACGTTTTTTGTTTTTCTTCTTTTTTTTTTTTTGTAAAACTTAATTATGTTCTACAAAACCAAAAACAAAAACAACAGCCCCTCTCCCTTTCTCCCTCCCCTTTTTTATTTTATTTTTAGAACTTGAAGCATAAATCTTTTACTATAATGACCAGATTCGGCATTAAATAACCCAAAAAGGGTTGATATGCCGTAAAACAAAACTACCAAACCAAAAACGATGATTAAACATTTGAAGATATAAAGAACTTGAAGCATAAAAACTTTTACTATAATGACCAGATTCGGCATTAAATAACCCAAAAAGGGTTGATATGCCGTAAAACAAAACTACCAAACCAAACCATTGCTCAATACATGTTTTGT
The DNA here is from genome assembly GCA_963556195.1 of Sepiola atlantica. Lineage (NCBI taxonomy): Eukaryota > Metazoa > Mollusca > Cephalopoda > Sepiida > Sepiolidae > Sepiola > Sepiola atlantica. Next base: position 113,175,931 of record OY744519.1, on the reverse strand, counting down.
TTGTTTTAGTCAAATAAATAACTTCATGTCGCCAAGCAATTAACTGATTTATTGTAATAGATGCCAACTTTTTTTAATCTATGAAAGAGAAAAACTTTGTATTGAATTAATGTGTTTTAAAAGTCATTAGAAACTCTTGCATGTTCTTAACACCTTCATTTTTGCATGAAAATGCGTAGGCTAAGAATAGAAAAATTAGAGTTTCCCAGAAAGAAAATAGCATTAATGAATAGTAGGTGTTAGTCACATGACATCTGGAGGACAACATGAAGTCAAGGTGTGATGTTTTAAGAGAGAGGATGCTAATTAGCATAATTTTCTGCTAGTAAATTAAGGGAAAAAATGAATTAATACCCTTTGGCCCTGAATGTATTTTCAGTAGATATAGGCAAAATGTACTAACTGAACATATATCTGAAATAGTGCCTGTGTGATGAAGAGTTTATAGTGAGGCAAATGTTATACAATCATTAACTGCACTTCTTCTGACTCGGCATCGGTTAAGTCCAGTGGCATGAAGAAATCTGATAACAATAGAATAAACAGAGAAGGACAAGTTTTATTTGGAAGGTTTGCTTCTCCTAAACTAGTTGCTCTACCGAGATTTGAGAGTCGAGTTTACCCTAATATTTTACCTGTCGATACGTTGAGAATAGACGGATTCGTACCTTTCCCAAGAGTATTAGAAAAAGTGACTTTTACAGCTACTTCAAAACTTACAGCAAGTCATATTTCAAAATGGTTACCCATCTAATTACTAACCAGGCTCAACGTTGCTTAACTTCAGTGATCCAATGCAAACTGGTGTTTGAGTATGATATCGTTGTAAGTAGATGTGTTCTTAATGAAGGTACAATCTATGTAAATACAAAATGATTATCAATTATATTAAAAAATCAGATGTTATCCATTTCTCTGTGGTATTCAAACTGCTGACTTTATTATCAGTTTTTGAAAGATCAACAAGTCAGTTTTCATGAGGGACTTCTCAAACCTCCAGCAGGATAAGGGAGACCACAATAAAATATGAATTATTCCAATTTTAAATAATAAATGAATGTAATGCTTCTCAAAATTAAATCAAGTTAATTAAATGCCAATTAATGGAGATAATTCTTTCGATAAGAATTCTAAGTTTTAGAAAATAAAAAATCAGGAAAAATATTCGGACAATTGAAAAATACATCACTGACGACCAAATGCTGAACAATTATTATTAGTTGGGACACAGAAATATTCTATTCTCAACGTATCTACGGGTAAACTAGTAGGGTAAATAAGACTATTAAATCTTGGTAGAGCAACTAGTTTAGGAGAAGCAAATCTAAAAAAAACACTTGTCCTTCTCTGTTTAGGGTAAATTTCAAATTGAACTTTGTGATGAAACTGAAAAAAAGAGCGAATAGTGAATGTGTGTGTTTATGTTTTTATAATCAGTACACGGTGTGTTCATGTCAATACATGAAGATAAAACAAATTATAAGAATATAACACTTGTTTTATATTTTTGTATTTATCTCAATAAAAACTGTATTAATCTTATATTTTCAAATTAATCTCTGCACCAACACTTTTAAATGTATCATTTATTTTTCAAATTTTATTTTTGTAGATTTATTTAAATCCTTTTAACAAAGAATAACAGAAAATCATAAAGATCATGCATCTGACAACGCCTTTGCTAATAATCAAAAAATAGATGCAAAGCATCTATATAAAGTTTTAATAATTCAATAATTTCATTGATTTGATTAAAAACCCTACTTCATCTCAAAATATAAGCCATTTTTCTTTAACCTATACGAAAATATTCATGAAAGGAATATAATTAATAGTGAAAATATTATGAAGATATTGTATGGATGAACAGATCTTTTTTAAGAGTAGCAATAAGCATAACAATCATTTTTAAGGATTATCAATATCTAATTATAGATTTAAGATATCTAATCAAATATTTTAAAACAATTAAATCGTTAAATAACTTTTTCACAAAGAATAATTGAGATTTCCTAATTATCTTAATCACATTCATAGAAAAGAATATTTCGATGTATTCCGAGTCTATTTAAATTTTCTTGTTTATTAAAATTAATTGAATATGGTTAATTTGCATGACAATTACATAATCAATTACTGGTAATTCAATTGTATATGTTAATCAATTACTGGTAATTAATATAGATTTTATATGCTATTCTTTATCTAAATATGTCATAAAATAATGAGAATAATATAAATTTATAAGCTTATGCAACAATAATTTATTCCTGTTACTTGCTTCATCAAAATTAAATAGCATAAATATAAGTTTAAATGATTTAATTCACAAAGACACCAATTTTATGAAATAGATTATTGACAATTGAACACTTTATTCAATAATTGTGTTCATTTATCGTTTTTTAGTTTGAACAAATCAAAAAGTATATTTTTGATGAAATTTCTGGTTTACTTTTTGTTATCACCCTATTTAGGGACCGGAATGAAAACACAGACACAGGGTTTAGGCATAACAAGTATATTGAAGAAAAGTGTATACAACAGAGAAACATGGGAAGTGGACCGTCTGTCCTGACTGCCAGTGTAGACTAGGGTTGTGCAGCTATGTAATTCCTTTTCACCACAATAATATGTGACACACGGTCAGAAGGTGGGGAGGGTCAGGCCAGCGCCCCTAAACGAAGAGCACTCTGGCCTAGCAAAAATAGCCTGGACAGCCCCATTGGCATTCCCCGGTCAGGGTTCCTCAGGCAGTAAGCAATAAACTTACTCCTCCCACAAGGTTTGGCCCAAAGATTAGCCCAAAGATTTGAGAGGAGTAAGTTTATTGCTTACTGCCTGAGGTGCCCTGCCCAGGCTATTTTTGCTAGGCCAGAGTGCTCCTCGTTTAGGGGTGCTGGCTTGACTCTCCCCACCTTCCGACCTTGTGTCACATATTCCTGCAGTGGAAAGGAATTACATAGCTGCACAACTCAGTCTACACTGGCAGTCAGGACAAGCAAGACCTGGCGGGGGTGCACCTCCTAGGACAACCCAGGACCAATACCTCAGCCTGACAGATAAAAGGCCACCGATATGGCCCAGTTCCTGCTGGACTGGTTGTCGAGAACAAATCCTCGACTGGTATTACTCCATCCTGATGTCCTCAATCAATCGAAGTTAATTAAAGACTGAACAGGCTGGGGTTGCGCAACACTGAGTAGCGTAATGCGTCCAGTATTTATTGAAAATGGAAGAGTCCAAATGTTCGTCATAGGTACGGCACCATAACACTTTTTTACTTATTTAATTGATGCTGAATGAATGATTCTACCATTAATTAATAAGTCTTGAACTTCTGTTGAGTTTTATAGGGATTAGAACCCTCTAATCTTGAAATTAGGGAATTACTCTTTTACAAATTTGTCAGTATTTATTCAATAAATTATGTATTTTATAATGAATACAAGCTTTTACATTTAACAGTGATTTTCAAAAGAGTAGAGGTTTGATGGAATTTAAATTTTTACCAAATTATAACGCATGTGAAAAAACTGTTATAGATGTTGTTACTGTTAAAAGTGACTCTATATCAATTTCCGACAACATTTGGAATAAGGTGTCAAAAAATAAAATGGAGAATGCCTTCAGATCACTACTTTACAAATTTTAAGTCATTTTTTTAAAAATGGTTATTATTTTTCTTCGATACTCAATGAATTTTCATTCAAATATCAACAAAATAAATTCAAATTTTGTCATTTCTATCAGTCTTACTTTATAAAAATATTTTTTTCAAGTATATCTTCTACTGTTACATGATCAGCCTCAACAAAATATAAGGTTTTAATGAATTCGAACTCGTATTATATAGATTTGAGATGTAAACGTTTATTTTCCTCAATTGCATGGCCAAAGTCCCTGAACGTCCTTAAATTTTCTCATTCTGTTTGCATAACAAAGAGATTCTGAAATAGTTATGAGACTCCAATCTTTTTGCAACATTTCATGTTTTTCGTTAAAGTTCTTCCTTTTTATATATTTATTTCTGTCTGAATTCGGTTACAGCTGTTGTTCATTTTCCCAATCAATTTTTGAAGTTTCTAGCATCTATTTTATCACCTATTGAAAAAGAAAGTTCATATGTTTTTATTTAATCTCCATTGCTACTGTAATCATCCATCTTTTCCGATAAGACATTTTACGCTTTTGTCTCTTTTTATGAAACATCAAAGACTTGGTGAACATAATTTTGCTTGATTTCAGCCCAAGGGCAATTGTAGGTTTTTCCTTTTATTTCAGACTGTTTCTCTTGATTGACTTATTTTATTGATTTTTCATGGATGAATATCCTAATCAACACTGATAAGATTTAAACTTGATGTCCTAATTTTTAAGGATTGGCAATGCACCAGCTTCACCATTCAACCATCAAATACATTCTTATCTGTGGAATTGAAATGGGACCCTCTGGGTGTATGCCAGTATTTTAAAAATTTTGACAAATAGGCAGATGTATTCATGAAACTCACTTGTATAGGAAGTAGTAATATTTATTTTCCTGTATCAATAGTCAGTATTACAAAAATGGCAAAAGTCAGAATTCGAGTGGAAAGAATAGTAACAGGCGCTTATTAGAAATGGTTGCTAAATATTCATGTAAAAACGTTGTTAGATTTGGTAGCATAGAAATATATATCTGTGGAAGAGGAACGAAAAAACGTTATTATTAATATCGATGATATACAGTTTATATTGGTTGGTCTACCTTCCATAAAGGGAACATAATTGTTATTTAAATATATGTATATATCTACCATAATATGTATTACTAGAAGAAAATGAATTCCATGAACAAACAGTTTTGCACCAATTTTATGTCCACTTATGAATATTAATATTAACATATAATGCTACTAAAACTTATGTCTAAAATCCTTATTTCAGTGTTGATCAAAATCCATTACATGAGTTTGGTTCTAGAAAATGTCTAAAATTTGAGGCTTAAGCTTAAGGGGTCTTAGGGAAAAATTGAAATTCAGGGAATCTTTTTTAATTTTTGTCTCAAAACTATGGATAAAATTCAATGCAAAGCTGAAATATTTGAATTTTCAAATTGGAAGATGTGCCCATATTATGCCCCCTAAAACTCTTTAAAATACTCAAAAGTAACTGAAATTTAGGGAAACTGTATTAATCCATGTCTAATACCTATTATTAAAATTTCACAGAAATCGTAAGTATCTAAATTTTCATGAAGGGCTTCCATCACTTCTTTTACTCCCTTTGCATAAAACTAAATTAAACTCACATTAGCGATCCTTACACCTAGCAACTGTGTTCCAAAATTCATAATGATCGGTTAATTAGTTTAAGAGTGAATCCTGTACATACAAATCTATAAACATACACATACCTAAATTTATATATATATATATATATATATATATATATATATATATATATATATATAATGCTTAGTATTCAAGTTGGCATAATCATGTTGACACACTGGTTCTTGTTAAATCACCGAAATTAAGCAATGTTGGGCCTGACCAGTACTAAATGGGTGACCATTGAAGAATACCAGGCACTGTATGTGGCCTGGAGAGGATATGGAACTACCAAGTTCTATCATGCCCACAGAAAAAGTTAGCACAGATAGAGTATCTGCCTGACTCCCCTAGGACGTCCCCGGACGTTATGGAAAAACAACAACAACAACAACATCATTCAAATCTGATAACCATATATTTAGGCATATTATTTTGTGTAGTGCTTGTAAAAGAAAATACAAATATTATATACAAGTACTTAGAAGACAGTGAAGGAGTAAACACTTTCGATCCGCGGAAGTCATAATCAATGTGCAATACCTGGGTATTCATTTAAATGTGGTACGTTATCTATATAAAAGCAGGACCCATGGGATAACCAGCGGTACCCCCCCCCCTTCAAAAATGTGAGTAACCCTTCCTTCCACCCTTGAACTCCACATTACTATTTTTATATTCTTATTTTTTAAATTTCTATAATGATCAATTCTCAATTTCTAAATTAAATGAAGTAAAGAGTTGTCCTTCTTTATGGATGCTTGCTGCCAAAGAAAACCCCATGATATTACTGTAAAACCCCATTAAACTATTCCAAATGTTGATTATGTTTATTTTTTGGGGGGTGGGGGGATCTTTTTGTCTCAATAATTTTTTTCGGGGAATAAGATCTTTTGCTCCACACAGTCAACGAAAGAAATTGGGGTAGGGGAGGGGCATAAATAAGTAAAAACAAATATAGCTGACACTATGCATGTACACAATTGTAATTTTGCTGCAGACAGACGTTTTAGAATTCAATGAAGTTAAAATAGTATATTCGTTTTATCACACAATATTAAATTATTTCTTTCATGCTTATTCATATTAATGACACACATACAAGAAAGAGGAAGAGAGAGAGAGGGGGAGGGAGGAGGGAGAGGAGGGAGAGATCTGTTTGTTCTGAGCACCAACTAGCATGTCTAGCAAAACTAAGGAAAAACCAAAACAGTGGCCTATACAATAAAGAAGGGTGAAAGTATGCAAACTTGGGAGATACCTGTCACATTTTCGCAAACAGGATTAGCCATATCCATGACCGAAAACAATCAAATGACACCATTTTTCTGTGGATAAAGCATCAGCGCAATAATATATGATGATAATTTTCTCATCATCATCATCATCATCATTTATCTTTCTTTCTTTCATTGCCGTTCGCTAATAAAATGAAGACAACATTTTAGTTTTCCATAGTTTATTATATGAGACCAAGTACTGTGAAAAGCTAAGCCGTCCAAAGCCAACATTACATTTTAAAAAACTTTAGCGGTTATTTCTCTTGCTTATCACAATGTCCATCAATACCCTCTCCCCATCCTCCAAAGAAAACTAACTGAAATAGTTACATTTATTTACTAAGATTGAATGAGGCTCAGGATTGATGCTAAGGAGTTTAATATTGATAACAGGTATTGGAATAAAAAGAAACAAACTTCAAATCATTAACTTAAAAAAACGGCACAATATAACAGAGACAAAACTAGACAAAACTTATAAACGATTAAAAATCCCTTATGAACCAATTATTCATTGAAATTGATTTGCAGACTGACTTTAATCTGAAAGTGAGTTGTTGAACCCAACCTCAAATAACACCTCAAAAGCTGTCAGCTCTGAATCGAATTCTAATTCTTATGTAATATGAACAATAAATGTGATTAGATAATAAATAAGCATAACATTTCCGTAACAATAGAGGGACCTGCATGATGTAAATGATATCAATGTGAACTATAGAATCAAATAAGCCTAGTTCTAATCCCATCAGATCTATTGCATTGATTTATACTGTAATTGGAAAAGAGATGAATGCATCCCTTCCCAGCTATTGGTAAAATATAGCCTTCTATTGAATAAATCGTTTCTAATATGTATTTTTGCAGTATTAAATAATGCAGAATGGTTGATATGTCGTAAAACAGTAAATGATAACAATAACATGTCGCTTGTGACCGTGATCACTTTCAACATCTTGCAAACTGTGTCTGTTTTTGCTCCAAATATCGTGTCTGTTTTTCCAATCAAAATGGTCATTTTTTTACAAATGGCCAAGAAGAATCTGTGACCCTCATTTTACCACCAAGAATAACTGTTCATCTTGTATCACTTCTATTTCATTCAACTCTTTCCATTATTGTTTTTATTGTCTGTTTTCATTGAATACAATCACAGGACATTTTGGTATCCCATTTTTCTTGCTATATTATCATTTCTCTTCAATACCACGACAGGTGATTTGTTTATTTTCAGCAGTGCCATTAACGGAATAATAGTCTTAATTCCAAACCATATTTCCTGTTCTGTCTACTATTTCTTTTAGAAAAAACTGTTTGAAATGATGTTTTATAGTTATCATCAAGGGGAATTGAGCCAGATAATGTTACTTTTCCTGTTATTTGACTTAAAATTGTTAGACTGGTTGTGTTTGTTATTTTGTGACTAAAAATAAATTTGGCTACAGATATAAATTAACATATATGGATATGCTAATTTATTTGTGTAGCCACCTTTTTGTGAGGCTGTATCGTATATGTTTTTGTTCAAGTTAAAGATGTTTTACTTGATGAAAGATTGTTAATTTTAGCATTGAAAATGTTTGAAATTTGTTTGATTATACCGTTGGCGTGGTTGAACTTTATGTTAATGTATGTGCATGTGTGATTCTCCTTGTGGAAATGCTTAAATATGTTGTTATGGAGATTCTGTGAAATGTCTTGGATATGATATTCACCTTTTTGCAGTTAGCAGTAATCTCTATTTGAAGACTTAGGTAGTTAAAAGGCCTTGTGACTTTTTTGGATGCTAAAATTAAAGGACCACTACTGTCAGAGATAATGGTTAGACCATCATCTCTATAAACCCTCCTGGTCAGAATATACTATTCAATTTAAAGTGCATATGAAAAAACGCTGAATAAGTCTGCATTTGAAGCAGAGTCATTTTACCTCGTCAGAACATCGAAGCTATTATTGGTAGTTTTTATCCATGTAGAATCATTGTTCAATAGTATGGATCTCCGGCATGCAAGGATGATGTCCAACTGTTCACCTGCGATCTCTACATAATTTCTCACAGTGTTTATGCCATTAATTAGGAGAATAATGACCACCTTATATCAGTGAGAATTTTATTGGTGAAGAACCTATAACTATGCTCCAACTATACACTAAGTGTATGTATATCTTTCTCTAAAAAAGTGTGTCTGAAATATCCTTCTAACAGATAATGTCGTCATTATCGGTGATTTAATGCAGGAGTTGATAAAGATCATTAGATCTGGAAGGTACTAGGGAATCATGGAGTTAGAAAATGTAAAAGTAATGGATTATTATTGTGGCAGATGTGTGAGGGACTGAATTTATTCATTGTAAATACAATGTTTCAGCAGACGAATAAATTTCAAACAAAATAAATGCATACAGAAATGACGTCTAATTATGTTCTTCACATTAGAAAACGTGGTATGCATGACATTTGTAGTATCCGTTTTATGCATTGTGCAGAATGTTAGACTGCTGAAGTAGAATTTATAAGAAAACCATATGTCACAGAAAATTACATGAGCATTTGAAAGCAGGTGAATGTGATTCTTAGGTTCATCAAGAGAAGGGATCAGGATTTTTTTCAATAAAAATGAAGTAGAGTTTAAAGCATTATTGGACAAAAGGAAAAAAGCTTTGGTTGGTGAATGTGATTCGCCTGAAGGATGATAACCTTAAAGTAAAACTCATGCAAAAAATTGGAAGAACTTGATTGTGCAAACAATTGGAAATGTTTTAGAACATTTGTCGATGATATTTGTACTGATGTTCTTGTGTGCAGAGAAGGAACCGGATTTGTTCAACAAAAATGCGATATCTGTTCAAGCATTGTTGAGCAAAAAACAAACCACTGCAATATTTGTTGAAAGGAACTGATGGGTCAGTTTAATTGAAGGACTATATAACTAGATAAATCCAACTGCACAGCATAAACTTTGAAATAGGCAAGACATATGTTGGCGCAAAATTCAATCAGCATCTGATTTTAATAACCTGAAGTTATTGTAGAATCTTTTACAGCCTTCTTCGCTAATAGCATCATTCCTGCACGTTAAAGCTGGTAAACATTTGCCTTGTGATCCAAAGTATATTGTTGTTACAAGAAAAGAACATTTTGATAAGGTTTTAAATATATTCTTACTGGTTAATGAAAATGTAATCCAAATAATTCCCTCCAAACCCAGAAAAGATTTGAGAACATACCGATATTCCATAAGTTGTTAGATGAAACAATTTGGCCAAGTTGTTACGATCTTAACAACTTTTTTCTGAGGAAGCTTAGTCTAAATAAGATTATAGCTGAAACATGTATGCATATATATAGCCAAAGATATTTGTAAAAATAAAAATTTATACTTTATATATATATATACTAGCGGAACCCGTCACCCGGCGTTGCACGGGAGAAAGTACCACTTATTGCATGACGTCGAATGAAAAAGAAACGGCCTATAGTTATCGTGTTGGCGAATGTTTTAAATTAAAAAGAAAAAAGTGGCCGCGTCGAATGGGATCGAACGCTGAAACAGTCGATCACGAAACTGCCTTTTTAACCACTGCGCCACAGTTTCGACTTAAGAGTACATCTTAAAATAGACCAACTCATAGGTAGAATGAGAAAGAATGTAATCTGATATTTGCGGAAAATGATCGCAGTGAACGGGAGCAGTCATTAAGTCTTTGCGTATTGCTTTATATTATGTAGTAAATTAATACCAGGCAAATAATAAATAAGGACGGACTGTTTTGTGAAAAGTAAACTGTGTTAATTAGTTCCCGGTGTCGATGAGTGTAGTGACAGTACATAATTGTTAGGGAGAAAAGTTTTTGCTACCACCTATATGGAGTTGGTTTTTTGGAGAGTCGTGGATGGCAGGCCAAATGTAATATTTAGGGTTAGCCGGGAAAAAAAGAATAACAAATGTACTAAAACACGCTCGAGTGAATAAGTGTAATGTAATGGTGAGTTTAGTAGCCTGTGATGCATGTGGTTTTTTTTTCTATTCTCCGAGAAGGTACAGGGGAAAAATCGTCTCTACTTTATATATATATATAAATATATATATATATATATATATATATATATATATATATATATGTATATATATATCTAATATATATGCAACATTTCTTACTAAAATGTTACTTAGTTGACACTTAAACAATCTCACTGGAGAATTGCATTAACAGCTAAATGTAATACTCTTTGACATTTATAATATTGTTTTCAGAATTGCGTTGAATTCAAACAGGGTTATTTCCAACAAATATACATGATTTTATATGTGGCTGTCCACGATGGTAAAGCTAGAAAAACTAAACTAAAATTAATTTAATGTCTGATTGCATTGCAGGTTTGCAGAGTTCAGAAAAGCCTTAATGCATTCACCTGTCAAGCTTTGTTTCAATTTATGATGCTCAATGCATATTCAGGGTTAAGTCCTGAAAATCCTTCGCTTGAGGTGTTTCGTGTGACAGGTGACATTGCAACAAAGTCCATACTTAAAGTAAATATATTTAAGCTGGCCTGAGCACATTATATATAGATTCATGTAAATATGCATCTACCAGCTTAGTCACTTTGCTCATATTGCGTATATATGCAAACACATATATATGTATATCGTTTTTTTTCATTTTCCTTCAATCGAAGTTCTCGGAAATCAAAGACCCTCTTTCCTGGGGCAAACACTTGATCTCTATATGAGATACATAAATATTCGAATGTTCCATTAAAGTTCTCCCTTATATCTAATATCTAAAACGTTAAGTAAAGAAGTTAGAACATTAATTTTCCTCTCCCCAATTGACCAGTTAACTATGCAATAGTATATCTTTCTTTCGGTCTCTTAGTCTTACCGGATTCTTGGGCAAGAATGCATCTGGTCTGGTTGAGTATCCAACTTAGTTATGTTACTAGAGGCAACCTCACTTGAAGAAGGTGCATCATTCCTCGTATAAGCTAGTGTTGGTAGTCATACCGAAAGGATCTTATTTGGCCTTTGAATACTATGTTATATTGAATATTTGGTCAGGGTTTACTTGTAGGAGAAAGTATCCTCATGCCAGGATGTCCTGACAAACCTGTACAGAGAGATCTTAAACACTCGAAGACTGTCTAGTAGACATTCAAGTTCTCTCCATCTATATACATATACATATATATATATATATATATATATATATATATATAGATATATATATATATATATATATATATATATATATATATATATATATATATATATATGCATGTGTGCTCTGTGTTATGTTAGCTGTACATTTTCTGTATTCCCAATATGAGTTTGTTACACTGTTCGCACCTCCCATACACACACACACACACACACATATATATATATATATATATATATATATATGTGTATTCACATTTAATAATAATAATAATGTTACATTTTCAGTAATCCCAATATGAGTTTATTTTACATGGTTTGCATTAATTTACATTAGAAATCACTTGTTACGATAATTTCAGAACTCTCACTTCTACTACTACTACTACTACTACTACTAATAATAATAATAATAATAATGTATAATAATAAACAGCTGTATGTAAGTTTGTATTATTTAATGAAAAAAAACGTTATTGCTTAGAAATAAAAAATTTAAATATTCACTTAGTGTTCTTGGCAGATAGTAGTTCATGAATACCCTATTTACTTCCGTCCCTCTGAGAGAAAGGAGTGACACAGGGTAGTTTTTAATGTGGTGTTAAGTCCACCACCTATGGCACTCATGAGCAGTTGCAAAACTAGCCTGCAAGTTCCATTGAATTCTCTCAAAAGTGAACATGCCTCAGGCAATACAGCTGCTTGAGCGAAGTTCATGAATACATTATTCATATGCAGAATCATAACAAATAAATTATTTATAATGAAATTTTAGCTGTTATTTTTGGGTTACATTATTATTAAATTGCAATGCTGCTGGCAAGCATGCACTCCCTAGTTTTTTGATACAATAGTAATTCTTTTTCAATTCATCCTATGCAATGTTTCGTTTACAATGGCTATTACATTTCTGCAGTAGATAACAAAAGAAAAAGGATTGCTTTGTTGGAAAAAGACAAATCAAACCAAACCAAATGTGGCTGCTCTCAATGAGGATGGTATAATTTGTTTCATCAAAAGCTATCAATTAGATAGTATGCATTCCTACTGATGTGGCATAAGCAGGGTTGCAGAGTTGAAGGGTATAAAGTCCTACTCCAACTCTTAGGGTTCCAAAAATTCCGAATTATACTCTGACTCCTATAAGTCTAAAATATCCGACTCCAACTCCGATTTTAAAGTCTTCCAATATTGAGAATTTCTGTAGATTCTTTGGAGATTTAAAAATTTAACTCTGACTCCAACTCTTAGCATTCTTACGAGTCTAACTTCGACTCCTTCAAAAACCTTGTAAATGTGTACAGCACTTTGTGATAATAAAAGGCAACAAATCTATGTTCATTAAAACAACATATTAACCGGAGGGAACTTTAAAACATGAATGGAAGTTTTTGACTGAAGAAACAGGAAATGGGTTAGGGTGTCTCATGAAGGCTCATTCGATCAGTAATACTGTATTCTATTGAGATAAACATTTTAAATGACATTACCACAAGGATTTGCAGTTCACGATATGTAGACAACTTCCTGACTACTTATAGATGAACACATTTACTAACAATTAGGGACTGAACAAAAAAAACCAGTAAACTGAAGTAGTATTCACTCCCCCCCCCCAATAACCGCATGTGTTTGTCTCAAATTAGCAAAAATTCACAGCAATTATATCCTAAGACGAAATCGAAACGAGATACCTTTTTCAACATTATTTTTAAATGTCAAGCTAGCATCCAGAAATTGTTAGACAAATGGAAAAAGAGAGGAAAACACATGTAGAAAAATAGAGAAGACTGCTGTTAGTACTGGACATTATTGTAAATATAACAGCTATGATTAAGATAACCGTCTGAAATATGTAATTAACATATGCATATATGTTTATATATATTTACATGTATAGGATTCACTCCTAAACTAATGAACCGATCATTATAGATTATTGAATATATATCCTAAGTAACACAGTGAGTAATGTGGACACATTATCTTTTTGTAAACTTTACCCAAAACACACAGTCCCTTAAAAAAATAAACACTTTAAAAATAAGCCAGATATACAAATTTAATATAGAAAAAAAATTGCTCCACATCAAATTAGGATTTATATCATGTAAAAATGAGTGTCAGTAATATATATGTGTGTGGGGTAAACAAATAAACGGATATATATATATATATAAAGAGATATTAAAATGGTGAAAAAAGTAAAATTACATATTTTATGAGTCTATTATGATCAGCAGGTGTTTAAACAAGGAATATAATAAAATGACCTTTAATCTATGGATTTTCAAAGAATTACTCTTGTCCTGAGAAGGAAAAAACTCCTATAAATTGTTAATTATTGATAAGTATTAATTTGAAAATTCATCCAAAGATTTACTGAATTTAATACAATTCTTGAATTCCTTTCTATGTTTTAAGTGTTGTTATTTTGCCATTTGTCCTGGCTTTATTCTTGTCCGTTTTCTCTTACCGCTCTTATTTTCTTATTTCTTTTCCCCCTCTTTTTCATTCTTCTTCTTCGTTCTCTTCTTCTTCTTCTTCTTCTTCTTCTTCTTCTTCTTCTTCTTCTTCGTTCTCTTCTTCTTCTTCTATTAAGCTAGGCTGCAGAGTTGACCATCTCATATTCAGACATTTTGCATGTTTTGGAGTCTTATAATTTCTAAATAAATAAACGTATGGTTGTCTATTTATTATTACATTTGACATATTTAATTATTTTAATATTACATAAAGCTTGTTTTTAGTCTTTTTTATGTCAGAATTTTTTTATTTATAATTTTTAAATAACATTTTTTTTTAATTTTTAAATCATAATTTAAAAGTCATAATTTTCTTAAGATTGAATTTATACATTTTTGGAACACCTCTATTCTAATGTATCGATTCTTACAAATTCTGTATTTACTTTTACCTGGAGGATACCGTAATTTACAATTTAATTTCCTGAACTTTTTATATAATAATTTTTATCTTATAATTTTTCATATATATTTCTCCCTGAACATACATTTTTGATTTTAAGCTCCCCTACCATTTTTTTCATTCATTCTTGTATATACATATTTTTATATTTATATTATTGTCAGTATTTTACACACACACACACACACACACACACACACACACACACACATATATATATATATATATATATGTATATATATATATATATATATATATATATATAAATTTTAATTTCATTATGCTTAATATCCTAACTTATATATATATATATATATAGTGTTTTTATTTTTTTTTTAAAAACGATTGTTAAAAATTCATTTTCTTGATTCTCTAATACTTTTAAATTTTAAATTTAATTCTTGATTCAAACTTTAAAAAAAATTGTTGTTATCTTTTTGACTCTGGACTAGTTTCCATTTATTTTTTCTCTTTTTCTTCCTCTTTTCAGTTTTTAACTTTCTTCTCGTTCTCTCCTTTTCTCAATATAACTCTGTTCTTTCTCTTTTTTCTTCACCCCTCCTTTTTTTTCTTCTAATATTTAATTCATCTGCTGAATTAATCTCACCATATTTTACCTGCATTCTAAGGAAGTTTGATTCGTCGCGTGGTGTTTCTACATATGTACTAACTTTTCACAGACTTCTGACTTTTGAATCATTCCTGGATTGTATTTGAACCAATCTCCTTCCACTACATAATACCATATTCAGGTTGGATGTTTTCAACAACTGCATTGACATAATGACTTTCTTCTCATTATTGAAACTGTCTTGGAACTACTTTTGCTTCAGGCATATCTTAAAATTCTTATTGCAAATTTTCACATTAATACTTTACAATGATTAGCAATTTATTGTTTTTTTTCTTCTGAGGATAAGAGTAATTCTTTGAAAATCCATTGATTAATGGTCATTTTATTGTATTCCTTGTTTAAACACCTTGTAGAGTAAACAGGTTTATTTAAAGATATTCGTTTATATAATACAACATTTGTCTACATAAAACACGTTTTATAATATAGTCTATGTGAATGTGAAAGAATTAACACAGCATGGACGGCTTTCAACTCGATAGCGGACATGTTGTGTTAAAGATAAGATCAGAGGAAATTTATATACTTCGTGTATCTGATCTGTTCTTCTGTATGCATCCGAGACATGGACTATGGATTCCATTTCCATAACTCGACTGATACAGACTGACCGATCTATCATAGCAAGACCAAATTCGTCAATGGAATAGTTGGGAATCTGTGGAGAAAACTATCCGAAGTAGAAGATTAAATTGGTTTGATGATGTGAAAAGGATTTCTTCAGAAGATCCAAAGAATTAATTTCTATGGCGATAGGTGTTCCACCAAAAGTGGGTAAACTTTGAGGGAATTGGAAACAGTTCGTGGCTGGAGACATAGGATAGTTGTGATTAACGAATCAAGACGTGGGTGATAGAAAAATGTGGAGACAACGAATAAAGAAGTAACCTATCAAAGGAAAAAGGACTTACAAACAAGAATAACAAGCGGCGCGTGCGTGGTCCCCGATTTTTGACTCCTCTTTGACCCCCTGGGGGCGCGAACCAGAAGTTTTCTGAGGTCAAGGATGCTCATTTTATATCCAGAACAATTGCCTCTACATTTTGGCCAAGTTTCAGAAAAATTGAATGGATGGATCAAACGTTATGGGAGAAAAGGGTCATTTTTTGCCATTTTGGGGGCTTTTGACCCCCTGGGGGCGCGAACGAGATATTGTCCAAGGTCAGCGATACGTATTTTCTATTAGGAACAATTGCCTCCACATTTTGGCCAAGTTTCAGAGAAATTTAATGGATGGATGAAAAGTTATGGGGCAAAGAATGTCATTTTTTGCCATTTCGGGGCCTTTTGACCCTCTGGGGGGCTAACCCGATTTTTGAGAATGTCACTTTCTAACCTGACCAAAGTTACAACTTCATGCAAAATTTCAGAGAAATTCAATGGATGGTTGCGGAGAAAAATCCGGACGGACGGACGGACATGCTTCAAAACATAGGTCCCCCGATTTTATAAATCGGAGGACCAATAATAAGAAAAATAATAATAAGAAGAATATATATCTGACTTATAAGTATTTTTAAAGTCATAAAAACAAACTAATTTTATATATGCCTTATTTTGATCTGATGATAGATTTCCTACTTGAAGAATGAATGAGATAATCTACTTCAGAACAACGATGGTTATTTTAGATATAAAAATATTGAATGATAATACTCTCTCTTTAGTTCTTTTTATATGTATATAACTAGCTGGACCCGTCGACCGGGAGAAATATAAAAAAATGAATTAAAATTTGTCAACATCCGACAGAACGCAAATAGGTCACATCGGAAAATTTTAATGCTTTGAATAATTCTCGGTTTGGAATTGTGGAAGGGGGAAAGGAGGAAGAAATAAATGTAGGAAGGAAGGAGACGCGGTTGTAGGCGTCTTCCTGCCCAGTCCGTGGTACCGGTATTTCCCCAGAATTGTTCTTTTCGATCAAACACCCACTCTATCTATGATAATGGGCACTTTTAAAATTAAAGAGGCCTACAGATCCCTATTAAAATCAATTCATCCCCCGTTATCTTTGTATAGAAATTCTTCTTTTTTTTATGAGGAAAAAAAAAAGAAGAAAAATGAGTATGCCTCCTGAGCACTACTGAAAGACACAAATATAATAAAGGAGGCCTGCAGAGCACTAATAAACCATGTGTGTTCGAAGAAAAATGATGATACTCACAATAGTTAATGTGCTACATATTACATTGATTTCTTTTCAAATTGCTACATAATAATGGTGAATGTAAAAAACCCTGGTCCATAATCTTCTGTCTCCCCTATCCCATAAATGTAAAAAAAAATTGTGTGAGTTGGCTGGGATCGAAGACTAAACCTCTAGGTCTTGGATGTACGTTGATAACCTCATGGCCACGGAAGCGTGTAGAAAATCTCTTGAAAAATAGGTCATTTAAACGAAGCCTGTAGCTGCCATGCGTTTTATTTTATGATCCACCAGAAGGCGACCAAATGTAGGGTCCACCAGTCACACGTTTTGGGTTATTTCTATACGAACAAACTAGTGTTTTTTTTTCCAATGTTTGGATATTATGCGTGTGAAAGGTGTTGAATTCAGAATATGTCCACTTTACGGCGTCTATCGAGTATCTTGGTGTATATTGACTTAATTCGGAAGTCAAGTCGCTGAAGAAATTGGAGCTGCCATGTTGAATAATGAAACACTGTAAAGAACTATGTTCGTTAATTGCATTCTCTAAAGACCGAAATGAGTATTACTGTATACGTAATAGGTAGAAAGAACGTAATCTGATATTCTTGAAAATCAGCAGAATTTGAAGGAGCGTCCATTAAATGTGTGCATAATGCATTGTATTATCTAGTAAATTAATAGCAGACGAATAGTAAATAATAAGGGACACGTTTTTAAAAAGTAGACGTTGTTTGTAAGTTCTAGGTGTCGATGGGAAGAGTGTTAGTACTAAAGTGTTATCGGGAAAGGTTTTTGCTACCACCTATATAGAGCATGTTTTGGGGAGAATCTAAGATGTATGGTCAAAATTTAGTGTTAGCTGGAGAAAATAATCACAAATTTACTATAACATGCTCGAGTGATTGAGTGTAATATAGTGGTGAGTTTTATAGCCTGTGATGCATGTGGTTATTTTCCTATTCGTGAGAAAGGTACAGGGGAAAAAACGTCTTAACTTATATATAGAAGATCACATTTAAAATATAAATAAAACATAGAGTAGGTGCAAAAGCAAATAGACGATTAATGAAAATGTTGAATAAAGATGAGAATTATTATATCTGAATTTTTTCTATCTGTATGATCTATTTTAGAAGAATGCAAATATCCAGACGAGACTGTCATCTTTGTTTGCGTTTAATGTTATTCTGATGCTGAAAACACAGCCGTTTCCGTAGGCAATAAACAAGATAAGTAGAAACTTTGAGTTTTGATTTTTTTTCTTTCGTTTTTGCTGCATCAGATGTCAAACATAGAGAAAGAGAGAGAGAAGAAATGTAACTTTTCCATCAAACTTGGCATATTCTGGGAAACAAAGGATAAAGATAAACATTGATTCAGATTTCAATAAACAAACAGGAACAAATTCATCCAAAAATGACAGTGTTTATTGTATATTTAAAAATATACAAATGATGACGTGAGTCGTTTCTAAGTTATTTTTTTTCTGTTTGCAAACCAACCGAAGAAATACCGATTTCCATGATTCATACAGTAATGTAATATAATTTTAAAATGTTTTTCTATCATATTCTTCTCTCTTCTCAGAGATGTCTTGTATCATTTAGAAGCAAAGTCAGTAACAGAACAAAAAGCAGAACCGAAGTATGGAGAGTTGTAGAATGAAATAACCCTAACCTGATTGGCAGATAAGGTTCATTACAACATTTCTGATATCTGACACTTGTATCTTATATCTACTTACTCAATCTGGCAGTCGTGTCATGTAAAAAACAATTAAATCTGGCATGGCTATTTCATATCAAGCATCTGACAGTAAAACTCGACTTTCTAGACTTACTTGTTACTACATGATTATAACTGGTACATGAACATAGAATCATCAATAGCGGTCTTACTTCCCCAGCTGTTAGCAAATAAAACCTCCTGTCATCGCTAAGATACATAATATATCTGTCTTCTCTTGATCAAGCAGTAAGAACAGCATGATAATAAATAGATTTTAGTTCCAACCACAAGAGCCAAAACAAGAAGAGTTATCATTACAGTGCATAATTGCACATGTAAAACCTGCAAACTTATGTCACCCGAAAAATGCTTAGAAAGTTGTATACTTATATACTCATGCACATAAAATATAGATTACACTTATCAGATAAACTTATCAGACTTCCTTTGAAATAATTTACAGGCATAAAAAGCTCAATGTTTACTTTACTACTTGATAGTTTTACACTACTGAATCATCTGTCATAAGTAAAAAAAGAATTAATTATTGTTTATATTATAATAAAATTTATATTTACATTCAAACAACAGAATATTTACATCACATGTTTCTTCTCTGATATTGTATAGTGGAATTTATTTTAGAGTGTGATTAAAAAGAAAATGTACCGGCCTGTACAGGGAGTGAACTCACATTTTTCAGATAATTCAATTCTTTTGCTTAATACATTCCCCTTCTCTCCTATTCACCTCCTCCCACCACTTCTCGTCCCATTCACTCTTCATTGCAATCTGTTTATACACATACGCACACATACACATCTTGTCATTATGATTATGAATTGTTTTGATATATCAGCAAGAGATCTGTATTTCCATGTAAATCCATCCCATCAAATAAGTTAGCAAGTAAAACCATGCCTTTTTCTAGCCCATAGAAGTAAACATTTTAAGTGGTGAAGGGAAGCAATAAGGCAAATAGCAAGTCAGACACCCCCTCCCACCGGAAATAAACTCGAAAAGAAATCCTCCACTCTAAATAAAAAAAATCAACTGTGGGTATATTTTTCTTCAGGTAATCATAAATTATAATGAAAATCTATATATGAAAAATTAGATTAGTAACGTAATTCTATGATTTTATATGAACATTGGCGAAGCATATTTTTTGTTGTTGTCATTTTTGGCAGAGGATGTACACTAGTTTTAAATGAAATTTAAAGGGACATAATTTTCATCAGTAATTATTTCCCACATTTTTTACCTTTTCGATAAAACTTGTGGTCAGGCATGATATAGTCTCCGTAGAGACGTTTTTCCGAGAGCTAATTAGTGGATTGGGAAAATGGATTACCTTTTCCTGCACATTGTCACTTAATTCCATTAGTTCCATTTCCGCAGCAGACAATTCTATAAACAGTTTTGAGAATTAGACGACCATCACTGACCACAGCAACCGATTTACAAGAATACCATAGCAGAACTTCAGTATCTGTAAGTCATCAAACCCGACGAGGAAATCATCAATCAGTCCTGATAACTTATCTTTCTGATTTGTGGTAATTTATTTCAATACCAGGAAATGTATTCACTTGTCGACTAGCATAGGGAAAATAACTGCACTCCCTGAACTATATTTCTCTCTGAAACATTCTTATTTCATCTAAAAATCTGAAAAATGTTTATGGTAGATCAAAAAAGAATTATGCAATAATCTAAGTGCAGAACAGCACATAAAACTAACATTTGCACAATTGCCTGCGATGCAAATAATAATAATAATAATAATAATAATAATAATAATAATAATGAAAATAATGAAAACAGCAAATATAGACTGTGTGGATAAAGAAAGCTGACCCAAAAGGAATCCCTCCACTCTGGTCATAAAGACCAATGTGTATTTATGTGTGTGTGTGCATATATATATATATATATATATATATATATATATATATAATGTATGTAGTACATGTATTTCTTTTTCCTAGATTTTAATCCAATGAAACTCAAGTGTTTATAAAAAAGTGCTCAATTATAGATAGAGCTGTTTTTTAGTATAAATGTTATTTATACAAACAGCATTGGTTACATATGTGCATACATGTTTCAGCTGCGGTCTCTCTCTGTCTCTCTCTCTCTCGACAGCTTATTCAGACCTTTAGAAAAAATGAATTATATTTTTTCTAAAGGTCTAAAGAAGCTGGCTCTCTCTTGAGCGAGACAGCAGCTGAAACATATATGCACATATGTAACAGATAATGTTAGTATGAATAACATTTTATACTATATATATATATATATATATATATATATATATATATATATATATATATATATATATATATATATGTGCGTGTGTACTTCCTTGCTGTTGTGTAAAAGTTAGCGAGTAAAAAACATGCCTTTCTTTAGCCGAATGAAACCAATTTCAACTTATGAGGAGAAGCGAGAAAGCAAATAACAAGTTAAACTTACCCAGAATGAAACGAATTCAGAAAGAAATCCCCACTCTATAATAAAAAGTCAACAGTGATTGTTTTTTTATTTAGGTCATCAGAAATGATAATAATATTTTATATATGGAAAATTAAATTACTGAAGTAATTCTATGATTGTATATGAATATTTTAGTAATATATTTAGATAAATAGTGATTGCAAAAACTGGCAAAGCATTTCTTCATCATTTTCGATGGAAGGTGTATGCTTATGTAAAAATAGACATCACTACATTGGGAAGGTAATCCGCTGGGAGCTGTGCAAACGATTAAACGTTGAATATACAGACAAATTGAAGAATAACACACCAGAGCCAATATGGGAAAACAAAAGGCACACAAATGTCTGGGACATTAAACTACAAATAGATATACTCATCTAGACTATTGTAATCATACAAACCATAGAACTGATAAAAACAGAATAAAAATCCTTGAGTTCGGAAATCAACCTATATAACCAGGTAACATTGACCAACCACAAGTAAGTTTAAATAAAATGGCATTCGGGACAACCACTATTAAAAGGATTGATGGAACCCAAGGGAGCTGAAACTAAATGGGTAGATATATAAGAAATATACAATAATCTGACACCCCCCTCTCCAAAATAACGAATTGGCACCAACATCAGTTGGTATCATGAAAAGTTGCTGAAAGGATGTAAAGACCGAAGATGGATACCACCAACAAGGAATGAAGATGGAACATAATAAGACGAACTCAAAGAGCTGAGACTACTTGGGTAAATATTTAAGAAAAATACTATAATTTGACCCCCCCTCCCACCACCACTAGCAAAAAAAAGAAGAAATCTGCAGAAAGTGGCTGAGAGGATAGAAAGACAGAGGAGGGATGCAACCAACCTCGACTAGAGGAGTACAGAGTAACAGAATCTTATCGTCACTCGAATTTAAGAGAAAGACACCGATAATAAGCAATAAATCATTGTTAAAAGGCTGGTACGAGAACATCAAGTGAGTTCTAATGGTGATGGAAAAGAACAGAGAGTACTAAAAATCTCGGAAGATTTGCTGTCATTCAGATTTCAGGGTAAGCCATCTTTTTATAATATTTTATGCTACTTGAGTTAATATATAAGAAATATGCAATAATCTAACACTTCTTTTAAAAAACAAAAAACAAAGTGGCACCAACATCAGTTTGTACCACAGGAAGTGGCCATTATGGATGGAAAAACTGAAGGGGAATAGCAACATCTAAACGTTGGTTGCAAGTGTAGTGTGGAGATTACTAGAATTTTGAGGAGACTTATTGTCACTCAGATTCCAGAGAAAACCAGCGATTGTTATTAAAAATAAACCCCTGTTAAATGACTGGGGTTTATTTTTACCTTCTTCCCAAATAAATCATACTGTTTGAATTTAAGCATTGAATATATTCATTAATAATTAGATAATATATCAGAAAAGGTGAAATGATGAAGTTATTACCATGAAAAAATATTCCCAGTTTTCTTGTGTGATACAACATTTTGTTGTATTAATATGAAAGATATATGGTAAAGTACAAATAATTCGTTTTGTAATTCATCATCAAACATTGTAAGGAAATTTTAATTTTTACATCAAATAAGAATGAGTAGAAATTCTTTTTTAAAACGAAATTAAAAAAAGCAACACGGAAAATTT
>OY744519.1:113130080-113147580 GCA_963556195.1 Sepiola atlantica | reverse complement strand
TTCCATAGTTTACAGCGAATACGCTGGCGGTAACTGGTTCTCGACTGGTGACAGCTCCCTCTTCGGCTAACAAGAACTCACTAGTCGATTCGTCAACTTGCTTTTTATATGTTCTCCGCCAATATACGTGGGCGGGGAAATGGATGTGTGAAAGGTTTCTTTGAGTTACCAAGCGACGGTACTTTGCACTAATTTGGGGTCACAGCATTTGTGAATGTTAAGAGATGACACAAGATATTTTGTCGACGTTTGACTTCCCTTCAGCTAAGGGTTTAAGGTGGGAAAGAGGGTGTCACTAACTGGAAATAAGAGTTAAAAGGCGACGATACTTTTCTGTTGATGTGAGGTAACGACGTTCGTAAAAGTTTTAAGAGACGACAGTTGACCGGCTGTATCGTCTGACTTTCTCTCGGTTAGGTTCAGGACGGGGGGGGGGGCGGCGAAGTGTCGCTAATTGGACACAAGATTCGCTTTTCTTGAGTGCAAGGTTATGACTCATATGGGTTTAGAGAGAAAATAGAAAAGACACGGAATAAGATAGATTTGGCTCGTCTAGGTTTAATATTTATGAAATATATTTTATTTCTCTGATAATTTCGATTCAACTACACTTTATTTATAACAATATATATATAACAATATATATATATATATATATATATATATATATATAGTAAACAATCGTATTTTAAATTTCAATGACCAAGTCCTTATTCATTTTTTTACCGAATTTCAAAATAATTCAAATGTAGCTTGACAATTGTTTCGTGCACAAACAAACAACCGGGAATAATCATATAATTACCAGAATCTTTCGTTTATTCAGCTTATAAGTTCATTTTAGTTTTGGTAAATCTTCTTAAAGTATATATACACAAATATATATTTTTATACAATATGTTTATTAGCATATGCAACAATGTAGATGAATGTTAATCAATTTGTGTAGTAATAAAATTCAATAATAATAATAATTATATAATATATGCATATATATATATATATATATATGCATGCATGGGCAGAGCATTTTATGTTTACATTTTATTTCAATGGCTATATAATATATGGCTGTATAATAAGCTTCGAAAAAAAAAAAAATATATATATATATAAGACTGCATATCTGAAAAAAATCTGAAAAAGGGTGAAATGTGGTTAACGTTTCAAAGCTTATCATATATAGGCATCGAAATAAAATGTAAACATAAAATGCTCTGCCAACGCTAAACTTAATTACATTAGATTAAAAATGAAAAATTCGCAAGTGAAAAATTTTCTGGACACAGAATAATTTTTATCTTTAAGATTTTTTTTTATCAGGTGACATCTATATTTGATGGAATTTTCTGTTCAGCATTTGGCATTTTTTGTTCCATCTTTTGCTCGTTGCTAGTGCTATATAAATGTTTATAAATGCCTTCATACATTTGAATATATTAATCATTTTTTGAAAATTATCAGAATATAAATTTGATAATATGAACTCGATAAATCAAATTAGACGGTTGCAGAAGAAAAACAAGTAGAAGGTTAGATCTTATTATAGAAGAAAGTGCACCACAGCCAAATATATTTAACAAGCAGGCACAAACGACGTTGCCAGGGAGTGAATAAGTACTCCTGAACCGCATATTACCATTTGTATTCTTATTTTTTAATTCTATAATTTTCAATTCATATGCAATGAATAAAAATAAAGCGAACTTTATATTTGCTGTTTATGGATTTCCGGCATAAACGCAGACCTCACAATATTATTGTAACCACCTTTAATACGAAATTAATATCACCAATTGATTGCTTGTAAAATTTTACAAGAGAAAAGTTGGTTTTGATCTTGGTATAGTTATTTGCTTTCAAATGCATCCCCAGAGAGAGAGATAGATAGATAGATAGATAGATAGAGAGAGTGTGTGTGGGAGAGAGAAAGAAAGAGTGAGAGCACACATCGTATAGACTAAAGTAAGACCAAATATGTGCTCACTTAAAGATGTAATGAATATTCCTTGAAATTTGACAATTAATCATTATATTTAAAAGTTTGCATTCAAACTTCAATAAAAAATATACAACTTTTATGAAGGAAAGTGAGTATATATAATTTAAACAGTGAAGGTCGTTAGTAGATTTAGAAGAAACCTATAAAGAAGTTGAAGGAATGTGGAGAAGTATTTCAAACCTATACATAATTAACATATCTATTTAAAGATTGAATTACAGTTTTGTATAATTTGCAACTGTATTATGGAGAGAGAACATGGTATACGTACACCAATAGAAGCAACTTAAAATGAAGAGATTAGTCTTAGAAGACATTCATTATCCGAAAGATATGACTGAATATCTCTGACTTTATTCCTTCAAAATTATCCTTTCAATAGAAGCAACTTAAAATGAAGAGATTAGTCTTAGAAGACATTCATTATCCGAAAGATATGACTGAATATCTCTGACTTTATTCCTTCAAAATTATCCTTTCAATAGAAGCAACTTAAAATGAAGAGATTAGTCTTAGAAGACATTCATTATCCGAAAGATATGACTGAATATCTCTGACTTTATTCCTTCAAAATTATCCTTTCAATAGAAGCAACTTAAAATGAAGAGATTAGTCTTAGAAGACATTCATTATCCGAAAGATATGACTGAATATCTCTGACTTTATTCCTTCAAAATTATCCTTTCAATAGAAGCAACTTTAAATGAAGAGATTAGTCTTAGAAGACATTCATTATCCGAAAGATATGACCGAATATCTCTGACTTTATTCCTTCAAAATTATCCTTTCAAGCTAAACACCTGAACATTTCTAAAATCGTGTCACACTTTGAAACTGACAATAGATTTCAAATATGCAGCTTCGTTATGAGCAACTTCTCTAAACTTAATTTTCTATTTACGCTTAGATTCATACGATATTACGATATTCACATTTACATTTATACAATATTAAAAGTACAGCAGTGTTTCCAGAATCAAGTTTTCAGACGAAGACAATTCATAAAGACAATAATCCAAATGAATTGGTTTTGCGTTTCATTTTATATTGTTATAAATAATCCAATTGTTTATAAAATAACAACTTTTATCCATTTTTTTTTCATCCTTTTCTATTTAAGAATCAGTTTTATGCCTGAACATATTAACTACAAATTATGATTTGCTTTCTACGGTTTTGTAAGAGAATTCTATTTTCGCGCCTCTCATATTGGCCCCAAAAATGATCTATTTGTGTTTATTAATTTATTTGTTTATCTTTTTAGTTCTTTTAACAGAATTGTTTTATATTTTGGGAACGCAGCCAGTTTTATCACTTTGTAAACATCAAAGAGAGTTCTTAAGTTTAGTTGAAACTGAGAAATAAAAAATAATTAAAATATAAACATTCAATATGTCCTCTAGCATTGGGTACTCATTTCGTATTTACCAAATTGTAATCTATATGCTACTAAACCCTCTTAGTGTGTTTTTGGCCAGTTACAGAGCATAAAGTAAGCTATTTAGAAGACAAAAACATATATTTTATATCCAGCAGCCTGAAAAAATAGAAACTCATATATACCTCATTTATGTAGAATATATATGTATATCTTCAAAAAAGGTTCAAACATTTCTAGTTAACGTTTCTAATTTAAAGTAACAGATACTCAAAAAAGAGAATATTTTCAATATGTCATCTTTTATTTGATTTTTTAAATGTCTATGTTGCAGAAGAAGATAAGGAGATCGTAATGATTCTTGTGATTATAAAGAGTGGTGGTATGAAGGGTGGAATTATCGAACATGAAACACAACTTTAGTGTGTTTTTTTTTAAACTGGCATTAAGGGAATTTCATAAAATAATAAAAACATTTTATAGCCAAAATGTCTGGATATTGGAATACATTAAACAGTAACAAGACATGTACTCCACTGGTGACAAGTATATTCCATTGATATAGAGTTATTATTGTTATTGTGAAGTCATCGTTTTTTTCTTTACACTTAGTAATTCTGTCCTATGTTTAAAAAATATCCCAATATTAATTAAAATTAAAAATTAAATAAACTTTTTTTTCAAATTAAAAGTTTTTCTCGGTCGCTTTCTGGCGACTTCTGATGCAAAGACAAGTTTCACGACGGTGTCGGTGTTGGTCCTCAGCACATGTCTAGACCAGATGAGTCGCCATTTCCTCATCTATCTCTTAATTGGTGCGATGCCGCAGAACCTTCGGATATTCTCACTACAGACGTGATCAAGCAGTATAATTCCAGACATCCAGCAGAGAATTTTGGTTTCTTTAATGATTAATCTTCGCTCCACCTTCCACGTTTTTGGTAAGCACTCGGAGCTGTACAAAGTGACGAGTCTAACAACAATCCAGTAGATCTTCGCCTTTAGACAGTCGCTGATGTTTCAGTTACAGAGGATGTCGTTTAAATGTAAAGAATAACATATCTTTTATTAATTAACAAAAATTAAAAATTTAATAAAGAATTTTAAAAATTTAAAACTGTAATAATAAAAATCTCAAATATTAATTAAAATTTTAAAAGTTTTAAATAAAATAAAAACTTTTTAAAATTAAAATTTAAATAATAAAAACTCAATTATTAATTAAAAATGTTCCATAAAAATGTTTGACTCAAATAAAATAGGTTTTGTCTCAGATTTATTTTCCATGAAGAAACATTTTATAAGACACGTAAGATATCTTTTGATTGATTGTGGAAGTTGCATCAAGATATATATAGGCATATTCAAAACCAAACTAGGTTTACAGAAAGTGAAAATACTTTTTATACATTTTAATATCTTAGGTGTATTTGAAAAAAAACAACAATTTGCCTTTATAAAATACTGATGAACTAAGGTATGATTTACTGCATGTACATGTTGAGATAAGGTTTTGGGTGTGCTTTCATTGATTGTTATTGTTGTGGTGGCAACCACTCATTTGCATATACGAATAACGTTACACTATAAATGGCAAGCCTAGGTTGGCCTTAGTGTGTGTTACCTAAATGCCACCGGAAGTGACGCCGAAGAGCGTACATGTCCCTCAACCAAGACTCTCTGACTCAACACCTTCATTTGTACATACTGTAACTATACCTTTTCTTTAATACACTTATTATTGCATTCTCCTTGTTGTTTGCGTCTTCATTGTATTCCTCACTAATTATTGTTCAACCTTGCAACCACAACAGTTATGAAGATTATTTCTTGTTTTTATTGAAATATAGGCACCTAGACTAATGTAATATAATTACGGTAATATCAACACGACAAAATGATTATTTTTTCAACGTATATCAGTTTTTTTTTCTATCAACCACGTGTGCGTATTTCTCACCTCTAATCCCTAACCTTAACCCTAATCTCTATTTTCTTCTCAAACTTCAAATACTCGTTCAACTAAATCATTCACCTTGCATCCCACTCCAATATCTACACACTCTAACCCGACTCGATTAAAAACTCTCAACCGCATTTTTTTAAACTTCATGAAATTATTACTAATTACTTGCAAATTCTAACATTCGCCTTTAAAACCTTCCATTTTGATCTTTCACTCTTTTCATTCTTTAATGTTTAACTCAATATTTCTTAAGTGTATACATCTTTTTTTGATTCTGTTCCTACTGGCCTATAACTGTTACGGTTATCTTTAAATACCAATCTATTATTTCAGTTTCTCTTTATCCTTAATCAATTATTCTGACCTTCATACAGACTTTGATACAGACTTTCAGTTTCAATTTTTATACAGATTAACTTGCAATCCAAATTTAAAACCGTGTTCTTCATTATTACTTCTTTAAATTCATTTCTGAAATTCGTTTTTTATTGTTGAACAATCGTTTATTGTTCGATTTAGAAATAGAAATCCTAACAGTTTGTTGTGGACTGATCCCGATTCACCCATAGTGACAGGATGGATTCGTCAAGTCACTATGAAGTCGACACCTTTTCCATTACCAAGGAGAATCGCTTAGCGAATCTGCCTTGAGCCGGTAATGGCGACCAACTTATTGTAATTAAGTATTCTTAATACAATTCCTATTCCTTTCAATTCCTGTCTTGGGTTTCTTATTTACTTATTGTTATTTTTACGATATAACACAGTTTCCTCATGATCCATGACTAAGACTTTTTAAATCGTAAATGTCCCTTCATGTATGTGTGATAGTGCACATTATCCTTCATAAAAATGAGATAAACACTATCCCTGTGACAGGATCACAGGCAAATTAAGCCTGGGCCTGGTGTTTCCACATACACCAAAATATGAATAATGTGCAATAATAACAATCCAAGACGTGGGACTCAGACGAAAGATCTGAGTGTCATGATGGACAGGTGCTCCCTCGTCGGCCAACATAGGGGACCAGGTCCGCATCCTGCAAATGTTGGCCTCTTTAATTTCAGGAACAAGATCACGGACAAAAAACAGGTAAGTAACCTCCATAATTCCAGGTATGACAAGGACACGGACCAAACACAAGAAAGCAGGAATAAAAAGAACCAATAAAAAGAAATGAACAAGAGAACAGACTGGTAATGGAATGCTACTACAAAAGCCGCCACTCCACAGAAATAGGCTACCGGAAATGAATGAAACATCTATGGAGCATTGCTACTGACTACCATACAACGGAAAAAAGGATAGCAGATCAAGCAAAACAGATCCGCAAGAGAAGAGAGTTCTCGGAGATGGAACTGACGGAAATCAAACAAAAGCTAAATGGCAGAACAGAGCCATATACACCCCTCGACAAGAACCCCCAGGTAGAAGACGGGCAAAACATAAACACTGTAACTGAAGAGATCGAAGACTACGAAACCACAGGACTCACTGAAGTGGAACTCACTGATGAAGAAGCAAGAGAAGTGGAAAACATCAAACGGTCCATGTCTGAGAACAAAACAAAACTCCCATCCCTAAGGAACAAAGATTGGAAGAAGTTAAAAGCAGAAACTGAGAAAGTAAACAGATACCTTGCATACATCCAAACAGATACTAACACAGACCTTAACAACTTGATATATGTGGGGGCAAAATCAATAAGTATGAAACTGAGAAAAGAAAAAGAGATTGGCCAAAAGAATGTCCTGCCAAAACCTGGATGGGAAATCAGACTGGAAACCCAGATTACCAAATTTCGAAAAAAAAATTAAAACTGTAAACGGGATGAAAGAGAACAGGAAAAGAGGGAAGAGCAGAAATCTGAATCACAAGGAAAGACTAAATAAGAAACATAAAGAACTAAAACAAAAGATAGCAGCAATAAAGAGAAGGTTGAGACGATATAGATACAAATCGGAACACCACAAACAGAAAAGAACCTTGAAAATAATGAAACCCCCTAAACTTCAAGCATGTAATTTTAGAACTTTTCTAGAATCAAAATAGTGTAATGGATTTTAATCAAAATTCGAATAAGGATTCTAGACATAATGTTTAGTAACATTATATCTTGATTTTAATCTTTGTAAGGGGACATAAAAGTATATACAAAAGTGGGAATTAATTTTACCTGTCATTAGACAGGTACTATTCTCGTTCTTTATATGTTTCTAAATGTCTACTGCATACCAGAGTTATAATTCGCAATTGCTTATTTCTCTAATCAGAAGGTGTCATCTTTATGCATGTATCAATGGCCAGGTGTCAAAAGCTTTAAGGAAAAAAGAACATCATTGTGAACAAGCGTTCTGACAGAAACTTGAAATGGATATTGGGTTGGCTGAGTAGGAAAAAACAAAAAGGAAGGGGAAGTGGATGGAGTAATTAGTGCAGAAGGAATATTGCATTCTTGTTTGTCTGAAACTGACATTTTGTTGTGCGAACAATAGAAATAATTCTCTTCATATGAGTGTTTGTCGAAAAATAAAAATGTGACATCTGAAAATAGAGAAAAAAAAAAACTATTTCAAGAAGGAATACATCACATCGAATAAAGAAGAAAATAATTTATATTACTATGATTTAGGAATCTTTGTTTATTTTGAACAAATTAACAAAAAAGTAAAAGATGTCCCAATAATAATAATTTTTTCTATAATTATTTGTTAGATTTAAATTATGGTTGAAATCAATTAATTTGTGAATATATATATATATATATATATATATATATTAATTTATTATTTCATGTATACACGTATAATATTATAAGGTTATACAATCTATTTTGTATAGATTTTCAGTTTTACTTCCGCAGTGCTCAATACATGAGTAGAGCTTAGTAGTGAAGTATGAACAAATATTTATGGCAATTAAGCTACACAAAGGCATCCACGTTTAATCGCTGCAGAGAATCGTCAGGATATATATATATATATATATTACTTAGAAAGTTTATGAATTCAAAAATAAGTGTTAAGAGAAGTGAATAGAAGTGTAAAGAAAGTCTCAAATTTACTACATGAAACTTTAAGCACAACTATAGAAATCAAATTCAATTAATGATATTTTAAGAAATGAGACTTTTCCCTGTTGTATAAAAAATGTTGGTACAATTAAAAACATTTCCACACAATACTCAAATATACCTTTTGTTAGATATAACAGATTTTCATCTAGAATACATTTTAATGGGGAAGTAACTCTTTGCCCTGGATCATCGATTTTGGCTCAAAGAAGTGTTATGTCTCTTGCACATTCTAGAGAGGAGACATCTTGGATTAAGGCGTGTTGAACAGCTTTCTCCAAGCAAGATGTCTAAACTAAGAAGTAATTCTTTCTTCAGTTGTAAATGGAGAATAAAAATTAATAGTTGATTTATACAGAGGAGTTTTATCCATTTTTTTTATTCGTCTCATATCTCACATTAACCACCACTACACATCACTTTCATATATTCTGTTCTTTTATTTTAATGGGAAAGAAGCATCAAATATTTACGAAATGTGTCCGTTGTTAGCAAATCAAACATTGATAGTAAGCAAATATGTTTTTCTGGGATTGAATAATCTTATTTCAAGTCAATCAACGTGATTGCGGAATTGTATGCTGTTTAGTTTATGCCAGCCACAATCAAAATCTAAATGATTTTCCAATGTGTATTCTTGTTTGTACACAAGGATCAATAAGCGCTTTTGAATATGAGATTGTTTTCTTTCAGTTAACAAGTGTTTGTCCTCCTTTAGCCTCTTAATAGAATATTTATGATGTGATAACAATCTAACAAGGAATGTACAACACTCGCGTTCACAGATGCTGTCTCCCCTCTCTGTCACTTAAATTCTTGTCTTGTTGTCCTTTGTCATTATGCTAGTTCGGCTTGCTTTAGAGCCACCTATGCCATGCCAATTCTTCTCCATTTTGGGCATCAGCAATGTTGATTTTATGCTCTATAGAAGCCAATGCCATTTGTATTTAGACAAGCCGAAGTGTTGCCAAAACAAACCATTGACAGGCATAAATGCCAGTGGTCAATTCTACAAGAGAAATCATATCAACAGCACAGGATTTCATTCTCATTCCCACATAGAAAATCAGAAAATCATAAGAGAAACTTCACTTTCGTTTTCATTGGCAGCAGGTGATTTGTATTTCTCAAGTGGTTGAAACTGGATTGGATGAATGAAGAACCCCTTACGGCTAAATCATGTTGACGCACACGTTCTCATCAGATCACCAACGTTAAGTGACATTGTGCCTGATTAGTTCTTATATAAATGACCATTTGGTTATACTAAGAGCAAACATTCCACCCTGATATTCAAATTGGTACCAGCGTTGTTGGATATATAATGGGTGAGAGACTAGCATCCTGCTATGTGGTTGGGTCAAGCCACTCATTCTCTGTAACACTATACAACCAGGGTTAAGAAGCGGCTCTATGAGCCTTCAGGTTTTGCAAGACAAGGTTCATTTTATTTTTAGAGTCCCTAGGCGTTCCCCTGCGAATTTCATGCTTCTATTTATTATATTATATTTATTATACTATAGTAACTATACAATAATTCTCTCCAATTTTATATTCCCTAAAATTATATAAAATTATTGCCACTTTTATGGGTTTTGAAAATAAAAAATGAAACCTTTTTAACATTTATATTATATTGAATAGTGTCCCATAACTTTTTTATAAAACTGTGACAGCCTTATTTGAACCCTTTAATATATGCAAATATTTTTACAGGAAAAATTGAGTAAAAATAGATCATACATTTTACTTACTTTTACTTTAATCGCACAG
Source organism: Sepiola atlantica (assembly GCA_963556195.1). Lineage (NCBI taxonomy): Eukaryota > Metazoa > Mollusca > Cephalopoda > Sepiida > Sepiolidae > Sepiola > Sepiola atlantica. The sequence continues at coordinate 113,137,385 of OY744519.1, read as the reverse complement.
GACTTAACGTCCCCCTCGCTCTATCGAACACAAAATTCTGTCTCTGTATTGCATATTTCTCGGCTATTTGAAGAGGAACGCTGCACTGTTCCCTAATGCTGTCGGACCATCTTTTTGGTGGGCGTCCTCTTGATCTTGCGTTTGAGAAGTCTTTTCTGTAGCTGGCATTTATCATCCCACTACTCCTAGCAACCATCGAAGCCTCCTAGCCGACACCACATCTTCGATAGTTTCTGTCATGGCCAGTGCTTCACATATGCAATCATTACTAAGTCTGTTATTCCTAGTAACCTTGAGGAGTGTCCTAAGACATTTCGTCTCAAACACCAACAGGGCCCTGATTTCTTGTTCTTCCAGTAGTCCATGTCTCTGAACCGTATATGGCTATTGACAGAATAAGTGCCTTATACAATCAAACCTTAAGGGTTCTGGACATGTCTCTAGAGATCCATATTGAGTTTCTTAAACGGTCAAATACCTGTGACGACATCGATAGTCTGTGCATGACATCTGAAGCACAGTTGGGAACTAGACTACCAAGAAACTTGAACTCTGCAACTTTTGGAATTAATTGATCGTCTATTTTGATTTTTTCATCAGTTTCTGGTGACATAATTACACATTTAAGGGAATTAATCTTCAAGACCCATTTTTTGGCAGGCTTTTTCAAGCTCCGAAGTTGAAATTTTAAGTTAGACCATACACGACTGAGTATTTGGGGTGAAAAGAAGACTGCATATTAAGGCTCCTTAACCTGTGTGTAAACATTTCATATACAATGATCACTAAATTATTTTTTTTAGAGTTTAACAAACCTTTAAAGTCTTGTGTTTCCTATACATTAATTTTACTGATTTGCAATGTGTGTTTGTCATATCCATAGTGTTAACATTTAACACTAAAAAAGGTTTGCATAGGTCCCTGTTTATGGTGGACACCTAAAACAATGCGACTATGAGTAGGACTGTTAATTAGTTAATTAATTTAGTTACAATTTATCATTAATGCTATCTTTTTATGAATGGACTAACAGAGCATTCTGTTTAAATGTTATTTTCTCTTCATACACAGACAAACTTAATAATCATACGTTTACTTTTGCTTTCAAAGTCTTAAAAAGATGAGGTAAATAAAACCAAAATTACTAATGAATATTATTAATTGAATAATTAATAAGATAATTAATAAGATTCCTATTATTCTTGTTTCTTTCTTATTGTCTCCTATGTTGAACCTCTAAATTGTTTTGCATACAATAACTCTTGTACTGTTTGTTATTTTTAGAGTCGAATAAAGTTATGAAATTATTTAAGATGAATTGAATGATAATTAAATTTGTATGCCAAAATTGAGCCACAATATTTTCTTATCATATCATGAACCATTAATTTCATCTTGGCTAAAGATAATTATTCATTCAATCTTTTATTATAAAATGTATCAATTCTAGAAACTAAAATAGAACATAACCGACAAAGAATAAGGCAGTCGAATCAGAAAGATTCTTGATTCATTTAAAAAAAGAGAAAAATTGTTATGCCTATGTGATATTGACAATAGAATAAAATATTAACTTATAATCAACAGTTATAAGTTAATATTTTACTAGCGGGACCCGTGTAAATTACACGAAATGTTGTTTTCAATACTAATTATCTTGTTCCTAACCTATACATATTTGAATAAAATATGATAAGATTTGGACTTGTATATTTATTTTTAAAAAATGAACAATACATGAAACAATTTACAAAATTCTTTATGTACAAAATTTCTAGTGAAGGTAATATTTCGACGACTAAACCTTACTTTGTAAATGCTTTAGATTCAATTAAATTTGGCTCCAATTCATGAGTAGCATACAAAGATTCGGAGGGTCGTTGCTTTTGATGTAAGCGTGACACACAAAATAACACACACGCTATTGTATTAATATGTGTCTTCCCGGTCGTCCCCTCCCTACCTCTCTTCCCCTTCTCCTCGAAATGTAGAAAAAAATATCTTAGAGGTTGGTTGGTATCGAACTATAAACCAGTCGGGCCAAAGTCAAAAATACTACGTCGCTAACCGTTGCGCCAAAGGGAAATACATGAAATTGTTTCGAAACTTAGGCGAGTTGAATGTTTTTCAAAATCTAGGTGCGGCACGCATGCACAGAGCTTTTGCCGGAAGTGTGACACCCGAACACACACGCTATCGTATTAATATATAGATTCTATTTTCAGTACCACATTGCCAAAACGATTTGTAACTTACTGTTATGCTTACAATGTGCACCACATTAGCTCTAAATATATTGCATACTAGCCATCTTTACCCAGTGTTTCCCCGGAATTTTTTTTACTTTCATTTGTGTTTTTTGTTTAACCATTCCTATCAAATTATTATATTTTAAAAATAGGATTTTAAAAACTAAATTTAATTATCATGCTAACATTTCGTCATTAAATTATTTATTAAAGCAACTTGTTATAAAACTATAACTAACTTTGTAAAGGAAATGTGTGTTTTAATCTCTATTTTTAAATTATTGGATGTAAATAGCTTCCAAAACTTTCAATCTCTAAATATATGAGGATTTGCTAACAATTATGAAGCCAAAAAAGACTTTCTATTCAATAGTTTAAATGCTTCGAAATTCCTTTCAAATGTCGAAGCGTTACAAAGTAATGCATTTCTTTTCTCGTCTATAATTAAGATATATTTACATCTTTGTCTGACTTGTTTATGAGGAAATACATTATTGTGGATTTAATTTTGTAATTAAATTATTTTTGTAAATAGGATTTTAAAGGATTCGTTTTAGTATTTCATGCTGTTGCATGATTGCTTTAAAAATAATCGATTAATAGTAAATCACATTATGTAAATAGTAGACACAAGTAGCATATGCACATACACAAAGATACGAGAAGTTGTCTCATAATTTTATTGAAATAGATATTTAGCTTTAATGGTAAAAAAGGTAAAAGACATACACAAATAAACAGGAACATATATTGTAATTGTGGTTCGATCGTAATTCTTCATTTTGATAGATTTGGCCAAATGTTTTGTGTCTTTTTAAATATGTCAAATCGTTAGAACTTTGTTAACTAAAACTACTGAAATTAATTCCTCTGTCCTTTCCAGTATTTTGCACATGGTACTGCAAAATATATATAGTATTATAGAGTTGTGATTACCAATACCAGTGCCACCATTCCATAAATATCAATTTGCATTATCATCCAAGAACAGGTATGGTAGTTTTGTTTTACGGCATATCAACCCTTTTTGGGTTATTTAATGCCGAATCTGGTCATTATAGTAAGTTTTTATGCTTCAAGTTCTTTATATCTTCAAATGTTTAATCATCGTTTTTGGTTTGGTAGTTTTGTTTTACGGCATATCAACCCTTTTTGGGTTATTTAATGCCGAATCTGGTCATTATAGTAAAAGTTTTTATGCTTCAAGTTCTTTATATCTTCAAATGTTTAATCATCGTTTTTGGTTTGGTAGTTTTGTTTTACGGCATATCAACCCTTTTCGGGCCATCTAATGCCGAATCCGGTCATTATAGTAAAAGATTTATGCTTCAAGTTCTAAAAATAAAATAAAAAAGGGGAGGGAGAAAGGGAGAGGGGCTGTTGTTTTTGTTTTTGGTTTTGTAGAACATAATTAAGTTTTACAAAAAAAAAAAACAAAAAAAAAAACAAAACAACGTCAATGTAGGTGAATTTCGTCTCAGGGAGCCACAGGGCAGCCTGATCTGGTATCACCAGAATCCAAGAACAGAGTGCAATACTAATTGAAGTAAACCAAAAAAAACTGATGTGGTATATATTGAAGTTCTGTGAAAACATATAAACGTGACTTAAATGTACAAATTATCATTTTAAGATGATTTTCACTGTGTTACCATTTAGCTATTGTAAAACTGATTTATAAAAGACTTTGCAAAAATATCTATGTTAGAGCATGTCATCTGAAGGAGAAAACTTGAAAAGCGGCCATTACAATTTAAACTGACCCAGAATACGCGGTAATGATTAGGGACTATTTTTGTTTGCTCTTTATCTATCTGTTTCTTTCTTTCCCTGGTCAATTATATTTCCTTATTCATTTGAAATGCTATCTCCAATGTGAAAATATATTTTTCTCTTGGGTTTTGCACATCGAAGAAGGCATATATATATATATATATATATATATATATATATATATATGTGTGTGTGTCATTGAAGACCACAGAGTTTTCTTTCTTTGCGATCTTTCTGGTTAACTTCTCGACTCGGCGAGCGATTCGTCGGGTTTCCGGTGTCAATTGGTGGATTCTAGCGCCTAATGTTGTTTCTTGGGCCATTTCTCTAGCGCTTTCGGTCTTCGCGACCGTCTTCAGGAGGCAATGCGTTATTGTTAATAAAGAGCCCTACACATAAAAAAATTACTACCCACAATTAATAAAATAGCATTCACCACCGGTACTAACGCCTTATCAGTCTTCAACAATTAATACACAATAATCATAATAATAGATTAAAGAAATAAATAAATAAATAAATAAAATCAAATAAATAAATTAATAAGTAAGTAAATAAAAGAATAAAGATATATATATATATATATATGCAAATTAATAGACATAACGAAAAATAAAAACCATAAATACGGCTCTTCACTAACAATAACGCATATCCTCCTGAAGACGGCCGCAGAGACTGAAAGCGCTAGAGGAATAGCCCAAGATACAACATTAGGCGTCATAATCCACCACTTGACACCGGAAACCCGACGAATCGCTAGCCGAGTCGAGAAGTTAACCAGAAAGATCGCAAAGAAAGAAAACTCTGTAGTCTTTAATGACACATGTATAATAAACGACTTGCTGCCGAAATATATATATATATATATATATATATATATATATATATAGTTAGTTAGTTATGAAAATATGTTACCATAAATATATTTTCATAACTTATTACTTAGCTCTACTTACGTATTGAGCACTGTTAAAGTAAATATCTTATAGTATTATATGTGAATACATTAAATACTACTACTACTACTAATATATATACATTTATATATATATATATATATATCTATATCTCTCTGTCTCTCTCTCTCTCTCTCTCTATATATATATATATATATATATATATATATATATACTGAAACGTCATATGGAATGAATGAAGCTGTTTACACAAAAAATAAATCAGTTATATATATTACTATATTATATAATATACTTTAATTGTTACATAATATATATATATATATATATATTTTCAATTCAATTAATTTGGCAAAAAGTAAAACAAGCATGCTGCAGTTGCCATGTTGGGAAAGAGTGGTCGGAATTTACACAGAAGAGGATACAGTAGCCCAGCATCTGTCCAAATTCACCTTAAATTGTTGCGTTTTTGGCACATTTATTACCTCTCTTAGGAGTCTATTCCAAGGTCCAGGGATCCGGATTGAGAAAGCGAACCTTCCCCAGTTCAGTCGAAATCGGTGGTGAAATAGTTTTTTTGTGGTGTCTGCATAGACCTCTATCTGGTGCAGAGGTGAATAATAGGTCCTGAGGTATATCGTAATGACCATTGAAGAGATTGTAGGCCAAAATGAGATCACCGTGTAATCGTCACAGCACAGAGCCTTGAGGAGCAGCACTGCAAGGTGTCCCCCTTTATTATATATATATATATATATATATATATATATATATATATATATTATAAATATTTGTTTATCTACATACATAAGAATCATCAGTGTAGAGATAATTATTCAATCCGGTCACAGGATTCGAACCTCCAGAACACGTCAAGTTTTAAACTCAAATTCCGACACCTTAGTCGATACGGCCACAATGAATAGTCACATAAATCGGTGAGAGTTTTAAACCTATAATGTCGAGCTGGCGCGATAGGCAGTCGACATCAACAGTGTTCAACTAATGAAGGAACATATATATATATATATATATAATTCATATATATATAATTCATATATATATATATGTATAATTCATATATATATGTATAATTCGTATATATATATATATATATATATATATATATATATATATATATATATATAAATTAAGTAAAATCTTAGGAAAATAACTTGAAAAATAAGGTTCATACTTAGAAATTTTCAATTCTCTTTTCATATTAATGTATTTTTGTTATTAGTTGATAATTTATTCTTATCTTCAGACATTTTGCTGATGGGCATTCACTAGGAACTGTGATGTTTAAATACATCAGAATAAAGAAATTAAGCAAATACCAGAAACTTATTTAATAGTTAGACATTCTTTGTCAGTAAAGTTGATATTAGAATCTACGATTACATCTGAAATCGAATGAGTCCTAATACATCAAAGCTCAGTGGGTCAAACAGTCATTAGCTATAAGCCTCCCTGCAGACATAAACTTCAAGTAATGGTTTATCTGTTCTCTGTACACTCTAACAATGCTGAAACTGAAGGTCACATTTCCGAACTTCTCACTTATATCTCGAATGTAGTGTGTCTTGTATTTCATTGGCCACTGGCAACAATTGAATAACATTTCAGAACTAACAGCAAAACATCATGATTGAAATTCAAACAGTGAAGATGAGCATAAGAACATTCAGTTGAGATTTCTCGGGACATTCTCTACCAATTTAGAACAATACATTTATAGATTTTCCTGACTCAGGGCAATGATTCTCTCACGTTGTCGTTGTTCTTTCCTCTTTTGTTTTTACTCTAACGTTTTCTTTATTATGACTTCTCCAATTTCTTTTTCCTTTCATCCAGTGTTTCTCTTATTCTATAAATCATTTTGATTTGCGTATTCATTCTTTTTGTTTACTTTCCCATTCTTATCTTGCTTATCTGTTTTGTTTTTCTTTGTTACTCTCTGTTTTTGCTTTAGTTCCTCGTTTTGACTTTCACCAACTTTTATCGACTTTTCATGTTCTTCTATAGAGTTAATCATTTTTTATTTTTAACATATTTCATTCCAAACAAGACAAGTTGTTACTGTAGACGTAAGGGGCATCTGAGAATTAGGGTGAAAGTTTAGGGGGTCGTCCTAAATTGGGAACTGTGCAGCGAGATGCTTGTTCACATTAGTTTTAAATTTCTGCATGTCAGTACATTCGGCCAAACAGGGAGCAGTGAGGGAGTTCCGAAGGCCGGCAGCACGAGGAAAGAAGCTATTGGAGTGGAAAGCACTTCATGCATCTTGAGACCTCCACAGTGAATAAGTGGGATTTAGCTGATTGTCGGGTTAGTCGAGTGTATTTACGTCGATGGGGCAC
>OY744519.1:113097580-113120080 GCA_963556195.1 Sepiola atlantica | reverse complement strand
ACATAATAGCTCTTTTTGGAAGTTTGATCATGTCTGAGTAACTATAAACTGTTTTCCTTTGAAAATTACTAACACTCATCTTAGTTTCGCATTAAATAGAAATCTTATCTTAGCATTAATTTTAACAGTTCATAAATAAATACTAAACATCTTCCACCAAAACACTGGTGTATAACAATCTTAGTAATGTTTGAATGGATGGCCGAATATATATATACCTAGCTCATAACTGTATAAGTTAAAAGAGATCAGCTTTGCACTTAATTTCGTATTCAAATGACCTGAATGTGCATTTGCAAGCAAATTGATCTAACCTTAGGCAAGTAAAAAATTACCCTCAAGTTAATTCGAATTTTTAGTAAATAAATGCTAGAATTTATTAACTATTAAAATAGTTAATAAATATATATTACTGAATTAAAATTTATAAATGTCCCAACAACTTTTAGGATGGTCTAGCTCGGAACAGAAAAATTCAAAATGACGTACTAGTGAGTTTGCTCTTTCCTTTTTTTTCATTTGTTTTCGCCAGAAAATGACCAACTGTATAGAGTAGGTTTTTTTCAAAACATTTCAATCCAACAACTTTTTATTATTTGTGGATTTTTCTGATGATTTTGTAGTGTTTCAGATACGATATTGATATAGAATTTCTTTTTGCTCACGACAAAAGAAACGGACCGTAAAAAATACATCTCACAGAAATTTTATATTTATTGGAAATGTGAAAAAATAAAAATTAAAATTAAAAAATTAGAAAACATTCTAATTGGAATATAAAATCAACCTGACATATATATATGTATAAACAGCACTTTCCTTTTAAAATATGTATTTGTAATATATACAATTAAAAACATATGTCTATCGCTAGTATATATAACCAACAAACATTTCATAGGAAGAAAGTATAAATATAATTTTGCAAGAATCATTCAGTAAAAACTCCTGTGCACGAAGGAAAAAACTACAAACTTTTTTATTTTGAAAATTTTCTTTCATCTTTTCATTATATATGATATGTTGACAAAAATGAATTGAAAAATACAAAGGTCTATGCATGTATGAGATAAATTAAATGACATCTTGTTTCTGTTTCATGTAATTAAGTTCTTTTTGAATCGATTCTAAGACTTATTGAGTCCATATTAGGATTTTCTCTAACATCATTTAAAATTGAATGTGAAGGCTAGATGGATGCATTCGACTATCAAATAGTCAACCATGTTTTCCTGGCTTTCACTGAACGTCGTTTCATATCGAGAAACATTGTTGAAAAACTGTTCATTTTCTAAAATAATCGATCTTGAAATAAAAAGATTTTTCATGTAAAAAAATAAGTTAAAGAGAGATTAACAAAGAGACCAATAATTTTTTAAAATGATATGCTTTAACATTCAAAATGTTTCTTTCTACTTATTTATTTTTATTATTTTCATTTTGTAGTTTTTTTGCTATGATTGTATTTTCTTTGTTAATATCGAACAAAACTAGCCAGCCGAAAAATTCAACTGGTTTAAGCATTTTTTCTCATGTTTATTATTATTTAAACACAATTGAAAATCTTGTAGATTTGATTCTTTTATTTTCCATTTTCTGTCTTTCGTTGGAAACTGAAAATAAGTTGCAGTAAAAATGTAGGCACTCATGTTTGAATTAAACTTCAAATTAGAAAGCAGTTCTTAAGATTTTTCATTTAAGTTATCCTTTACGTGAAGAAATAGTTACTATATTCTATTGATAATAATGAGTGTCTCTGGAACTCCGTCCCTGCCCCCTGTTTCCCCAACAGTACAGACATGCAGAAATGTAAAACTAATGTAAACAGACACCTCGCTGCGCAGATCCCAATCTATGTTGACCGCCCCCTACCTTCTCCCCTTTTCTTTTTCTCAGTAGCCCCTTACGTCTACAGTGGCGGCCTGCCTTGTTTGGGGTGAACTATGTTGAAAGAAAATAAAATAAAAAATTGATAATTAATTTTGCCATATTTATCTATTTTTCATGGATTATAGTTTATTTAAAAATTGTCTTTATCTAGCCATGGAAGTGATCTAGCCTCCATGTAGTATGTGAACTTGTGTACAAATTATATTAGCAGCAAGTATTAATTCCTGAACAGAATGATTTTGTAACGAGATTAAACCTGGGATGTGTGAGGAGAGTTAGGGCTATGAAAATTGCACTGAACAGAATTGTAGGTTCAGCTTGGAATTTAGTAGCAAGTACATCCTCAGCGCTTTCTCTTACTGGGGTATTGGTCATAGTACATAAAATAGAAGAGTATGAGAAAAGGATTGTGTCGAGATTGTAGCATCAAATAAAGTAAACAATAAAAATTCCTTTTGGTTTTTCTCGAGTCTTCATTTGTAAAACAAGAATGAAGGGGCCACCCCGTCACATGTTTACATGTTATTCATATATATCTATAGGTGTCAATTCAAAAGATTTAAAGGCTTCAGTAATAAACTACACAGGCGGGTATTTGAGACTAATTTATGAATGCTGAATGCAAATAATACTTTAACAAGCTGAAGATGAAATAAATCAATTATATTATGAACGCAATTTAATTAAAAATGTGAAGAATTGAAAAACAAGACAACAAGACATGATAGTTTAAAACTGGAAATTTGGATTCAAATTAGTAAAAAAAAAACATGTTTGACTCAGAGCACTTTTTGGATTTTGTTTTCTAAAACAGTGTAATGAAATAGTGAGAACAAAATTTTAACCGATGCTTTGTTTAACCGTAGGCGTTATTATGATGATCCCCGTACCATACTTTGTAAAACACGCATATACCCACATATATAAAACAGATATATAGCAAGGTTGGCTTTAATGTCAGCCTCTATGAAACAAAATACAAAAAGGAAAAGAGATATCAGCCAACACCAGAGAGTTAGACGCAAACAGAGTTTCAAGTACGATGCATTCAATTTGGGAAATTGATGGCTTCAGCGCTTACTAACCATTATTGATTACTTTGTTGGAATCTCTCTGAAAATCACAGTGACAATGCGGAGTATAATGATTAAGATATTGATTTTGTCTCATCCCAAAGTTGTTGTTTTTTGGTTTTGTTTATTTTTTACTTTCTTTTTCATTTCTTTCATCATCTTCCTTCCATCATTTTCACTTCTGCTTCTTTGTCTTTTTCTTCACGTTTTTCTATGTTTGTCAACTCTATCTCTATCTCTTATACAATATCTATCTATTATTTCCATGCTTTTAGATTTTATGTCCCCCCCCCCCTCTCTCTCTCTCTCTCTCTCTCTATCTATCTATCTCTCTCTCTCTCTCTCTCCACATTAATTTACACTTTCTCAAACATTATTCTCTTTTGTCTCTTCTATGTGTTTGGTTTGCATTTCTTAGAATCTCGTCCTGCCATTCCATCTTCTCGATACCAAGACAAGTTGTCTTTTTCTTCATACTTTTCCGTTTGTCGACTCTATCTCTCTCGTACAATATCCATCTATCATCTCAGTTCTTTTAGCTTACATGCCTCTCCCCCTCTCTCTCTCTCTCTTTCTCTCTCTCCACATTAATTTACACTTTCTCCATCATTATTCTCTTTTCTCTCTTAGATATATTTGGATTCCCTTTCTTAGAATCTCGTCTTGCCATTCCACCCTCTACACACCAAGACGTATTAATTTCCTGGTTTGATTTCGGAACTTTCCGACTAACCATTTCCGAGTCAGTGTTTCCCCTTTGCCTTTTCACTAATTTTATTTAGTTGATTCTTTAGATCCCTTAAAGACAGACACAACTTCTAATCATCAACAGCATCAGTGTTATTTTTAAAAAGCTCATTTAAACTGCTTATCCTCAAAATCTCCTTTCTTTCACAATTCTTCATTTGTCCCGTGGCTTTGAAAAATCTCTCTTATCTCTTCTTTCAGCTCTTTCTAAACTTTTCTATCTATTTAAAGACTTTCAATTATTTCATCGATTCCTCTCTTATTTCTAGTTCTTTACACTTTTCAATTATCTTAGTTTTTAATTTCTTTATTCTTATTCTTTATTTGTTTTGCTTTTGTCGAGTTCAAATCCTATCGAATCTAATGTCATTTATACACTAATAATATTGGGAAAGGTATAAACCTGCAATTTACCCCAACTCTGGATAAAATAACAACTTCATACTGCACACGGAATCATTTTCAATATGTATTGTTTTTTCTACATTGAGTAACCAAGAATGTGTTGATGTGCCATAAAACATACGAACCGATCCAAACCACACTCAATGTCTTTGTCTTCTTTTTACTTCTTTCTTAACCTCTTTGAAAGCAATAATCTTCCTCCATCGTATGCTACTCTTTTTCACAACTTTTTCTTCCTTTTTTTTTTCATCCATCTTGTTCTCATTTTTTACTTCTTTACCCCCTCCATTTCTCATATTAAATGTCACTCTACATTTGCTTTAACATTTCATATATACTTTTTTGCTCCTAATATCCAAGACTGACACAAAACAGGATATATCTGTGCCACGAATTAGCCAATGAAATTGATGCTTTTTTGTTGATTTCAGTTATACAAATGCATAAAAATGTCAACAAAGTATCTAAATGAAAATTAGATTATATATGAAATGTATAAATGTTAACACACAAACTAATATAACAAATATATATATATATATATATATATATATATATATATGTATATATATATATATATATATAATTTTGTTATGCTAACTGTTAAAGGTAAATACTGATTTATCAGGATCAGGGTTTGATGATTATGTATGTTTGATAATTTAGAAGTGAATTAACTCAGAATTGGATATTAATTTCCAGATTTTCTTCTAATCCATTACGATTTCTCTTCATCAAATCTTGGAAAATCTGCAAAAGTTCTGTTCTTTGGTAATAAACTATTTAAAACATAACTGGCGGGAATACCCACCCCATGATGGGTTCATAATAATGAGATATATATACTCGGAAGTTTGATAAGTTTGAAATGTCAAGCTCCCAAAGAGTTCAATGCAAACAAAACATATTGCTATGGACGGAAAATTGAGTTTACACAATGAAAGTTACGGGCTTTTATTTTAGATTTTGTAACATAAATATGGCTTCATGGTTCGTATGGCTAATAAAGTAAAATAATTTGTGGACGGACCGATTTTTTATATAATAGGATCAGAAGAATACTCGTCCCAGGACGGGTAAAAAGAATATTCACGAACATAACAGCTTTGCACCACTTTTATGTCACCTTACGAAGCGTAATATCAACATATAATGATACTAAATCTTCTGTCTAGAATCCATATTCCAATTTTGATCTAAATCCATTACATGATTTTGATTCTAGAAAATGTCAAAACATTTAAGGCTTGAGCTTGAGGGGTCTTAAGAAGAAATTGAAATTCAGGAAATCTAATGACTATGGATCAAATCCAATGCAAATCTGAAATATTTGAATTTTCAAATGGGAAGTTGTGCCCATTAAAACCATTCAAAATACTCCAAAAAAGTGAAATTTGGGGAATATTTATTAATTGATGTCTAATACCTACTGTTAAAATTTAACATAAATCAGAGGTATCTGGATTCTCACAAATGGCTTGCAGCACCTTTTTATCCCCACTTACATAAAACTAAACTAAACATACTCCACATTTGGATTCCTTACTCGTAGCAGCTGTGTTTCAAAATTCATAATGATCAGTTTATTAGTTTAAGAGTGAATTCTGCATACAGAAATATGTAAACATACAAACATAGCTAACTTTATGAAGATAGAGATTACTCACTGATATTGCTTATCTATTTAAATATAATATTATTTTCTGTTTTTTTCATTATTTTGTTCTTTTTATCATTTATAACTTTTTTTTGCTATTCCCCCTCAACTTTGTTTCATGTTTCATTTCATGCATTATAAAACAAGTTTTATGCATTATAAAACAAGTTTCATACTCAGATACAATCAATCGTACGTAGTGCTTTTCGATGAATATGTTCTGTGCCTGCAAGTACAATCTTTTGTATGACTAGGTTTCCAAGTGTTCAGTGTAAATATTTGTCAATACGTATTTCATTGACCGAAATTGATTTGTTGTTAATATTTTCGTTCTTGTAATAAAGGTATTAAGAAGGCTGAAGGCAATGCCGAGTGCCGGATTGATGAGAAGCAGGAAAGAACAAAAATAAACAATCGAAAGAGAGGTCTTACAAACATCTATTTATTTTATTTTCAATCTTACATAATAAACAACAAGCATGTTGTTAGCTGTGTGTAATGTCCGGATGATTGGAAATCATTTGATATTTTGGGAGACACCTCCCCTAGAAATAATAAAAATTAAAAAAATTGTTTTCTTTTGTGTCCATTTTTTATTTCATTTTTGCCATCGTTTTACTTTTATTCTTAATTTCCTTTCATAAGAATTGTTTGGTTTGTCAGATTTTTTTCAAATTCACCCTGTTTGGGTTCATACATTTCCTAAAACTAATAGTACTGAACTCCTACAATAAATCAGATATGATTCTAACTTAGGAGATTGCATATGATATGACGGTATTCATTAGGTAAATCTTCCTCCTTCCACATCATAATTACTACAAGGAATTGTTTATTAAACATTCAATTAACTTTACAGCATTTATAATTTCATTGGGGTTTAAATCCTCTTCTTGAAGCAATTAAAATGAATAACATTTATTCTGTTTTATATTGAAAGCAATTAAAATGAATAACATTTATTCTGTTTTATATTGAAAGCTATTAACAAATTTATGTTGTCCAATTCCAGACAAATATATATGATAAAATAATTTAAACTGAAATGTTTTGTACTTAAATTCAAAATTATATTTATTATCATTTAGTTTGATATAAAGAATGTGGGAAAGTTTTAAACATATAAAATGTCATTTTTATAACGTAATATCATAGCATTTGTTGAAAGAATAATGCAAAGAGTTAATTAAAATACATATTGATAAATACGTGTTATATTATTTTTATGAAATGAATGTTTGTATCGATTTTTAATTTCTGAGAGTAAATGTATTTACACCCTTTATGCCATGATGTAATCTACAGTTCAGAGTGCCAAAATAAAGATTATTATCAACTGTTTTTTCTTAGCAAGTTATAAAAGGATGTGGGATAACAGAAAGGACGAGGTGCCAAGGAAAAGGAGATAACAAGAAGGTCAAAACTGTATAAAGACGGAGGTTAACAGAAAAGGCAAACATGCACAAAGAAACGGGAATAGCAGAAATGCGAAAGTTCCATGAGAAAGGGGGATAATAGGAAGGCCAAAGCTACAAAGGGAATGTGGATAACAGAAAGGCATAGGTGTCAAAAGAAAAGGGTTAACAGAAAAGGGCATAAAAGAAATACCGAAAGTAGTTAACAGGAAACCAAGACTGCAAAAGACAGGGGGTAACCGGAAGGCAAAAATGCAAAAGGAAGGAGATCAACAAGAAGGCCAACACTGCAAAAGGAATGAAAATAACAGGAAAGCCAAAGGTGCCAGGAAAAGGGAATAAACAGGAAGGTCAAAGCTACAAATGGAAGGGGGTTAACAGAAAGGTGAAAGCTGCATGAAAAAGGAGGATAAAAGAAATACCAAAACTGCAAAGGAGAATGGCATAACAGGAAGCCAAATGTGTAAAATGACGGGGGATAACAGGAATGTCAAAGCTCCAAAAGAAAGGAGGATAACAGATAGTCCAAAGCTGCATACAAAAGTGGGACAAAATAAATACCAAAGGTGCCAAAGGATGGTGGATTACAGGAAGGTCAAAGCTACAAATGAATATTGATAAGAGAAAGCCAAAGTCGCAAAACGAAGGAGGGTAACAGGAAGGTCAAAGGTGCTAAAGGTAATGGGATAACAGAAAGTCTAACATTGCATAAGAAAAGGGATGAAAGAAAGATTAATAAATAACCTAGCCCATTATAAATGTAATGGGCTAGGTTATTTAATAACATATTCTTTTTAAATAATATTTCTTAATTTTTGCTATAATCATACAGAGACAAAATATCCATTATAATAGGGATGTTATTTTCTTTGTGAAATACAAAGATGTAGAAATGCAGTCGAATTTCTTGTATAAGTAGGTAAATATATTTGGCTAAAGATTTGCATAAACATTGTGCTGATTCATGCTTGCTTTTTGTTATTAATCTTTTGCTGTGATTCTTGCATCTTGCTTTTTTTAAAGTTTATTTTATTGTAATTAAATAAAGAAAAGATATACTTGCGAGTTCTGTTTGTTATTTACTGGACGTATTTATTGATACATTCTTTTTGATCCTGTTTTATTTCTAAGTTCATTATAGACAACCATAATGCATTGTCAAGTATGTAACTTTCTTTCGTTTTTCACAAATACTTTTGTTGAATTTTACATTTACTTATTACTCATACGAAGTCTCCTGTTCACGCATTGAGAGGTCAGTACTCAGCAAGCGCTCAAAACTTCCTGATTTCCATTTAATTGCACTGTTGACAGTAACGTTCCCAAATTCTTGTTCTACTTTCTGTGTACTGATATGGTGATAAACATTTTTATTTTTGTATACATTTGAGGAGTAAAATGATTGAAACTCAATGTAAATATTTTGCACTCAAGAACCTTCGTTTTCTTTTCTTTTATTTTTCTTGTCAAGTTTTCCATCTTTTGTTTTCTCATTTTTTTCTTGCCATTTCATTCAACACTATCTTTTTCCATCTTTACTTTTTCCCATATTATAAAACATATTCCCTATTTTCATTCTTTTCTTTATGATTCATAAGTCATCGTCACGTTTATTCGTTTATCATTATAATTTAGTTATGTTAAATTTTCCTTTTCTTTTTATTGAACTGGGTAATTTCCTCGTATCTGTTTTCCCCTTTTTATCAATTCCCTGTTTCTATGATTCTTTTGGTCCGTTCTGCATCTTTCCAAACCGCATCCTACCCCCTATTTTCCACAGCAATTGACTCTGTCATTATTTAATTGATTTGTAAATAGAACGCTAGAAGTGGAAGGAGGAAAAGAAGAAAGAGAAGGAGTAGAAGAGGTGAGTCTTTTAAATGGGCTCCCTCTTTATGTCCTTTATGAGCTCCTTTAAACATGACTTATTGCTTGTCTTTAGGATACAATGGTTATCACTGCAGACCAAGCAGTTGCCATTGAGTCCAAGGATCAAGGCAATATTGATTTATCTTCCCGCCATTTCATTCAACACTATCCATACTCTTTCCATGTCTGCAGAAACGTTTGGTTAGATCCATGAAAGTTTCTACTTCTTCTTTTCCATGAATATTGGTTCACTATTCAGTCAGATCAGCTGTCAATAGAACAAGAAATAAATCATCTGATACAGAGGGGAATTATGACGTTCACACACTTTTCTTTTGTTATTTTTTAAATGTTTATTTCTTTTTTACATAGTTCACCCCAAACAAGGCAAGTTGCCACTGTGGACATAAGGGCTACTGAGAATTAGGGTGAAAGTTTTTTTGTTTTTTTTTTGGGGGGGGGGTCATCCTAGATTGGGAGCTGTACAGCGAGATGCTTGTTCACATTAGTTTTAAATTTCTGCATGTCGGTACATTCGGGGAAACAGGGAGCTGGGAGGGAGTTTTAAAGGCCAGCAGCACAAGGGTAGAAGCTATTGGAATGGAAAGCTCTCAGGTATCTGGGACCTCCACAGTGTATGGATGGGATTGAGCTGATTGTCGGGTTGGTCGGGTGTATTTACGTTGAGGGGGAACCAGAGCAGCAAGTTTATTGGAACACCTTCCATTGAAGTACTTGTAAAGCAAGAGGAAGAGACTAGTGGATGGTGCACCAGCCCAGATGTGACAACAATACTCCATGAATGGGCAGATGGTGGCTTTGTAGAGATATAGGATACTGTCAGGTGGGAGAAGTTTCTAGTACGGTAGAGGGAACCCACTTTCTTTGCAGCAGCTTTGGCAATGTCTTCTATGTACTTGTTTCAATTCATGTTACCTATGAATGTTAGGCCGAGGAGTTTGAACGTTGGACTCTCAGGTAGGGTGTTATTTGCCATAGCAATCGGTGGTTGAAGAGGTATCTTGTAGTTGTTGAAGGAAATGAGCTTTGTCTTAGCAGCATTAAATGCTACCATCCATTTATGACCCCATTTCATTACAGACTGGAGGTCACTTTCTAAGGGTTCAGCCATTGCCTTAGATATGTGCACATCGGTTTTTCCCACATAATGAGAGTAGAGCGTGGTGTCGTCAGCAAATATACCCATCTCAGACACAATGTCATTGAGGAGGTCGTTTATGAAATAATCTGTTTCATGAACAAAGAGAATGATAGTAATCTGTTAAATTCTAATGGATTTTTTATAAATTTTGCAATTATGTAATTGACCATTTGCTTGGAATTGGAAGTTAATAGTTAGTGCTGGGATGATATTGAAATAGAAGTTAAAGATAGGATTATATCGTATTTATGTACGATATAAAAGTTGTAAAACATGCGTGTGCACATACACACATAAAATACAAGCAATGCCCCTTCTTTTAACAAAAATCTATGAAACAATAAAAAACTAATACTTAGCATTCTTATTTTCTATCCAGTTTAATACAGGCTGATTGTGAAAATTGTTTAGTTTAATCATCTACTTTTTAATAAGTGTGTTAATGAGAAACACTCCTTGATATAAATGAGATACTAAGCTATCTTTTATTGGGTGATAACAAAGCTTCTTTCTAGATTGTATTCATGTAGACTGGTAAAAGTAGCTTTCTGATAATTCTCAATCTGTCATTATCATTACATAACAAACAGTCATTTTTGGTCTGTATCGGCATACTAATTACGTAATAACCAGTCATCATTGATATATTCATCATCATCATCATTACATAACAATCATTCATCTTTGGTCTTTTTTATGATTAATATCATTACATAATAAGCAGTCATCTTTGATATGTTTATCAAAATATCATTACTAAATAAGCAGTCATCTTTTGTATGTAAAGAAAATCACTATTATTCAGATTTGGCTTCTTTAGTATAATTGTCATTACATAATAAGCAATCATATTTCTTTATTATAAATGCAATGAAATAACAATGGTCTATGTATCATCATTTTCATTACATAAATTATCTTGGTCTATGTATCATCATTTTCATTACATAAATTATCTTGGTCTATGTATCATCATTTTCATTACATGACAAATAATCTTGGTCTATGTATCATCATTTTCATTACATAACAAATTATCTTGGTCTATGTATCATCATTTTCATTACATAACAAATTATCTTGGTCTATGTATCATCATTTTCATTACATAAATTATCTTGGTCTATGTATCATCATTTTCATTACATGACAAATTATCTTGGTCTATGTATCATCATTTTCATTACATGACAAATTATCTTGGTCTATGTATCATCATTTTCATTACATGACAAAGTCATCTTTGATCTGTTTATCATTATTACCAATAAATAGCAGGGATTCATCCTTGTTCCTTTCTCATTATTATTGGTCTGTCTTTCTCAACGTCTTGGTCTGTTTATCGACATTTTCATTACATAACAACCAGACATCTTTCGTACGTTTATCATAATTATCATTACATAACAATTAATCATCTTTGGTCTGTTTACCTTGATTATCATTACAAAAGAAGATGTATCACAAGAGCAGATGTTCTGATTCTAATTCCATTGTTACCATCTCTATTTTTCCACTTTTCACTTCTAATAAAGTTAGTTATACTACGAAGTGATTACATGCATTTTGTAATCACTTGGTGGTTAATCGGACATAAGAATTTGAAAAAAGTTTTGAACTCGTTGAATGAACATTTTCTGATTAAAACAAATATGTTTGCTGGGAGATCTTGGATATTTTTAAAAAAAAAGAAGAAAATCCTTCCAGTGTAAATTATTAGTCATGTGACAAATTATTTGGTAATTATATGGTAATTACATAATTGTTTACAAATTGTTTAATTGGTGAGTAAGGAGTCATCCTAATTTTTAGCATTTTTTACACTCAGGTTCAAAATGATTTTTACTGAAACATTAATGGATATATGAGATGGGACTTGATTATGACTTGAAACTAAGAAGCATGTTGAGAAAGAAAGCAAGATGTATTATTAATGTATTTTGAAGAGAACTAATTATTAATTAAGGTTTTGCACACAATGATTAATAATAAAGCTATCTTTAATGGGTGGCCTTTATCTGTTTTCAAATGAGTTAGTATGCCTTCAATTCTATCATCTTTGTGAATATGCTCATTTTGTTAAAACGAAAAGAAAACGCAAGTAAAAAAGTAAGTTTAAATATAGAGAAATATTCAAAAAGTATTAAAACAGAAGTTGTATTTCACAAAACAGCTGTGAATAATGAATAGAATATTATTTTCCTTCAAAAGAATTTTTTAAATTTTCAACACATTTTTTAGGCTAAAGATATGTTACCATATTTCTTTGTCTTGAAAATATCTGAATTCTGTTACACTTGAGATGAGGTTGTGTGGTGAAAGTTTATCACATTGAGTTGATAGGGTGTGTATTTCTCTAAAACAGAAAGATTAGTTGGCAAAATGGGTCCAGAGAAGCAATCTTTCACATACATTCCCTCTTGTTCCTATGCTACCAAATTTGATTTTGTGTTCATGTTTTATGTTGTAACACACTTTAGTGTATCTTTTATTAGTTTTATCAGTTGTAGTTGCATATTCCTCCCATCTGATGCTGAAATAACATTATATAGTTACTTATGGCATATCCTGCATACAGTTACAAAGATAAGAGAGAATTGATATTGTCACAACTCGTATTCATGACTAAAGATATTTTATATTTTTGATCCATTTTTATAACCCTGTCAGTCTAGGCAACAATATTTTGTTGGCTAGAGGAGTTGTCTGTCGACCGGGAATTGATAACCAAAAACACGAAACACAAAGCACAGTGAAAGAAACAGAAACAAAGATGTATAAAACTAAAGAATGTTTTATTTAAGAAACCGGTCCTTGAAGAGGTGAAATAGGAGATAGACGTGTTATTGTTTGAACGAAGAGATCTGATGTGGTGTATGTTGACATGAAATAGGAAACAGTCCTTTGTTTAATATGTAAATATAGAGAGAGAGATATGATGGAGGTGTCTTTACTTAACTCGGGGATACGTCAATATTTTACTGGTCCTTCTGTTAATTCCACGTTACTAGACGAATAAGGATGATTTCGTCTTCAAGTGCGGTTAGAAAGCAAGTCCGAATCCTACTAAGAGAGGTCTCTCGTCCGAGGCAAACATTTCCGAATCATTTCTTCAACTAACTTCTTATTAAAAGTCTTTAAAAAGTGTTGCATATGGTTTGGCTCGGGAATTAGTATAGTCTACCCTATTGCCGCTTATTCATCTCTATTATTCTATGATGCCCCATTTCTGGTCCGAACCTTTGATTCGAGTAGGGGAAAGAGTTTAAACCTTACATCTTCTACACGAGGGAGAGGAGTGAAAGAAAGGGAGAAGCATGCCGTAGTCTCTGTTCGTTTGTATATATCTTCCTCTTCTAGCAGTTATGTCGTTTGTTCGCGTACGCCTTCTTAGTAGTCAGGGTAAGGGGACCCATACATTCATACGATCTTGATCAGTAACAGTATACACTGCTGCTGCAATGATCCACCTTTCTTCGACTTTAGACTTACTTCAGCTAAGCATGCTGAACTTTTCTAGCCTTTAAATCGATTCCTTGACTCACTCTCTCTGGTTGCTGTCTTGCATGGTTCATGGCTCAAACTTTCTTGTTTGAAAAGAGATTATAATAACAATCACAAGAAAGCGAACCTCAATTAGAACCAAACCAAATTAAAACAGTAGATCCTGGATAAACAAATGACTCGATATTCTATCAATAATAAATGATAATAAAATGTAAAGTGTTAAGCTAAGTAAATTTCATTATTATTTATTTACAGCTGATGATCCCCGTGTTAATATTAGACGCTTAAGTTAAGGTCTCCTGTTTTTGTTTCACTGTTAGATACTTGAACCCCCTTTTTATTTTATTTACTTATTATTATTATTATTTTTATTTATGAATTTTCCAACGAATGTTAAGTCTGAAATATCTTGGCAGCAAAATCTATGATTAAGTAAGTTTTTTCTTTCTTGTTGACTATTATAACATGCGGTCTCCTTGTTTGAATGGGTTTGTCTGTTTATACCTCTATGTTCCAAAGGATTTTGCGCTTTTCATTTTCTAGTCCTATCTCCTGTTTGTGCCTATATGATTTGTCTGTATGTTTGTGCCTATATGATTTGTCTGTATGTCGGTGCCTATATGATTTATCTGTATGTTTATGCCTATATCATGTGTCTGTATGTTAGTGCCTATATGATTTGTCTGTATGTTTATGCCTATATCATGTGTCTGTATGTAAGTGCCTATATGATTTGTCTGTATGTTTGTGCCAATATGATGTGTCTGTATGTTTATGGCAATATGATTTGTCTGTATGTTTGTGCCTATATGATTTGCCTGTATGTTTATGCCTATATGATGTGTCTGTATGTTTATGCCTATATGATGTGTCTGTATGTTTGTGCCTATATGATTTGTCTATGTTTGTGCTTATATGATTTGTTTGTATGTTTGTGCCTATATACTTTTTCTGTATGCTTGTGCCTATATCATTTGTCTGTATGTTTGCGCATATATTATTTGTTTGT
The DNA here is from genome assembly GCA_963556195.1 of Sepiola atlantica. Lineage (NCBI taxonomy): Eukaryota > Metazoa > Mollusca > Cephalopoda > Sepiida > Sepiolidae > Sepiola > Sepiola atlantica. Next base: position 113,105,346 of record OY744519.1, on the reverse strand, counting down.
ATGTTTATGCCTATATAATTTGTCTGTATGCTTATGCTGATATGATTTGTCTGTATGTTTATGCCTATATGATTTGTCTGTATTTTTGTGCCTATATGATTTGTCTGTATGTTTTCACCTATATAATTTGTCTGTATGTTTATGCTGATATGATTTGTCTGTATGTTTGTGCCTATATTATTTGTCTGTATGTTTATGCTGATATGATTTGTCTGTATGTTTATGCCTATATGATTTGCCTGTATGTTTGTGCCTATATGATTTGCCTGTATGTTTGTGCCTATATGATTTGTCTGTATGTTTGTCTTATATGATTTGTCTGTATGTTTGTGCCATATGATTTGTCTGTATCTTTGTGCTTATATGATTTGTTTGTATGTTTGTACCTATATGATTTGTTTGTATGTTTGTGCCTATATGATTTGTCTGTATGTTTGTGCCTATATGATTTGTCTGTATGTTTGTCTTATATGATTTGTCTGTATGTTTGTGCCATATGATTTGTCTGTATCTTTGTGCTTATATGATTTGTTTGTATGTTTGTACCTATATGATTTGTTTGTATGTTTGTGCCTATATGATTTGTCTGTATGTTTGTGCCTATATGATTTGTCTGTATGTTTGTCTTATATGATTTGTCTGTATGTTTGTGCCATATGATTTGTCTGTATCTTTGTGCTTATATGATTTGTTTGTATGTTTGTACCTATATGATTTGTTTGTATGTTTGTACCTATATGATTTGTCTGTATGTTTGTGCCTATATGATGTGTCTGTATGTTTGTCTTATATGATTTGTCTGTATGTTTGTGCCATATGATTTGTCTGTATCTTTGTGCTTATATGATTTGTTTGTATGTTTGTACCTATATGATTTGTTTGTATGTTTGTGCCTATATGATTTGTCTGTATGTTTGTGCCTATATGATTTGTCTGTATGTTTGTCTTATATGATTTGTCTGTATGTTTGTGCCATATGATTTGTTTGTATGTTTGTACCTATATGATTTGTTTGTATGTTTGTACCTATATGATTTGTTTGTATGTTTGTGCCTATATGATTTGTCTGTATGTTTGTCTTATATGATTTGTCTGTATGTTTGTGCCATATGATTTGTCTGTATCTTTGTGCTTATATGATTTGTCTGTATGTTTGTACCTATATGATTTGTTTGTATGTTTGTGCCTATATGATTTGTCTGTATGTTTGTGCCTATATGATTTGCCTATATGTTTGTGCCTATATGATGTGTCTGTATGTTTGTGCTTATATGATTTGTCTGTATGTTCATGCCTATATAATTTGTCTGTGCGTTTGTGCCTATATGATTTGTCTGTATATTTGTGCCTATATGATTTGTCTGTATGTTTGTGCCTATATGATTTGTCTGTATCTTTGTGCCTATATGATTTGTCTGTATTATTGTGCCTATATGATTTGTCTGTATTATTGTGCCTATATGATTTGCCTTTATGTTCGTGCCTATATGATTTTCTGTATGTTTGTGCCTTCTTTTGTCCAGCTTATGAATGGTCCAGAATACTGCTCAAATGTTTATTCTTTTTATTAGGTTTCTACTAAATAACTTGATTTCTTAGAGGTTTCCTGTTCTTTCTATGTATTCTTTTCCAATTTTCTCTTTCATTTCTGTTGGTTTGATTGTGTCTGCTTCTAGTATTCTCAGATATTTGTATGTCTCATGTTCTCAAAGTGCTCTCATCTTCTCTCAAATAGCTGTCTAGGGCTTTCCCCCATTTTAATCTCTAGGAGATCACACATTTTCCTTTCGGAGTCTATTTTAATATCCTGGCTGAAGATTGTGGTGTTTATCAGTTTTTCTAAAAAAAAATGTTGTTTTTGCAAATAGCTTCAGGGCATCCATACACATGAGGTTGTTTATTCTTTCTTATGTGTCTGTGAACTTTTATTTGTCATTACACTTCCTGAGTATGTTGTTGAGTGTCATTATGACTATGATAAACAATAGTGGCAATAGAGTATATCTCTGGAAAATGCCTCTCTGTATTCTTATCTCAGACAGGTTTTGTCGTTTGACTGTTAGTTCTAGTCTCAATGTTTCCATTGCTTTCTTTATCAAATTAATAATTTTCTAAGATATTTTGTAAATCCTTAAGCACTCAATTATCCATGCTTGGGTAATTCTGTCGTAGGCTTTCTTTTACTCAATCGATGCCATGGCTATGTTTTTTTGCTTGTTTTTTTATTTCCTTTAAGATCCTTTGAGCCATGTATAAAAGGTCACGTGTCCCTCTTTTAACTTTTCAGCACCCTTTCTGTTTCTCGGAGAGTAGTTCACGATTATTAAAGGAGTGGTAAATCTGTTCTCTCAATTGTGCCATTAGGAGTTTCCACATGGTTGCAAGGCAGGTTATTGGTCTGTAGTTTCTTGGAATTGTTCTCTTCTCTGTGTCTTTTTGTATTCACGTAGTTATTCCTTTGGTTATCCAGTTTAGTATATCTGTTTCTTGTTTATATTTTCATAGGTTTCTGGTTAACCTTTTATGTAAAGTCATTAATTTTTTAAACCAGTATACATGTATTCCATCGTGGCCTGGTGCTTTCCAGTTTACCGTTTTTTCCAAGGGTCGTCGATTGCTTCTTCATTAATTTCAATTTTTGTTCCTTCTTCTATTTGGCTTTTCTCATACATTGCCTCAGAAGTTGTGGTTTAGTCACCAATTGAGTTATCCCCTCTTTCAAATTGGCTATTTTGAGTCTCTAATCGCTAGATGGCTCTGGTTAGTAGTCAATTTGCATCAGACTTATATTTCAAGAAACTTTCTTTAACGGATAGACCAGAGAAGTGTTTTATTTCTGGTGGGTCAGGTTGTTGTTTTTTATTGTCTTCAAAGGTTTTATTTTGTTTATATTGCTCGGATTTATATCTGTATCGTCTCTACCGTCCTTGTTTTGCTAGTATCTTTTGCTTTAGTTCTTTGTGTTTCTTGTTTAGTCTTCTTCTTTGGCAGTCATATTTTTCTCTTCCATCGTTTTCTGTTTTCTTTCATCTTATCTACTGCTTCATCTGCTTTTTTTGTTTACATATCTGGGTTTCTAATCTGTTTTTCCATCTGGTCCATTTTTTGTAAGGTTTTGTTCTTATTCTTAGTCTTACTGTTTCTGATTTAGCCCCCCTGCAAAAATTAGATTCTTTAGCTAGGTCTGTGATAGTCTCTGTTGGGATATATAGTTTGTTCACTTATTCTTTTTCAATTTATTATTTCTTCCATTCTTCATACCTTAAGGATGGGAGTTTTGTTTTGTCCTCGTTCATGATGTCTTTGATGTGTTAAACTTCTGCTGTTTCTTCTTCAGTGAGTTCTGTGATTTCATAGTTATTGATTCCTGCAATCACAGTGTGTGTATTGCTCGAGTCTTCTATCTGTGGGTTTTCTCGGGAGGAAAGGGTGTTTTCTGACGTTTAATTACATTATTTACCTTTCCTTTTGTTTCCATTAACTCAGAGAATCACCCTCTTTCGATAATGTGGTGTCTTGCTTGATCTGCAATCCTTTATTCCATTGCTGGACATTTCCTATAGATTTAGCACTCCATTACCAGTCTATTTTCTTCTTCTGGGTCTTTGGTTTATTCTATTATTCATTTCTTCTTTCCTGTGTTTGGTCTGTGCTGCTGTATTATCTGAAATTAGATGGATTTGGCCCATGATATTCTTGTTCCTGAAATTAGGATGCCGACTGGTTCCCCTATGCTAACCAACAAGGGATTATTATTATTATTATTATTATTATTATTATTATTATTATTATTATTATTATTACTATTATTATTATTATTATTATTATTATTATTTGTACTCACTAGGAGTTCTCACACAAATCATCATCAGTGATTGTTCACCGACCACAACCAGTGGTATTTCCTACAGTCTGAGTGACAACACGCCTTCCCAGATTTTTAGTATTCCTCACCTCTTTTCGATAACCACCACAAATAACCTTGTGGTATCGCAACAGCCACTTACCATTGATTTCTCGCTGGTGAGGACCATTGGCCTTCTCTGATATTTGGGTGGCAATAAGCCTCCCCAAGGTCCCAGCATTCTCTGCACTTTTCCAGTGGAGGTCTGGTTTGTGCTATCCTTCTTCGGTCTTCTCACTCTTCTTGACCCTCTACTAATATTTTGTTTGGTGTCAGCCTAGGCTGGCACCATTTTTTTCTTTTCGATTTTTGGGTGGCGGGGGAGAGCTTATAGTGTTTCTTGCAATTTCTGTTCCTTGGTTCATTTTTGTGTGGTGTTAGCCAAGGCCTGTGTAATTTATTGTGGGGGGCAGAGATTATAAAGTGATGTTTCTTGCAGTTTTTGTTCCTTGGTTCGTGTTGTGGTGTTCTTCATGTGGTTTTGTTTTCTCTCTGTTGTAAATTCCTTGTGACTGGTTACCCTTTGTAGCTTATGCAGGTTGGTTTCCGCAGTCAAGGATTTTCCTTAAGATTGCAGCTGTTTTGATCATTGCCGTCCTTTGTATGGTTTCGATGGTCCCTTTGATTCCAATTTCTCCCAGTATTATTATTATTATTATTATTATTATTGTTATTATTATTATTATTTAAATCTTAATATTGTTTCTTATTATTAAAATATAATTTCTTTGAAATAGTAATTGTAATTATTATTATTACTATTATTATTTAATTCTGATATTGTTTCTATTAAATATAATTTCTTTGAAATAGTAATTATAAATTTTATCTTAAGTAAAAAAAATCAGTATTCAGAGGAAATGCTACTAAAAAAGACTGATTAGTTCCTCTTAGACTTACATAACCAACAATATGTATGTATGTATATATATATATATATATATATAGTCTTTCTATAAATGATCAAGAAATTTAATGATGTTTAAACAATAGTCCACTTAAAACAATGACACCTTTATCATGTACTCCTCGAAGACCCAATTTACTGGGAGTGACTTTGAATTCAAAATACTTTACAAATTCTTGACGATTGAAATTCAACAGGGAGGGTTAAAGGCTAATCGAAACTTTCAAGAGAACCCATAAAAAGGCCAAAAGTATGTTTCCAGAATAATACTAAATCCAAATGCAATGTTAGATATGGCGCCAGCAGAACTGATGTTCGCTCCCCAAATTACATCAGTGTTCAATGAACTGCTGCCAGTCTGAAAACAAAAAAGTCAGTAACACCAGAAACCTGACTAGATATTTTAGTCCTCAAGAAAAAAATTTCCCAAAGAAGTTAAAAAGAGGAAGAAAATTTTGTGAAGACGGTATTATGATGAAAATAGCGTAGTACGCAGTGTGAAATTGGAGAACACAAGAAACACAATTGAAAGCCAGATTTACTGAAGATGTACAGGATGAAAAATGTACTGATTGGTGTACTTTATGATGTTTCGACAGTCCAAGTCCACTAACTCCTAAAATTGTACTTCTAAGGCAAACCAGTAAAAGGAATAGCATTTCTGAACCCAGATCCTAAAAGAAAAATATATTCATTTCCTGAGGAAAATAAGTTTGAGAACGAGGTGTTGTCGATAGCAGCTAGCATTCCTCTTACAATAGAATATGCCGGAGTGTATATAATAATTTATGGTATTGTCTGAGTGGGCCGGTTTACCAGGATTCCGAGACACTAGTACATAAGTATTATGCTTATTTTGCTGGCATCTGAATGTGAATTCTTGATACATACCAAGTTAAAAATAAAAATTAATTGAAGAAATATCAAAATAGCTATACTTTAGTAAAGAGTCTGATATGTTCAAAATATACCATGACCAGAAGATATGCGAAAAAAACTTGAGAAAGTTTTCTTCTTTTTCTAACCCAATGCCACGAAGGTTTTGCCAAGTTAAAGACTACAGCATTGATCATTTTGGATTCGTTCCATATGAATGGAATAAGTGTTTCAAATTTCACAGTTTCTTTGGTAAGAGAAATTACAAAATATTTTTATAACGTTCCCAGTTTTTGTCTTTCAGAATCTGAAAGTCTTAAGATTGATTGCCAATAACCTACTTGGGAAAACAAATGTTGGCACATGTGCTGCTTCTCTTTCAGAATTTTGGCCAATATTTAAAAAATGTTCTCTAGAATGCTAGATACCAGAATTAAAATACACTATATATAATATATATATATATATATATATATATATATATATATATATATATATAGTAATCCAGGTGACGTAAACATCCACAGGAAAATAATCTACAGAATTTAAACCGGGCATATAAAATAGTGCTCAATAGTAAATAGAGCTATTTATATAATTATGTTTTATTTATACCGACAAGTACAAAAAGCCGCTATGCTGGCATGTCGATGTTATCGATCAATAGTTATTAAAAACTAAGATATCAGGTGAAAAAAAAGTCTAATCTTTCACTCGGATGTTCATATTCGGAAAGAACGTATATATATATATATATATATATATATATGCAAATACGAGTATCCTTTGAACAACAATGTTAATTCTAAAAATATACTGTATCATATATGCTATTGATACAATATAAGGATATGTGGTAAATGTAAACAAAGAAGCATAGAACATTTGCAAACACGGACAGTATTATTTCAACTATAAGATTTTCGGTAGTCAAGCGATCAGACTGCACTGGTTTAAAGCAGTTACTATTCTTAGGCACAGGTTCGAATCTTACTTAAATCTTATTTTTCTGTTTGTGGGTTTTTCTATGTTCCAGCACGTAGAAAATTAATATCAGTTTATATATATATATATATATATATATATATATATATATATATAATGATTATTTTTATTTACACATACATGTACAAAATCTGCGACACTGGCATGTCGATGTTATCGATCAACAGCTATTATAAACTGAGATCTCATCAGGCAGAGTTAGAATCCGATCTTAACCTTAGATCATATTTGGAAATAATGTAATGGAGAAAAAGGAAAAGAAATTTAAAATTTAAATTTGGAAAGTCACGTGGTTAGGACCGTTAAGAATCAAAATCATATATATATATATATATATATATATATATTGTTACGGATTTGTGACATAAATAGAAACACAGGTTAAGGTTAAAATAATATAAGAAAATCAGATAAGATGTATCCTTTCTCGAAATTCACTAATAGATCAGAGACATCAAGAAATTGAGGAAAAATAGACACAACACGGAATAACTTTCAAATAAGTTATCATATAGAAATACTAAAACTGAAAATAAGATGAGATTCAAAGAAAACGTGACAATAATTTAAAAAAGTACTTAGTATATTTTTAGAATGACGTAGAGGTTAAAAAACAATGTTTGTTTGGGGTGATGGCTTTTCTTGTTAATTTGCCTCAATTAATTTTCATAATATTGTCATCTCACTCTAAAAGGCAGGTTATAACCTCATTCTGGTTTTTGGTATTGTCGTAATATCGTGTTATCACTACAAAACTTCATTCTTCTTTTTGGTATTGTCGTAATATCCTGTTATCACTACAAAACTTCATTCTTCTTTTTGGTATTGTCGTAATATCGTGTTATCACTACAAAACTTCATTCTTCTTGTTGGTATTGTTTGTAATATCGTCCTCTCACTCAAAAAGCCAGGTTATTATCTGATTCTTCTGTTTGGTTAGTTTATATCTTTATCGTCTACTGATGCATATTTTAAAGTTCATTTCCTTTCACCTTTCACCCCATTCCTGTCGCCTTCACTTTCTGTAAATCGGACGACTTAATTTTAGGTCCATCTCGCCTCTGTAAAACTAAC
>OY744519.1:113085080-113092580 GCA_963556195.1 Sepiola atlantica | reverse complement strand
AGTAAGGATATATATATATATATATATATATATATATATATATATATATATATATATATATATATATAATTTTGTTTAGTAATGCATCTTTCAGTACCATTACAGAGTCAACCAGTTTTTTGCATCTTTATTCTATTTTATCAGCATAATCTCCTCCTGTTCAATGAAACAATGTCTTCAGTCATACTGATCTATAAATAGCCAATCATGTTATACTTACAAGGACTAAAATTTAATACAGGATGGAAAATTCCATTCTCAAGAATGAAAATAGAAAAAGGAAAGCTAATTCGAAAAGAAAATAAGCCAATAAAAGATGATCAGTTCATTAGAAAAGTGAATTCTATTGGAAACATCAAAGGCAGACAGAAATAGCAGCACAACGAGCAATGGAATTATCTTGATATAAATCAACAGAATTAAAAGGAATAACTGTTACGTCTAGTTTAGAGATAGACACTGACATTTACTGATGCAGAGCCAGGGTTACCTGTCCATTTTAGTTATTTATTCATTTTGTCATCTGTGATTCTTATGTTTGCTTACTTTTCTATCTATTTCTATCCCTTTGTTTCTCTCTCTCTCTCTCTCTCTCTCTCTCTCTCTCTTAATCTATTTCCCCTCTCTCTCAAATAAGATGGTCCACTTTCTTACATTCACTCATATTTCTCTCCCCCTCCCGCCCTCTCTTTCCCTGCCTCCTTCTCTCTCTCTCTCTTTCCCTGTCTCCTTCCTCTATCTCTCTCCCTCCCTCCCTTACTATAATAAGATGGCCCACTTCCTTACATTCACTCACATTTCTTTCTCTCTACTTTATTCCCCCTCCCTCTTACTCTCTCTAATAAGATGGTCCACTTCGTTGCATGTCAGTTCATGTAAGAAAATCTCATATTTTAGAAAGAATGTGTCTTTGTATATTACTCAATGTAGATAGCAACATCAGTCGAAATGATAAGCTTGTGTAATCTTTCATTTCTTCACACAAAATTACATTTCTGATTACTCAAATATTAAATAGTTTGAGATTACAAAAAAATGTCAAAATTCAACGTAAATCGCAAATTGTGTATCTTATTGATAACACGTAAATGAAACAAAAATCCTGAAGATATTGAAGCGTACAGCAAATGAATAATTGCACTTGAGATAATGACCACTTAAGTCTTCTGACATTATCACTTAATTTCAGATGGATTATTCCCCCTCCACCTTACTGCATAGATAATATGAACATGCATAACTGTGAACAAAATTTGTCATTCTTACTAGTAATCTTCCTACGCCTTACACACACACTCACACACTAAATTAACCGTTTATTTAATGGTATTACCCATGAGAACACGAGTGTCAAAAAAAGTGCAGCATGATACATAATATACTATTGGAATTACATTCCAATTTAACTATGTTATACATTATATATATATATATATATATATATATATATATATATATATGTTAAGCCGCCGATAAAGTGTTAAAATTATCATCGTTTATTCGCTGTTTAAAATTGGCCGAGCTGTTAAAGACGTCGGATTTGAGTTGAAAAATACTTATAGTCTGGGGTTTCGAATCGCATGACCGGTAGGGAATAGTCATATCTCTATGCTGATGAGTCCCGATTTAAAAAGGACGAAACGTATACGTACATAGATAACAAACAATAACAAATATTTATTATATATATATATATATACTAGCAAATTCTACCCGCTCTCCAGGCGGCAATTACTACCGCTGTTGTCTTCTTCACGGAAACCAAAGAAGTAATCTCCATTTGAAATTTTGGTAATTTAGAGGAAGTTTTAAAAAATGATGATTGTTTTAATGTTATTTGATATATTCCAATATAAAGGAAATATACTGTGCATGAACATCGTCAAATTTTGTTTTGTAGAAAAAAACAACAAAAAGGTACATTGATATTGTCTTTAAGATATTCAACGTTGATAAATTTTATTTTGTTTCAGTATAAAAACTATAATGAATTCCCCATTAACATTCGTTATATAATGAAATGAATAAACGTACGGGTGGAATGTCGATTGGTCAAATACTCCCCTTTTATATTACTGAGTAATTCTAAATGGGTACTTTGTACTTTTATTATAAAAGAAAGAAAAATACGTAATGAATATTAAAGAGAAATTTTTTTTAGGGGTAATTTAGAAAGATTAGAGGAGGTTTATTTCTTTTCTATGACATCATCATCATCATCATCATCATCATTACCAACATGTTAACTTCTTGGCCTTTTGGCTAGGAGCAAAATGTAGTTACTGAATCTTCACTTAGTTTTTATGTTCTCTGTCAGTGAAGGAGACATCCTTCTAGACCGAGGCAATTGAATTTTTTGTTCCAATTCAGAGTGCCCATTTTAGGGGAGCTGGATTCTCCCCACGTTAAATATTGACATTGTGCCTAACTCTGCTCTCGTGGGAGGGAGTAAATAGAAATAGGAACAACAACAACAACAACCACAACAACAACAGCAACAAATTTATTAAAAAAATAATAAACGCATGTATTTGATTATTAATAGATTAGAAAATATTAATTCATTAGAAACTTAAAAATAAATAAATATGCAAATGAGAGAGGCTGAACGGATGATGTCATGATGAACGAACTACATAAACTGACCCCCCCCCCCCACCCAAAAGGAGGGGTTAATGTTTGGGAGGATGATATCATGTCAACAGAATAGATAGTACACTAACTTTCCCCACACACAAAACTGGTAATCCTGAGGAAATGGTATCGTGAGGAATGAATGTATACTGTACGGCCTCCCCCCCCCCGAAGAGGAGGTAATGCCTGGGAAGAATGTATCATGACTGAGGAAAATATACTACAAATAATTAAATAAGCATAAACCGTTTTAATGTCAATATAGTTAGAATAGGTGAGAAAAACTTTTGCATTTATTTATTTAGATAACATTAAAAACCATGGCAAGTTTCATTGTCCACGTGAAACGCCTAAATGAAAATTGGCTGGAAAAATATAGTCGCCATCTTTATAAACAAAGATGAATATGCTGGCTAAAGAAGAAGGATAACTTTCATAATTTTCTAGTTAAAAAAATATACATGTTTATTATGAACTTGAGTTATCGTTCTTCCTTAGGTAGTATTATGGTGAACGAACATATACTACACAGACCCCCCCCCTGACAGACGATAATATCATGATGAACGAACACTTCTTCCCTCCACCCAAAAAGGAGAAACTCATTCTTTCGTGGACGGTCGTATGAGAACAGAACCGATACTACACTACCCCCCTCCCTTAAAAGATGTTCTGACTAAATCAAGTCTTGGGGATTTTTCATTCTAGGAGAATCCACCACACACACACCCTTAAAAACGGAGGAGGTAATTCCTGGGAGGACAGTCTTATGACAACAGAACCGATACTACACTACATCGCCCATTAAAAAGATTCCAATTTAATCAATTTTTTTTTTAATTTAAAAATGCCTAGTCACAAAAAAATATTTTTTATGGTTATGTGGCCTTTTGGCTAAGATGAAAGTGTAGTATCTGTTCTGATGGATACTACACCCCATAGACCGGTATCGCCTTGGCCTTCGGGGTTTAATTCCGCCGGTCTGTGGGTTTGTCCTGTGCAGTTCTAGGAGGTCCACCCTCCCAGGTTTTGCCTCCCCTCTTTGGGGTGGAGTAAGTTTATCGCTTACTGCCTGAGGCGCCCCTACCGGGGAATGCCGACAGGGCTGCCCAGGCATTTTTTTGTAGGCCAGAGTGCTCACCTTCTCGGGCGCTGGCTTTTCAAATCCCACTTTCCCGACCTTGTGTCACATCTTACCGCTGTGGGAGGAAGATAAATAGAAAGTTTTTAAACGCTATCATTTTTTTAATAAAATCTCTCTATCTAATTTTATTTATAGTTATAATAATAGAACCATCAATAAAACGATTGTGTATGTAGAAGAAAATTTGACAAAACAAAGTAGAAAGGTATATTACAGAATATTAATTTATTAAAAACTTAAAAATAAATAAATATGCAAAACAGCAAAATCGAGATTTGTTTGAGTGAGTACGAGATGCCTATATAAAGGGTATTTCAATATATTCTTATATCATTAAAATAAAATGATCCTAACGTGTTTTGATGTTAATGTAGGTAAGATAGATGGACAAAACTTTCGCATTTATTCATTTAGATATATTGAGCTTTATTTGGCTTTAGAAATTAGAAATTAGAAATTGATTCTCAAAAGAATCAATCTAAACTATGTAAAATAATTGTTTTTTTAATATTGTTATATATATATATATATATATATATATATATATATATACTTCTCATTTTACTTCAGACGAAGTTCTCAGAAATCAAGGCGCCCACTTACTGAAGCTAACACTTTATCTCTATTAGATACATAGATATTCGAATGTTCCATTAAAGTTCTCTTTCACCTGTGAAACGTTGAGCTAGTAAAGAGGTTCAGAACATTAATTTTCCTCTCCCCAATTGACCACTTAACTATGTTATAGTATATATTTCTGTTGGTCTCTTGGTCTTACCGGATTCCAGGACACAAATTCATCAAATCTGGTGGAGTATCCAGCTAAGTGATGTTACTAGAGGCAACATCACTTGAAGTGGGTGCACTATTCCTCGTATAAGCCAGTGTGGGTAGCCATACCGTGGAGATCTTATTTGGGCTTTGAATACTATGTTATTTTGAATATTTGGTCAGGGTTTACTTGTAGGAGGAAGTATCCTCATGCCAGGATGTCCTGACAACCCTATGTACAGAGAGACCTAAGACACCCGAGGACAGTGTCTAGTAGGCATTCAAATTCTCTCCAGTAGGCATTCAAATTCTCTCTATATACATATATATATGTAAGTATGTAATAGAAAATTCCAGATACTTATACATATATATGTACACACACCTATATATATATATATATATATATATATATATATATATATATATATATATATATATATATACCGTAAAATTTAGATCAAATAGAAAACTTTTTTTGAGTTAACCACAACGATCAACTATCAACTTGCAAACACCGGTAGCTCAATATTTAGTGAGAATAGCTGAGTATATACATGACGATTTGAATCATTTTCAAATCATATTCCGAATAAAGAGTACAGACAAATGTATTAAAGTTGTTTACAGCTGTTTCAAGACAATGCTTATTTTTAGTCATTCAAAGTAACATACATAAAAAAAACCCAATTGAATCTCATCTAACCAAATATGTATTTAAAAATTGCAATGAGATGAACATAACAATGTTTTTTAAAATTATTTTCAATAACTATATCATGTGTTTCTACATTCTTGGTAACAATGCGAGTTTTGATGCTAAGATTCAGGAAACATTAGTCAGAGCCAGACATGGGTCTGTTTCTAAGATATTTCATTCGGTTATTACTGATTGGTTTCTTAAATAGATTAAATTAACTTTGCAATGTTCATTAGTGACGAGTTATCTGATCGATCTGTCATCTCATACACTTGCTGACGTATGCAGAAATAGATAAACAGTGGAATTAATTGCGTTACATAGGCCTATATACTCAAGGAATGATACCAATACAATTCATCTTAGAACCAATTGATATTTAAAATAGTATTATTGTTAATCATGATGCTAATACTGAAGCTTATGATGCTATGATAATGCTGCTGCTGCTGCTGCTGCTGATGATGATGATGATGATGATGATGATGATGATGCTGCTGCTGCTGATGATGATGATGTAAATTGGTGTTTTGAAGTACTCTTTTCAAGGTAGAAGGATAAAGCTATTGTAAGTCTATTTCCACTTATTTTATCGGATGAGGCAAATAAAATTTATTAATTAAATTGTTCACGCAAACTGGAAAGTTCTTGCAAGTCCAACTAAAATAAAGTAGCTGACAAATCCAATCACAGAAACAGAACAAAAAAGTAATATAATTGAATAAGATTCAACAAATTTATATTTAATTTTGATTTGATTTTTGAAAGAATGGACAAAAATGTAAAATAGAACAAATTGTAGAAGTTAACGTCCACAATTTAGACTGATCATCGTTCTCTCATCCCACAATTCTATTTTTGCTTTGTTGTTTGTTTTTTGTTTGTTTTTTTTTTGCGTGTGATTTATTAGATTCAAACAATCATTTTCTTCGACTTTATTAGAGACATTTTTAAAAACGTTATTGGTAATATCATTTTTTTTATTTAAATAGTTCTGATATTTTCTGAAAGTGTTGAAACTTTTTAAAATTTAAATTTGAGTTCATTAATTTTGCTTTCAGACTTTTGAATTTCAATGAGATATTTTTGTTTTGGTATATAAATCATTTTCTTTTTTGCTGACTATTTCTTTACTCCTAATAAAATTGCTCTCTCTCTCTCTCTTTCTCGCTCTCTCTTCATTAAAATGCGAAAATGTGGAGTCAACTTAACACTTAAAATATTAAATGTTTTGAAAGATTCTCTTACTTCCCTTGTTCATTTATTTACTTTTAAACGTCTTATTAAAAAATTATGTTCAACTAAAGTGATATTTTAAAGGATTATCTCAGTTCTCTTTTAAATCACTTATACCATTTTTCTTTCCATCGCCTTTACCTTAATACTCATAGAATTTTTAATATTTATTTTTTATAAAGAGAAACACGATCATTGTTTGTTTAATTGCCACTGAGGAGAATGCTATCCAAATAATCATGTACATAATTACATGCATCGTTTCTCAACTGCCTCGGCAACAATGCTACAATGTGCATAAGATCTTTTGTGTTTGATAAGGTCATAGGCAAAGCTTCTGGTAACTTCTATATAGAAGCACGATTTGAAAACTACATAAGGATGAAGATCATACAGTCATAAATGTTTTCTTTCTACAAATCGAAACTGAACAAATGCCACCCACATTGAAGTAACAAGGAAAATGACTAAAAAAAATGTAAGTAATTCGAGAATCAAGAAAGCGATTATAATAACCTAGACGAATATCCGTCACAGAACAAGTAAAATAAATTCACTGAACAGAACATTTTTGCACCAGTTATATTTCCCCTTATGAAAGTTAAAATCAAGATATAACAAGCCGCGCGGGTGTGGTCCCCCTCTGTATGTGACTCAATGTGGCAAGTGTAAAATGCAATAAATTTGGGCAATTTGAGGCATTTTTGACCTACCTTTGAACCCCTGGGGACACGAACTAGAATTTTTCTGAGGTCAAGGATGTTCATTGTATATCCAGAACAATTGCCTCTACATTTTGGCTAAGTTTCAGAAAAATTGAATGGATGGATCAAACGTTATGTGAGAAAAGGGTAATTTTTTGCCATTTTGGGGGCTTTTGACCCCCTGGGGGCGCGAACCAGATTTTTTCCAAGGTCAGCGATACTTATTTTCTATTAGGAACAGTTGCCTCCACATTTTGGCCAAGTTTCAGAGAAATTGAATGGATGGATGAAAAGTTATGAGGCAAAAAATG
>OY744519.1:113025080-113080080 GCA_963556195.1 Sepiola atlantica | reverse complement strand
AGCATTACCACTGTCGACCAAGGGAAGAGTCTATCAGGCATGTGTATGCAGTGTGATGATGTATGAAAGTGAAACCTGGCCAGCGAAGGTTTAAGACATGCGTTGCATGTAGAGAAATGATATGAGAATGACATGATAGATATGTAATGTGAGTTTTAAAGACAAGCTTAGATCTGATGATCTCAGAGTAAAATTAAAGTTGGACAGTATACAACGATGTGTACCGAACAGAAGACTTTGAGGGCATGACCACATTGAAAGAATAGATAGGAGTTATTGAGTTAGTAGATGTAGATCAGTTGAAGTAGCCGGTTCAGTTTACAGGAGAAGGCCAAGGAAAACAGAGGAGGTGATAAGAATTGACTTGAGAGACCGAGAGATAAATAAAGACCTGCCCAGAGATATCTTGCGTTGTAAGTCAATTTCTAAAAGCCATCCAATGCATGCCAACATGTAAAATTTACGTTAAACTGATGATGATCATGATGATCAGGATCATGAGTCTTAGGGGCATATCAAAGCAAGGATCTGAGCATTGCCGGTGAAACGAGAGAAGCTGGTTTTTAGAGGTTTTAAACGTAACCAGCTATTCTTCCCCCATTGCACGACATGCTCCAGATCAGAAGAGAAAACATGTCAGTACGATCTTGATCACCGATTCTTTTTAGAGTGCTAGCATAGACAGTTTTCTAGTGATGTGAATAAATAATCTCAGAATATGATTTAGAAAATCATTTATGAAGATCAGGAAGAGAGTATAGACATTGTGTTCAGATTTCTGCCTATCAATGACTACTTTTATTGACTTATTAGCGAGTATAATTTGATGGTTGTGAAGACATTGTCAGATATTCCATAGCTAGCAAGTTTGTGAAGCAACCCTTTATGCCAGACCTTATCAAGGGCCTTTGATATGCTGATAGCTATTGCCTTAGAAACTAAGCCCTCATAGATAGATTCAATGATCCTATTCTATGTTACAGTCCGCAGATCAACGAAATCCATATTGCTTGTCACTAAGTATATTGCTGTTGCTTTTACTGAGGTAATTGATATCTTCTTGATTTATCCTAGATACGAACAACAAACTCATGATGGGCAGGAGATTGATTGGTCTGTACTGAAATGCATAACACTTTTCAGGCCGATGAAGTTTTCTAAGGAGATGGAAAGCATTTCGTTTTTAAATGAATGATTGAATAGCTTAAAATGTAAAAAGATTTCTCGCCTTAGTTTTATTGATTTATCGCCTTAGTTTTATTGATACAAACATTAATAAAACTATTAATATAAAATAAATAGCTCTATTATTGAGCACTATAAAACACAATAAAAATTCTCCAGATTTTTAACCTGTAGATACAAATTTAATATATATATATATATATATATATACATATATATAACCTGTATCCTGAAATAGATGCAAACTATATCATCGAAATAAATAATAATCTCATGACATTCATCCAAAAAGAAGCAGTTGTAATAACTAGAATAACTACCTGAGTTATCGAGGCAATCCGGTTGGGGATCAGCATTTTTTCTATCATATAATTCACATTTGTTTCCGGCTACAGGTTGTATATATATCCCGTAAATATAAATGTATTCATAAAACCTCCTGTTAAATAAAATGTATCTATTTTCATAACGTTTCTTGATATCGAACACTTGTTCAATCCAAACTGGACTACAGCTGCTACATCTATGGATTAACCCGAAAACCTTACCTAAAAACATTATAAACTGTTCACCACCAAGGACTGCGACTGGCACTGAGAGCCTTCCGAACATCTCCTGTTGAAAGTTTGTATGTTGAGGCACATGAAGCTCCTCTAACCCTAAGAAGACAGAAACCGGCCTTACAATACTATATAAAGCTAAAATCATGCCCACTAAACCCAGCATGCAATAACATATTCAAACCAAATTACAAAGAACTGTACTAAAGGAGAAAACAATGCAATAAAACCTATTGGCCTCCAAATCACCACCATCATCATCGTCATCATCACCACCACCACCAACAACAATAACAACAATTGGTTTATTTTAATGAATCAGGCCACAATTAATCCTCTGATGAGGGTGGGGCCTGATTGTCTAGTCTCGATCTGAGTCTTTCTCTCCATTCTTGTCTTTTGTGAGGCCTGACGGAATCCATACCTATGGCTCTCCTATCATGTTTAGCTAGGTCTTTCCAAGACAACTTTGGTCTGCCAGAGGTGATCTTCTCTGCTGGCACATTTAAATGTTGGACTTTAGCAATCTAGCTATTGTTACACTCAACGTGCCTCAACCAATGCAGTCTGCTCTTCTGCATGATGTCCGCAAGGTTTTTAAAGTTGACTTGTGTGAGTAGAGACCCAAAAGGTATGTTTTAGAGCCATGCATTAGCACGCTTCTGACACAAATAGAATCAATCATCAAAGAAATCAACATCCCGCTCAAAAATATACATGATGCCATCCAACCAACAATACTGCTGTGGGAAATAAAACAACCAAAATTTAACTTGGAAATGAATAAACTCAATAAAACATCCTCTCATTTTCCAAGAAAAACGAAATGAAATCCTAGATCATTATCCCAAATATACTGTTATATTTACAGACATATCTAAGAACAAGAACACAACAGGATGTACAGCTGTACATTAAAACCAAACTATCCAACAACATCTTCCTAAAGAAGCATCTATTTTCAGTGCAGAATCCAATGCTATAGATTTAGCACTCGATATTATCTCTCAGAGTAAAAAGAAAAACTTTATTATTCTTTCTGCCTCCTTATCAGTATTAACAACATTAAAAAATAGAAATCTGGATACCCCACTGATCATCAAATTATTATGTAGAATAACATCATTGCTGAAAACCAAAGAGATGATATTTTGTTGGATCCCAAGTCACATAGGAATTCGAGGAAATGATAAGGCTGACACAGAGCACCTCAACAACAATTTTAAATGTCCATACACAGACATCAAGACAAACATCAATGCATATATCTGCAAGAAATAGCAGTCTAGATGGAGCAGTAATATATGCAATAACTTGTGGACAATACAACCTGATTTAGGAGAATAGAGGCAGGGCTGTAGAAAGTCATGAAGGGAACAAGTTGTCCTCTCTCGACTCCATATTAGCCACACAAAAGCTACGCATTCATTCCTGCTTGAGCAGAAGGAGCCACCATGGTATGCGACTTGTCAAGTGCCATACATAGTGAAACACTTTATGTTAGAATGTGTTGATTTTGCTCCTATGCAACGAAAACACTACAATGTTGGTACTATGAAGGAACTATTTAAAGACATCAGAGTGGAAATCATAATGTCCTTTCTGAAAATGGTGGGTTTATACCCCAAAATCTGATATTTATAAGTTCGATAAGCCAAACTTTTCTAGGAAAAAATTAATCAATTGCAGACTGTTTACCCAAGAAATATACACATATAAAAGAAATTCGTCCAAATCTGTTAAACATTTAAAAATATTATGAACCTCAAGCATAAAATCCTTTTACCAATATAAATGGAGTTGGCATTAAACAACCCAAAAGGGTTTATATGCCGTAGAACAAAACAACACAAACACATTATCGATCGAATATCAAATCATCGGATTATAAAAATTTCTTTAAAAAGTTTGAATTTTTATAGGGGGTTCAGTTTGCTCTTCACGTTTAAGATCAAATTATCCTCCTGTGCAAAAATTCTGAAAAGGTGAAAGACCAGTTGAAATATCAACCATTTTATGTTAGACTTAAATAAAAACTGAAACCTCTGTCTATAAATTGAACCGGTAATAAAAACAAATTATAATGTGAAAATTTGGTGCTTAATCGATAATAATCAGATGATTAAATACTATTAAATACACAACATATTTAGATGGAAGGAAAAAGATGTTGTCTGCAGGGAAAAATAGCATTAATTTTGTATTAAGCAAATGGAAATTAATGTGCATGTAAATCAATAATTAAAGGCTTCAAATGTTCCTTGGTTTGGGAAATAAATCTCGTGCTTTCGATATTTAACTATTACTAGTGGAGATTTAGTATCTGTCTGTTTAAAGCCGAAACTATACTATTACTTCTATTACTTGTACAGATAATATTATCTTTTAATGACTTAATTCAGTTTATTATGCTACTTTGCTGAATGATCAATTTAGGGGTAGTATCTATTCTATTGTCATGAGACCATCCTCCCAGGCATTACCTCCTCCATTGGCGAAGGGGGATATTACTGTAGTATATGCTCTGTTGTTATGGGGCCATAATCCCAGGCATTACCTCCTATTTGGAAAGGATAGTGTAGTATATGTTCGTTCGTCATGATCCCATCCTCCCAGGCATTATCTCTTCTTTAGGAGGAAGTGTAGTATATATTTGTTCATCATGATACCATTATCCCAGGTTAGCAAAAATATGCGACCGGAGTAACCATATATTTGCTTAGTTATAGCTAATGTTCTAACTTGGATAATAATCTAAAAGTTATGAGTTATCAGAATGCAATGCACGTAAACCGCCAATACAATGTTGAATCAAAAACATTAATACCAGTCATTTATGTTTACTTTAAAGTGCACTCAACATCTAATGAGAACCGGTGTGTCAACGCGATTATGCTGTACATTATTTTCAATCCTCTCATAATATTCTGTATCATTCAATTGATAATCCATAAATCTCATTAACCATTATCCTCTAGTAGTTTTCAGGCTTGATAAGTGCTCACTCATTCGTAAAAAAGAAAAAAAAGGCAATTTTTGTCTTGTCCAAATAGAAGAGGATTGGTCTATGAGATTCCTCTTAACAGCATGGATCAATGTCCTATGCCAAACCCTGTAACCCGAGAGCAGACATCCACTTAAAACAAGGCAAAATAAAAGGAAAACTATCGAAACGGTTATCATCACCAAATTATACGATCAAAATATTTTCAATTTTGTATTCAATCATTCAAAATGCTTTGCACTTGGGAGTATTTTCACTGAGCACAGAGCGAGTGTATTCCCTGGAGCAAATTGAAATGGCAACCCCTATCAACCACAGAATCGCATCCCCCCATGGGCAGTGGAATATATTTCATATTTCACCTCTTGTTATTTGCAGTAGGGGAAAAAGCAGTTTCCATTAATCATGGGCTTGCTTCTAAAATCGCCCCTGGGATTTACCTCCTCACTTTATATTATCAACTTCTATTACTCTAAATACATTATGAAGTAAAACAAAAAAAGAGGGATCTCATTTTTTATTTTTTTTTAGATTTTCTTCATATATTTTATGTTATCATCTCTATTCCACGGAATACACAAGTCGGGTGTCACACTGAAGCAATTTGAAATGCATCTGACTGTAATAGATCAGTTATCAAATATATCAAAACTATCAAAGGAAGACATTTTATAATTGTATTGCTGTCGTCAGTAGAAAAATATGTTAGCTTATTTCGTCTGTTTTATGGCATATCAACCGTGGGTTTGTTATTTATTGCTGAAACATCATACATATTCTGATGTATTCATTGTATGCAGTTACTTGAACGCAAGTTGCAGTTTTACCCATTGCATAGGCACACCTTTCCCAATAGTATTAGCATAAATGAGCATAATAGGTTTGAAAAGATTTGAAGTTGGCATAGTTAATTCCATAGTCTGCAATAGTATCAGTTAGGCTAATAATGCACTCCCAAAAGTTTTACATAGATTTTCAATTTCTTAAGTTATTCTAAAATGATCTAACATTTTATGTCGGAGTGATTTACTAACTGATTTTGATTCTAAACATGTAAAGATAAGTTAAACCGAATTTGATTCTAAATATGTAAAGATAAGTTAAACCGATTTTGATTCTAAACATGTAAAGATAAGTTAAACCGATTTTGATTCTAAAAATGTAAAGATAAGTTAAACGGATTTTGATTCTAAACATGTAAAGATAAGTTAAACCGATTTTGATTCTAAACATGTAAAGATAAGTTAAACCGATTTTTATTCTAAACATGTAAAGATAAGTTAAACCGATTTTGATTCTAAAAATGTAAAGATAAGTTAAACCGATTTTGATTCTAAAAATGTAAAGATAAGTTAAACCGATTTTGATTTTAAACATGTAAAGATAAGTTAAACCGAATTTGGTTCTAAACATGTAAAGATAAGTTAAACCGAATTTGATTCTAAACATGTAAAGATAAGTTAAATGAAGTAGATTTTAAATGAAAATTGTTGTCATCCTTTCAGCATGTACCAACCCTGACCCAGAAAAAGGATCGCCAAGAATATCTTCAACTCTGGCTTACAAGAAAGATAAGGGGGACAATATTTATCGCCCTCATTAAGGGAATATTTAACAGGCTATTGTTATGTTCACAAACCAAGCAATTTTTAAAGTTCACAAAATTTAAATTATTCTAAATTCTATCTGAACTAAAAGAAAACGTACGTTTTTATTAAACACTTTAAAAAAAACTCAAAACAAAAAACAGAAAATGTCAAAAAGATCAAGAATAAGGAATAAACATATTTGAAATAGAAATAACAAATGATACAAAAAGAAGAGATGCAATTCATAGTTTCCTATGACAGGCTGGTGTCTACTTAAACACCTGGGTGAAGCATTTGCTTATAACACCTGATATTCCCAAATAGTCACTAATCTAAGTAATGACTAGGTTTAACATTGCTTTACTTTGCTGATCTAATGAGAACCGGTGAATGAAGTTGGACTTGTTTGAAATTCTCCAAGAAGAAGTAGTAGTAGTAGTCAATGCTCAGCTGTCTTAACAGTTGAGCTCAAACTAAATAAACTGAAATAGAAGCCTACAAAGTTAGCTTATAAGAAAGTTAAGATGTTATATTGTGCTTAGATGACGAAATACATTCTCTGGGTTCTGATTGGCTGCTAGTCCATCAGTGGATAATCTCGTATGTAAATATTGCTTCATTCAAGGAAGAATTTTCCCATCAACTACTTGGAGTCCTTTATGTTGGTAAGTATCAATTTGATTCTCCAAAGATCAAAGGATAATATTGTGCCAATATAAAAATGAAATTAAAACACCCATCCTACTATAAATTACGTAAATAACAATTCAACCTCTAAAACAAATCAATATTGATTGCTTAACTAAATCTCTTATCTTAGTCATTCTGTTTTTTGAAGACTTACAAATATTTTTTAACTCATGAAAATTTCTAAAATCTTTGCACCTAAATAAAATAAAAATTAAATACATAGTATAGATAATTGTTGAATTATGAAATGTAATAATAAAATGAAATAAAAAATATCTTTATAAAATGAGTAAATTAAAATAAGATGCATCATCTTCATCAACTTAGTGCATTGCAATAAATTAGCATTATTAAATATCAAGATTAGAACCATTGTCACAGCTTTATTGTTTTATTTAACTTTCTTACGATTTTATTTTTTGTTAGACAATGTTCTTGGCGTTAGACTTCGTCCAGATACAAATTTTCTTGTGTATCAGGTGCACTGAAAGAGAAATCCTTCGTGAAACAAAACAAAAAAAAACGTTTAATAGATCAGAAAAACTTGTAAAATGGAATTAAAAAGACATAACAGAAAACAAAATCATAAAGAAAAGGAAAAAAAATCACTTAAAAAGGCTAAAAACTTAAGAAACATTTTTTTAAAATATATCTCATCTCATCTTGTAAATGTTTTCGGTTTTGATTTATATTTGAGTGGTTTTTGAAGTGCTTATATTTGTTTTGCTTAAAGTGAGAGTGGAGGAAGGAGAAAAATAAACTAAACATTTTTCTAAATATAAAAGAGAAAAACTTCGAAAATAAAATTGAAGAGAAATCGATTTTCAGCTGCATTGTTAGAAACAAGAATTTAACCAGCAATTCCTTTTTATTACCTAATATTTTATAGTTCATTCATTAGGTCACACACACACGCATATATTACTCTTTCATATATATACTCATACAATTATATATATATATATATATATATATATATAAATTGTTCATGTATTTACTTCAACAGAGCTAATATACCTGAGTATTAATATATAAATATACCAATAGCAAGTAAGTTTCACATAAACGTTTGTTTCGTTCCATCGAAGGAAATAAGCTTACTATTTTCTTGACTACTCTCTCTCTCTCTCTCTCTCTCTCTCTCTATATATATATATATATATATATATATATAGTCATCCACAGGCAGACTGTCTCGCCGTATCACAGTTCTTCAGTGCGACTAGACTAACACCCGACCCAAGCTGAGATCGAACCTACGATTATCTACTTGATAGTCGTCGATTCTAACCACGTGATAGTAGTCGATTCTAACCACTTGACTACACGGCGGGTGCTGTTGACAAATGATATCTCAATGCTTTATATAAACATTGTCAGCCACTAGACAGTGCTCCACTCGTTTATTTACAAACATATATAAATCTAGAGAGACAGAGAGACAATCATTCAGAGACAAATTGTTTTGCTGTATCACGGTTCTTCAGTGTGGGTAGAGTAACACGTGATTCACGTTGAGATTGAAACCTAATTTTCTTGACAGTCAAAGCTTCTATCCACTGCCTCCTCAGCAGAAGGCACAACGAAGTGAAATCTTAGTGATTATAATAATATCAACTGTCAGAGAGTGCTCTATTCATTGACGAGGAGCTTTGCATTATCACTAATGACAGCTCAATGATGCTCAACCTACGAATTATCGGTTTACACTCTTCACTTGCACACATACATATATATGTATAGATTTGGCTTGTAATTCTAGGCTGAATCTCGAACTGAGTTCAAGCCCATGCGACCGCCTGAAACCACAAACTCCTGCACTATTAGGGTGTAAGCCCA
The DNA here is from genome assembly GCA_963556195.1 of Sepiola atlantica. NCBI lineage: Eukaryota > Metazoa > Mollusca > Cephalopoda > Sepiida > Sepiolidae > Sepiola > Sepiola atlantica. The sequence continues at coordinate 113,071,213 of OY744519.1, read as the reverse complement.
TAATGACGTCGTCTGTAGGTATAACCCAAGTCAACATTTGAACTTTTGTTTTAACGTCTAACCCAACAACCACGTCGAGAGGAAGAGAATTAAAGTCTATTTATGTCTATACAAGCAGACATATCTAGAAGGCTGTCATAAATAGTGTGCAGCGACCCAGTTGGACAGAACTTAGCATTATGCTTAAAATTGACAGCCTAATTATAAAACTCTTTACGGGCCTGTCTTAGCATTAAAGTGGTCATAAACAATATTATGATAAATATCTTAAAATTCTTATCCACAAACACATGTGTATAATGGACTTGCCCAACTTAGCATAGTAGAGCAGTCATCCTTTTTCTATATATATATATATATATATATATATATATTTATTTATATGTAATACAGAAAGTTAGAACAACATCCGTACCATCGGTTTCAGATCTAAGAAATTCAGACCTTCGTCAGCCACACTGATGAGTCGTATAATGATGAAACACGTGTCCGTGTATAATTATGTTTAAATATATATATATCGCTCCTTATCTGAGAACATCACATTCGTGAGAAAAAAATTACCTTAATAATAATTAGTATTTAGGTAGAGTGCTTTCCATTTAAAAGTATTGCAGGCAAAATAAAACAAATAACATCTATCTATCTATCTATCTATCTATATATATATATATATATATATATATATATATATATATATATAAATATTTAAAATGAACTTATCTTACCATCTTATATGTATAATATAGTCATCTACAGACAGCTGTTTCGTCATCTATGATTCTATCTGAGCTTCCTCAGGTCAAATTCTTAATACAAAGGCAGAATGAAAAAAAGATTTCCAGTTACCATGGTTACATGACATGGGTTAATTAAAAAAAAATTAAATATAACAGTTGAATTTTTTCAGTTTAAAAAAAAAACACTTTTTTTTACTTTTGTTATTATGCCTAAATTCATTCAGTTTCTTCCTAAAATGTTCTATTTATAACTTGATTTGGTATTTTTTCCAAAAATATATTACTCCATTAAAAAAAATTCTAATCGTGTGGTAGGTGGTACATTTAATTTTTAAACCTTCCTTGCCAATACATTGTTAGTGCTAGGAGATATATAAAAAAATTAGGTTTCATATTTAGAAATCCCTTTTTCTTTCTAATATGGTTATCAAAACTAAGGATTCTTGTTTATAATTCATTTAAAAAGTAGACATGTTAATAAATGAACTCAATAAAAAGATTTTTTTTAATGATTTTTTATCTCAGTATATTAGATAAGAATTTCTAGAAGCAAGAATAGAAAAGTTTTCTGTTTTGTTTTTGTAAGTAATAAAGTCTGTATAGAAATATCACTGAATTTGTCATTTGCAGATTTTAAAAGGATTTCTGATCACATCTAAAATGCACACATGTATACATGCATATAAGAATAATGGAAATACATCTATGTTTTTTTATCGATATTATGTACTATTATGTATTAAGTTTTGTTGGGAATGTGGTGTAAAATAGCTAGCCTGGATCTAAATTCAACTTCTGTTCTGTTAGTATAAGGTGGCTGATTAAAGGAGATAAATTGTAGAAACCGTTTCGTTGTTTAATTGTGTTAGAGTTTATGATGGGTGATGATTCAAGAAGTCTTTGCCAATATTTATTTTAAATGGATTTAATGAGTCTCGCTTGTTTAAAGTTTTAAAAAATGACCATGATGTAATGCATTAGGCAATAGTGGATTCAGGGAATAAATCTACCCTTAATAACCAAAATTCAAGATACATAAAGCATGCAGGAAAACGACAAAATGAGCACACGACCTGCTATACATAGGGCAAAAGATCCTGAGAAAGGGAAAATCAGAAAAAAGAAATGTAGCCATTGCATGGATCGACTACAATAGAGCCTATGTCACAATCTCCAAGAATGGATAATTTAATGTACAAAATATCTGATTAAATCAGTGGAAAACAGCTATTGTGATGCCACAAAGTGATTTGCAACAGTTATCAAAAAGTCACAGAGTGCTGAAAATCTGGGGGTAAGTGTTGTTATTGTCAGTGAGCTATCACTGATAGTGACTTTTCTTTAAACCCATAATGAGTAAATGATAATGATAATAATAATAATAATAATAATAATAGTAATAATAATAATAATAGTAATAATAATAATAATAAACTCATAAAAGCAAGGAGACTGAAGATAAACTTATAGGAGCTGTTCTTACTAATGAGCAATAAGAACAATTCCTAATATTGTAGTATGTAAACAAAAACGGTCAACACCCGAAGGAAAACAAACTCTCTTTTAACATAACAACAAAAGGGGTTTATTTAATCTATACCGTTATGAACTGTTGAAGATCTATGAGCAGCTTATCTTCGAGTGAAGATAGCTGATCTCAGAAAATCCAGGGGATTCATGCAGGAGAGAGGAAGGGTGTGTGTCCTTCTTGCTTACTTGTCGCAATCGCTCTGCTGAGTGTTGATATTCCCTAAAGGGTCCAAAGTAGATTCTCAGGGGACAGCTGAAATTAATACGCCCTGCAAGCTGATTGGTCAGTGTGTGACCGAATCAGCCAGCAAGGACAATTCTCTGCATTAGGAAATAGTTCCTTATTTATCACTGCTACAAACTCATACAAGCAAGGAAACCGGAGATAAACTCATACAAGCAAAGAGACCAGATGTAATAACAACAACAAGAAGGAAAAATCCTAGATCGTAGATTTTGCCGTTCCAGCAGATCACAGAGTAAAGATCAAGGAGATGGAAAAAAGAAAAAAGAAGCAAATACACAAAACTTGCCAGAGATTTGAAAGGGATATGGAGCATGAAGAAAGTCAACATAATACCAATAATCGTAGGAGCACTAGAAACAATCCCCAAAAAACTGGAAAAAAACTGGGAGAAATTGGAATCAAAGGGATCACTGAGACCATACAAAGGACGGCAATGATCAAAACAGCTGCAATCTTAAAGAAAATCCTCGAGTGCAGAAACCACACCGCATGAGCTATGAACACTATGCAGTCACATTGAAGTTACAATAGGAAGGAAACAAAATCAAAGGAAGAACGCCACCATACCAATCAAAGAACAGAAACTGCAAGAAATCTCATAAACTTCTCTCCACCCACCCCAAAAAGTGATGCCACTAGCCTCGGTTGATACCACATAAAATAGTCATTAAGGGTCAAGGAGGATGGGAAGGCCGAATAGGGAGAGCACTAACTAGACGTTCACTGGAAGAGTGTGAAGAGTACTGAGACCTTGTGGAGGCTTATTGCCACCCAAATCACAGAGTAGACCAATGGTCGTTACCAGCAAGAAATCAATGGTAAGCAGCTGTTGTGATACCACAAAGTCATTTGCAATGGTTATAGAAAAGAGGTGGAGAGCACTGGAACTCAGGGGAGACTTGTTGTCACTCAGACTCCAGGGAACACCACCGCTGATTATCAGTGAGTAATCACTGATGATGACTTGTGTGATATTTCCTAGTGAGTACAAATAATAATAACAATAATAACAATAATAATAATAATAATAATGATAATGATGATGATAATAATAATATCAATAATAAGGGATAGAGAGATTAATGATATTAATACAATAATTAGTTATGGATATGACAATGATGATAACAAGTTGTTTACAAAAAAAGTAGGTTATACTAAAAAGGTTATAAAATGGAATCGAATTAATGAAATTTTTTCTCATCTAAAATGGGAGAATTGTCTATTTTGACAGGTGTTGAATGAAGAAATGTGGTCGATAGATAAGTTAATTAAACATTGGGTTGTTGTTTAGGAAAGAATTAAAAAATAAAAACAAACATTGATAAAAATAGTTAGCTGATCGAAAAATGAAAATGTTTTTTTTTAATTTTGACAAGTAAGGAAGGCATCCTTTGCTCCCCCAATGAAACTTTGCTAGGGTGCCTGCTGGATATATGTGATAGAAAGATGATGTCGACATTAATAAAAAAAATTAGCAATGAAAAATTTTCTGTTTCACATTTTCTTTTATGAACCTGCTGAAAAAATCTACCCTCAAAATGCTAAGACGATCGACCGACTGAGGAAACCGAGTAAGTGCAGATTTTCAATTGGGGGCGGGGGGATGTAACAACTTGATGAGTTACGAGCGGACCCTTCAACGAGGATAATGACAACGTTACTGACATGAACGTTAGGTATGGCTACGTTACAGACATTCATATTTAGTTCCTTAAAATTATATGTATTTGAAACAATGCTACAAAATTCCCATTTGATGTCGCTGTATTACATAATCATATTTGGTGGTCTTAAATAGGATAAAGGCTCATTATTTGCAGCCGCGACCTACCAACGATTTAAGAGTCACGTTACATATGTTTATTTGGTACTGTGACCAGGATCACTCTTCAAAATCACTTTTGTGGGCATGGCATATTAGCAAGTTATGAGTGAACCCCTTAACGAATCTAATGAAAATGTTACAGACTTGAATATATGATATGCCTATGTTACAGAAACTCATATTTTATCCCCTAAAATATATTTGAAACAACATTCCTTATTATATAATCATATGTTCTACTTTAAACAAGATTAAAGTTGCGTTATAAAAATTTATTTGGAGCCATGACCTCTACCACAGATATAAGGGCCACATAACAGTTTTATTATACAGTTTAATTATTCCCCTCCTGATTTTATTACTGGAGGATGAATTTATTTTTCCAAAATATATGATATTCAATTAATTTCTTTATCATATATGTTAATGTTATTCTCTTTGTATCCGGTGTTGCACTGTCTGCTGCTCAATAAATAGATATGTAATATACTGATGAAAATAACCTTTTCGTTTGCAGAACAAATATTTATTTTAGCATAATCTCCTTCTTGTCAATGTTAAATATAGAGCGAATGATTAAAGATTATATAGCAAACGCTTTCTTATGGACTTATATGAGAAAACACAAATATGTTAACAAAACATGATCTATTAGTTGGTCGGTTATTTTTTTATTTTTTATTTTTTATTATTTTCTCTGTTTTATTGCCTTAGATTACCAGAAATAAAATTGGATGTTTTCATTCTTTTAGTTTAAATTTTACCTCAAATTCCGCCCAAATAATCTCCAACGAAAATAAAGGTTTCCTCTTCTTTTTCTCTGTTATAATGTCATACTACAATAAAAGTGACAATTAAATGCCAGGAAATTCTAAACCAAAAGTAAAGTGGCATGAAACAGGATCTTGCCACATTAATTGCATAAATTTACATGACTCTAACTTTATCTCTTTGATTTATGTCTTATGCTATGCTATCCAATTTTTATGCAGAGTTTAGGCCATTTATCTTATTGTGAAAAAATAATTCCGTCAGTAAATTTTCATACAATAAATTAATACCAACATTTAGCCGAGATTATTATGTTCATAGATACCAAGACCAGGGGTACGTGATTGACATAGTGGATACCGTCATGGACTATGAAATCAGCTTTGCTAAATCAAATGCTCACAGCTCTATTGCGATTAGTTATACATTAATACTTTGTGGAAGTATGAACCCACAACTTTCACCTCAGCTCTGGCTAAAATAGAGACTTGGCTTCATTGAATGGTATACAAAGAATAATTTACAATAGGTATTATTTTTTTGTGCATTAAATAACCCGAAATCGGTTGATTTGCCATTGAACAGACTAAACGAAATGCCAAGACAAAATCAAGTGGAATCATTCTGAGGCAATTTCAATCCTTGGGCTATTTAGAGATACAATCCTGTTAAAAACTGACCTACGGTTTTTAATTGAGCAACATACAGTGCGACATCAGATACAAATAAAATAGCATTGACATACAAAATAAAGAAACGAATTGAATATCAAATATTTTTGAAAAAATAATCTGCTTGATCTGAGTTATAACAAAGCACTTCCTATATATTTTAGTTATAAAATTGAAAACAGATTGAAAAAATCCGTTTTCACAATGATCTGCTTGTTCCGCTATGAATGTTTCCAAATGTGCTATTTATAAAGTTTCAAATATATTTCTCATGAAAAACGATTGATATTTTGCTGTGTTAGTAAAAACGTGAATTAGTTTCTATGACAGATTGAGTTGAAAATTTATTATCGAAGATTTGCATTTCCTTTTTATTTAACTTTCATAACATTTTCATTGGTTTTCTGCTTTACTCTGCTCTTTCTCTTATCCACATAATTTAATCGACCATTGTCACAAAGTATCTGCTCTTTGGCGGTCAAACTCTGGTCTGTTTTTATAACATATCAACTTCTTTTGGATAATTTATGCGGAAACGTGTTTTAAAGAATACATTATATGAGATAGGTCACTATTCTACTCACACTTCTTATTCTTCTTTGTTTAACATGTCTCTTAACGTAACTCTGTCCATGAAATTCTATAATTTACATCGGTTTCGATGTGGCATTGCTTGAGGTCATCTTTGACCGAGTCTTTCTCGGCATGCCTTTTCCTCAACTACTCTATACCAACTGTGGTGCAATCCAGTCTGGGCACCTTCGGCCTCTTCAATAGCAGGGATTCAGAACTAACTCTGTCATCAAGATGCACACAACAAATACACTGCATCATAGCCCTGTCATTCATCTGCATCCCAAATTCGTGAGAGCCCGGCATTCACTCGCATATGACATGGTGCTAAGGACTAAGTTGTTGTAAACTCGACCCTGAGTAACAAGTAAAAGTGATCGAAAAGTTAAGATGGGAAGAAGCTCAAAAAATGGAGAAATTATATATCATACTTTTTTCAACATATTAGTGCATAATTGAACACAATAGATCTGATAGGATTTGAACTCGCTATAACTGCTTACATCGTCTATGACTGTATCCACCAGGCCAATCCCATACTTTCACCTAACTCATCGATTAGAAAAGCTTTTAATGTGATGTCATGTTTTATGTTATTGTCCCAGGTTGTATCTGCCAATTATAAAATGATGATTTAGTTAATAGTTCTTGCAACAAATATCAAGCCTTAAATTTCTAGGTCACATGATGAAACGTTGGACAAACCATAAAAGTAAAAACGTGCCAAAACGATCCATCACATTTATGAGCTAAGATATAAAACCGAAAGATCTGTGCAACTATCACAAATATATAAATGCAGTAAAAGTTAAAAGGTATGAAATGAACCAAACAGGGAAACTGTAACTGTTAAGTGTCTAGACTGAATCAGAAACCAAACTTAATGATGCGTTTTAGCAGTGAACATTTTGATTTATAATGTTATTTCTTATAAATGAAGCAAATGCAATTGAATGTTTTAGTGGTCAACTGAGGATCAATGTCAATATTCATTTCACGAGATTCAGAATTATTGAAGTTTTTGGTAATTTGGTAGTTTTGGTACAGGAATTAATTTTTAAGCCATTCATTGTCGGTGCATTAACCTACATAGTTGGAATAGTTTGACAGCAAAGTATATACGATTAATGTTTACTCTGATTTTAGTCAATATACTTCAAACGTTGCAGAACAATTTATTTTTTATTTGTAATTATATGTGTGAATACATAGGAGATATATATATATATATATATATATATATATATATATATATATATGCCCTTCGAATGTGTAAGGTGTCAGTGTGAGTTTGATTTCTGCTGATCAGTGATTTACATCTATTGAGCACTTTTTATAAACACTGGAGTTTCAACGAATTTACATCTACAGAAACTAATACAATACGTTTAGCATATATATATATATATATATATATATATATATATATATATATATATATATATATATATATATATATATATGTGTGAAACGGTTCGTAAATGTACTGAAATTTTTGTTTTGATGATCACTAAGATGAATAAAATCTTGGTCATTGGAATGTAGCAAAATACTGTTTATATATATATATATATATATATATATATATATATATATATATATATAGATTAAAAGATAAAATAATCCGACGGTATGAAATTAAAATGGAATAAGCGGAAGACCTAAAAAGCTCAACGTTTCGCCCGAATGTTATATGGGCTTTGTCAAGAGCGAACAAAAAATGTCATTTTTTGCAGTTTTTGTTCGCTCTTGACAAAGCCCATATAACATTTGGGCGAAACGTTGAGCTTTTTAGGTCTTCTGCTTATTCCATTTTTATTCCATATATATATATATATATATATATATATATATATATATATGATAAAGTGAACATAGGAATGTATTTCCAACAATATGCGATATACAGTGTTTTTTTAGTTGGTTGAAACTCGTGGTTGGGTAGGTGATACAAGGTGCTGAAATTTGAATTGTCTATGTTCCCAGCGCCATAGAATAAATAACCATTTATCATTTATTTAATGTTGGTATTACTTATGCAAACAAGAGTCTGAATGAAATCCCCTCCTGTTGCCATCTGTACCTTCAATGACAGGTTAAATATTCTACATCATTGTCAGTTTGAAAATAAAAATAAGCAAAATGATAGGATAAACATATCAGACAGAGATCTTCCTTTCTCTTACTTTCATTTAATTGTATCTTTGTAGCTCACAGAGGATCAGCAATGGGAGCCGTTTTGCCACACGTTTAGTACAATATATATATAAAATTAATATAGTTCAAATATATTGATAAAATGAACTTTAAACCAATATTTTTTAAAGTGCTTAATACAAAGTAGAGCTTTATACATGAACTTATATACACATTAAAACAGCCTACATGAGTTAATCAGCGTTTCTATGTTAGTGCATTTACACTTACATGCATCAAAGAGTATAACCACAAATCATATCACGATTACACAAGTATGCAAATTAAGGCTAAAATCAATATATATTACTTTTAAAGAATTTTGGTTTGGTAAGATCATGATATATTTTCTTAAAATAGGAGTTTTGAAAAATATTTATTTATCCTTTTTAGTAAACACCAATTAAATCTTCTTATTAACGAGTTTGAGTATTAACTCCAGTTAAATTCGAATTGTTTTAAGTGACTGTAATTTGGGATAGATCTTTCCTTAAACCTATGTATAATTTTATTAATATCTGCATGTGTGTGTGTAATACTGCAAATTCTTTCCCTATAATCTGTGTGTGTAAACATTTAATATGGTGTCAGATGAATGTGTAGATGGTTGGTTTTCTATCCATGTCTAGCCGATGAGAGAGTGTGTATGTGAATTTAGGTTGAACTTGCCAGCTATTGATTCGAGTATATATACTGTCTGGGCATGCGAGGTTAGAGGTGAGGTAGGAAAGTTTTATGCATACTGTGTGGTGTCTTTGCATTTTATGCATGGATATGATTGACAACTATGCCCTTCCAATGTTTAAGGTTGCGGAAGGGTTTGATTTCTGCTGGTCAGTTTAGAAGAGTCTTACACCAGCTACTCAGATAGCTAAGACCTTGTAAAAAGTTAATTTTTACTCGACAATTTTCTGTTTTATTGTGTCTGATTTCTTTTTGGAACGATTTAATATTCAGTTGGTCTTGCAGCTCTGTAGATGTACTAATATCGAAACGCTAGTTAACTCACATAGGCTATTCTAATGTTTATATAAGTTTATATATATATATATATATATATATATATATATATATATATATATATACTTCCTCCTGTCGGATATTTTTGCTAGGCTGGGAGGATAATATTGTGATTAGCGAACCTATACTGCACTGATCCCCAAAGGAGGAGGTAATGACTGAAAGGATGATATCATAACGAACACCCCCCTAAAAAAAGGAGTTAATACCTGGGAGATTGAGATCATGAAAACGGAACAGATAGTACACTACTCCTCCTAAACAGAGAGGATAATCATTCAAGGATGGTATAATGAGGAACGAACACATACTATGCCAGGCGTTATGCCAATGACTACAGGCTAAACCTCTGTGAGAGTATCCAGCTCTCTGCTGACTGTGGCAACATTCGTGATATGTACGATGGCTTGAAGAAGGCCTTTGGCTCAACCATAAACAAGATTGTACGCCTGAGATCAAATGCTGGTGACAAAATATTAGACCGCAGTAGACAGATGGAAAGGTGGGCTGAGTACTACCAAGAACTTTACACGGTGAAAAACACTGTCACGGACACAGCCGCCGAGAGAACCATCAACCTACCTGTTAAAGAAGAGCTAGACGTTTCCCTCCTCTGTAACAGAACTAAACAAGGCCATCGACTCCCTAAAATGCGGCAAAGCTCCAGGAAAAGATGGCATCACACCTGCAATCATCAAAGTGGGAAAGAAGACAGCGCTGTTCCACCACCTGCACCAGCAACTGCAGCAATGCTGGGAAAATTAAACAGTGCCCCAGGAGATGCGCAATGCAAGCATCATCACTCTGTACAAAAATAAGGGTGACAGTGGCGACTGCAACAACTACCATGGAATATCCCTCCTCAGTGTTGTTGGGAAGATCTTCACCTGAATCATCATCAACAAGCTGTAGTTACTTGCAGAGCATGTATACCCTGAGGCATAGTGTGGATGTGGGTTTAGAGCAGAAAGATCAACTGTCAACATGATATCTTCTTCATGACAGCTCCAGGAAAAATGCGAGGAGCAGAGACAACCACTGTACATCATCTTCATCAAGGCCTTTGACCTTGTAAGGAGAAAGGGACTTTCTACTATGCTGCAGAAGATCGGAAGTCCCTCCAGGCTCCTGAAAATTATCACATCTTTTCATGTGGACATGCACGGCACCATACAGTACGATGGCTCGTACACAGACCCTTTCCCAATCAAAAGCTAGATGAAACAGGGGTGCATACACGCCCCCAACACTCTTTGGCATTTTCTTCTCTCTGCTGTTGTCCTACGCCTGTAACAACTTGGAGGATGTAGCCTCTTAAACCTTGCCCACGTTCGAGCTAAGACCAAAGTGCAGAAGGTACTTATATGCAAGATGCTCTTCACTTCTGATGCAGCACTGACGGCACACTCTGAGGAGGCATTGCAGCGACTCATCAACTGCTTCATGCATGCATGCAGAGAGTTTGGCACGACCATAAGCCTAAAAAGGTCTAGCATCCTCGGCCAAAATGTAAGCAGTACCCCAAACATCACCATTGGCGATTACACCCTCAGGGTTGTCGAAGACTTCACATACCTGGTTCCACCATCTCCAGCAATCTCTCTCTGTATGCAGAACTCCACAGAACTCCACAAACGTATTGGCAAGGCTGCAACAGCCATGGCTCGCTTGACGAAGAGAGTCTGAATAAAAAAAATGCTGACCACCAATAACAAGACGAAGGTGTACTGGGCCTGTGTGCTCAACACGCTGCTCTACGGCAGTGAATCTTGAGCCTTCTAATACTCCCGCCAAGAAAACAGACTCAACATCTTCCACCTGCGCAATCTCAGATGAATCTTAGGAATCACCTGACAGGACCGCATCTTAAACAAGAGTGTCATTGATAAAGCTGACATCCCAAGCATGTTCACTCTGCTCAGCTAACGATGACTCCAGGCAAATGGACGATGGGAGGATCCCAAAGGATATTCTTTATGGCGCGCCTGCAACCGGTTCCAAACCAGCAGGAAGAACAGTGCTATGCTACAAGAATGTCTGCAAGTGAGACATGAGGACAGGTGGCATCGATCCAACAGGCTGAGAGTCAGTCGCTGAGTATCGCAGCCACTAGAGAATAGCTGGAAAGACATGCTGCAAGAGAAGTGAAGAGAGGGGAGACCAGCAGTGGACAGAAAGGAGAGAGAACAGACGGAAGAGGGCTGTAACAGACCTTTCGCAACCAGACACCATCTACATCCGTGACAACTGCAACAGAGCCAGTCGATTCAGGATAGGCTTGCACAATCACAGCAGACGCTGCAATTCAGCAATGGACAAATCTGAGGTGTAGAACTCCATTGTCTCCTGAGACAGACGGATGCCCACCATATATATATATATATATATATATACTAACTGTCCGAACCATGGGGCATTTGTACTTGCATTATTAGTTTCCAACAAAATATCAGACGTCTTCTCACGATTACGTTGAAATCTGTTCTTTTTAACTCTTAAATATATAAATAATTACATGTGAAGAGTTGCCGTTTTGTTGCCTTCTTTTTATGAAAATAATTTGTGTAACCTGGCACTGCAAATACAGAAATTTACTCTCTTATTATAAAGTACCACCGGCTTTACTTTTACACTGACTTCAATAATGTTTACGCAAAGAACATGATACAACAATAACAAATAAAAAGGGCAGTCACAATCAAATGTTGATTTGTCAGATTAAATGCTATTTAGGTCCAACTTTTAAATTCCGGCTGACTTAATTTCACACACACACACACACACGTAGCACCTTCAACTGTACACACACAATCCCCAATTACACTGACAAAGGCCGAAGGATCGCGGCCGAAAATTTTGTTCTCCGTTTAAGAAAAACTGTTTAATTTTTTTTCATACATAAGGAACAATTGATATTCCTACACGTCAAAATATAGAAAATAAATGAAAGATATATTAAAATATATACCTTTCCCATTTATTTTGTATACATACATTAATATATATATATATATATATATATATGTCTGTCTATATATAGTCATCCACAGACAAACTATTTCACTGTACCACAGCTCTTCAATGTGGGAAGACATGCTATGGTTAAAGCTTGCTCATTATTTAGCGAGCCTTTTAATTTCTTTATTATTTCGATTCATTATGCTTACAAAGAAAAAGAATGGCCCTTTCATTGCCATAATATATATATATATATTTCTATGTATATATATATACATATATATTTCTATGTATATATATATATATATTTCTATATATATATATATTTCTATATATATATATATTTCTATATATATATATATTTCTATGTATATATATATATATATTTCTATGTATATATATATATATATTTCTATGTATATATATATATATATATATATTTCTATGTATATATATATATATATTTCTATGTATATATATATATATATATATTTCTATGTATATATATATAGAGATATATATTTCTATGTATATATAGATATATATATATATATATTTCTATGTATATATATATATATATATATTTCTATGTATATATATATATATAGATATTTCTATGTATATATATATATATAGATATTTCTATGTATATATATATATATAGATATTTCTATGTATATATATATATATATATATAGATATTTCTATGTATATATATATATATAGATATTTCTATGTATATATATATATATATATATATATTTCTATGTATATATATATATATATATATATATATATTTCTATGTATATATATATATATATATTTCTATGTATATATATATATATATATTTCTATGTATATATATATATATATATTTCTATGTATATATATATATATATATATATTTCTATGTATATATATATATATATATATATTTCTATGTATATATATATATATATATTTCTATGTATATATATATATATATATTTCTATGTATATATATATATATATATTTCTATGTATATATATATATATATTTCTATGTATATATATATATATATATATATATATATTTCTATGTGTATATATATATATATTTCTATGTATATATTTATATATATATTTATAATGGCACATTAAAGAAATAGACCTTACTATAATAAGTTTTACTATTGAAACATCACACAAGATAGCAAGTTAATCTAAAATTGTTGAAGTTATTCGAATCTAATCATATTTTGACCACATGACAAGATTACTAATATCATACAAATCTGTAGTTTTGTGAATATCCTCTTCGAAGTTGTATATAAAGACAAAACCAGGTGTTGAAACTCCCTGTTGAAACTCCGAAATGAAAGTTCAACACACAAGAAACGAAAATAGATTTTGGGAAGGAAGGAAACTATTGAGAGTTACTTAAAAAAAAATACAACTCCACAATGTTTGATGGTTGCCAGCACTGAAATGTTGCACCAGATATAGATGATGAGATCTCAGTTTTCTGGCTGAGATCATGTTAAGTGCACATCATCCTGATAATCTAGTCTTTTCATTCAAAAATAGCTTACATTATTGAATTATCAATTCTGTTTGAAGAAAATATCGACTAAACACATCGACAGGAATTGCAGAAATAGGATGATCTTCGGAAACTGTGTATATGAAATTGGTGGAAAGTTGGTAAATTCCTTGTTGGAGTAAGCCGTCGAATGTTTATCGCTCTCTCAAAGTCAACATAATTGATTAAAACAGAAATGACCAGCAAATAGGAACCTTTTAAAATGTTCAAGCAGTCACGATCCAAACAACGTTCATGCCATAAAAAATAAATATTGCTATGGCGAAAACTTATGAAAATAGACCTTACACAACTAAAGTTATGGGCTTAGAAATGTTTTAATAGTGTGGTGTTTAGCCCCTCCCCCATTAGAGGGTTTTTAAATGATAACATTTTCTCCGATTTTATTGATTTTATGTTTTTTATTATTGGGATAACCACTCATTAAGACCAAAAGCCACTTGAGGATAAGGATTAATGAGATGGGAATGATTGTCAGAGAAAAGATGAAGGGACGTTATGGGAGTAGGAATATTGATCAATGGTATGAACTGTGTTTGATTACTTATAGTGTGGTCCGTGCCAGGAATTTGTTGACATTGGATTTGAAGAGGACCAAGTTATAATCAGCAAGAAAGCAGGCCGGCGGTTATGTGTTCCTAAGACGAAAATCCCTTATAAAGAAGCTTGGTCCATGGAAATTCCATCTGACGCTAGACACATCGAGGGAGAATGGAAATAGTTTTTTTCATTGTGGTAGAAAACGAGTTCTTGCTGTGAATGTTTTAGAAGGACGAACCAAAGACCCGAATTCAGCCGAGCATCTTCTATGAAAATAACGATAGAATAAAGAAAGCCTAGCAACGTCTCTTCTGTGATAAAGGGGTTGTTGCGAAGAGAAGAGATCATCCCTTTACTAGATTTTGAAGTCGAGTTTGTTCTTTGTCAAGGCAGGAAAAAGTATTTCATCTTTTGATGTATCTGACCTCGGTACTTTCACAGATTAGAACCCACACTAACTTTGACCCTAACCCTAACCCCCACCTTAACCGTAACCCTAACCACAGGCTCAAAGTTAGCATGGGTCCTAATCTATGAAAGTACCTTGATTTTATATACATAGAGGATTTCATCTGGAGTAAGGTACTTTCTGGAGTGGTAGAATTATTTGTTATTGTGTATAATGATACTCTGGTTTTGATCTTATTAAAATTAGAAATAAAACAGATGTAAAATTCATGCTCCCTTAATGGTCTCTGTAGAAACATAGACACCCATCCCCCTTTAGGAGAATCTTCATGGGTAAGGGATCATTTGAAATTCATAGGTCTAACAACCTAAAAGAAGATAGTGGGCAAACAGGCATGCAGAAAATTGAAGTCTTTTATATAGAGAGATGATTAAATGTTTGGCAACCATGACAAGAATGTCTCCGGTTAATTAATCTGTTATCTCTTCGCAGAACGATCTTTCCTGATAACATCAACGATTTTCCTCTCTCTTATCTCACTGAATATTTACTAGTCATATTGAAACCTGTTAAACCACCTTTTCTAACAGATCTGAAAACTCACAGATGTTGTTCAATATGATATTCTGATTCGGATTCTGCCTACAACACAATTCATAACATTTCTTTCTGAATAACTGTAAAAGATAAATGAGGTGTCCTTATTTTCTTCAATCTATTTATTATCTTTGAATAAAATATTAGAGTGACCATTTATAGAAACTTCAGATGGAGTCTAAATCACCTTATTTATGATTGCTGTCAGTTTCAGTAAACAACTCTTTCAGAATAACGGGAGTGGCAGTGGTGGTGGTGGAGTGATGACTCGTGAGAACTGTTGTTGGCTAGGGGTGCTACTGCATTGCTTTCACTAATACTCTTGGGAAAGATATACATGGATATACCCTCTTTCCAGCTATGGGTAAAGTAGTAGAGTAGACTAGACTCTCAA
This sequence comes from Sepiola atlantica, assembly GCA_963556195.1. NCBI lineage: Eukaryota > Metazoa > Mollusca > Cephalopoda > Sepiida > Sepiolidae > Sepiola > Sepiola atlantica. The sequence goes on along the minus strand of OY744519.1, from coordinate 113,055,156 downwards.
ACTTTGGTAGAGAAAATTCATAATGGGAAAGAAAACTCTGAAATAACACCAGTCTTTGTCTGTCTAGATCAGTATTGTTTCCAGTTATCTTGGACTTCTTCTGGCCACAAGATGTAAGAAATCTGAAATTACAAGTGCGGATAACGATGATCAGATGAGACATTTAATCGATCCAGCCATGAAAAAGGAAGATAAACATAACAATGTCAGAATTAATTAGTTGCAGAAATGTATTAAAATGTTATCTGTGGATTATAATTGTAATTAGGAGTAAGGTATTTAGGGAGAACTATCTGCAAATTCAAATAAAACGTTAAGGTGAAAATTTTGACTCTTCATATAATTTGCTGTTTAATGTTGATAAAAGCCTCATGTCTCAACGCGATTTAAAAAAAAAATTTTTTAGACTTTATTTCACTCCAAACAAGGCATACTGCCACTAAGACGCAAAGGGTTACTGTGATTAGGGGCCAGATTTATAGGCAGAATCCTAAGTGGGGAGTTGTGCAACAAGATGTTTGTTCACATTACATTTAAATTTTTGAATGTTGGTACAGTCGGTAAAATATGGAACAGGAAGGGAATTTTAAACATAAGCAGTTAGAGGAAAGAAGCTAGTTGAATAGAAAGTTTTTCATCATTTTGAGACCTCTACAGTGAAGGGGGGGGTGCTGCTATTCGGATTGGTAGGAGGTATTTACGTTTGGGGAGGGTACAAGTACAGTAAGCTTGTCGAAGCACATTCCATGGAAGTACCTGTAAAACGAGCACAGGGATTCAATATTGCAGCGATGGGACAGAGGCTGGAGCTTGGTAGACAGCACAGGATCTGTTAGATTAGAGAATCTTTTTTGCACCCTTTCTAAGAGAGAAAGAGAGAGAGGGAGACTAGTGGTTGGTACACCATTCCAGATGTGGCAATAATACTCCATGCATGGCAAATGGTGCCTTTATAGAAATATAGGATACTGGCAGGTGTGATAAGTTATCTATTCGGTAGAGGGATCCCATCTTCTTTGTAACAGACTTGGTAGCATCTTCTATGTACTTATTCTAATTCATGTTGCCTGTGGATCAGATCAAGGAGTTTAAACGTTTGACTCTCAAGGAGTGTGCTATCAACAATAAGAATCAGTGATTGTAAAGGTTTCTTATAATTGTTACAGGAAAGGAGCTGTTTCTTGGGAGCTTTGAATGTAACCAGACATTTTTGGCCACATACTTCTACAGCCGGAGAGTCATTTGCCAAGTATTTAGCTTTTGTCTTAGATATGTAGCTATTCGATTTGTCCACATATCGTGTCATCAGCAAATATACCTATCTCGGATACAATTGCATCAGAGAGGTTGTTTATGAAGATCAGGAATAATACAGGTAAAAGTATCGACCCCTGTGGTGTTGTTTAGATGTATGCCCATCAGGAATAACCTGGATCTTTCTTTTAGTTAAGAAGGATCTGATTATATAAAATATTCTTCCAGTAACACCGTACGAATTAATATTCCTGGGAAGACTTTCATGCCAGACCTTGTCAGAGGCCTTGGATATATCAAGCGCAACCCCCTAGCTTTAAATGCCTTATCCAGTCTATGATATATGCGTTTAAAGATGACCGTTAGGAAGTCCGCAGTTGAATGGTATTTCCTAAATCCATACTGTTTGACAGAAGGAAATTTAGCTTTTTCAAGGTGGTGAACTATCTTAAATTGATTAATGATTCGTAGATTTTTATAGGACGATAATTTTGCAGGTCTGTCCCTTCACCAAACTTTTTGAAGACTGGTACCACAGAGGCAATTTTCCATCTATTTAGGCAGCAAGATTCAGAAAATTATTTGTCGTAGAGTTTGGAGAGGACAGGAGTCAGATTTCTTTATTACTATAGCAGAAATAAGATCTGATTCACATGCTTTGAAGGTGTCAAAGTTTTTTTTATAATATCCAGGACATGGGAAGGGATGATGATCAGATCATCTAGTGTGGTTTCCATCTATAGTGGGAAATTAGGGAGAGAGTGGTTTGTGGAGTCCAAGGTGAAGTTTAAAGCAAATCGTTGAAAAAGCTCTTTAACTTTATCCATTGCCATGCAAGCGACATTATAGTGGTGGGATAGTGTAGAAATTGTTGATTGGCCATTGTTTACCACCGTTATATATTTTCTAGAAATCGCGCGTTCCTAATTGAATAATTGGCTGATGTTTTGCACGGTTTTTTCTTTGAACATAAGAGTTAGTGTTCTAAGCTCTGTAACCACACATTCTTTTGAAACAAATTAGAAGTGTTTTCCTTGCTCTTGTATCGTGTTGATTTCAATATGAGGTGTAGGTCGCATAACAAAAGGTAGATATCATACCAAAGTAGATTCATGATACGTAGATAAAAAGTCAAAGCGACACTCTTCCACGGAATGTTTTCTGATGAACTTACTACTCTTGTACCTCATCAACGTAAATACCCCCGACCCACTTGACTAGCAGAAAAAAATTCCAACCCTTTACTGTAAAGATCCGTAGATACCGGAAGATGCCCTACTCTTATAGCTTCTTTCCTAGAACCGCTTGCCTTTGGAATTCCCCCCCTGCTACCTGTTTTCCCGACCGTATCAACATGCAGAAATTTAAATCTAATGGATAAAAAACATCTTCCTGCCCAACTCCACACCCAGGTTGTTCCCCCTATAAATATGACCCCTATCATAGTAGACCCTTATGTATCAATGGTTGGCAATATGTCTTGTTTAGCAAAAATAAAAATGAACTAAAATGCATAAGAGAACAGGACAAAACACAAAATGATCCAGAAACAAAACTGAACTGAATTGCAATAGTGTCTACTTAAAATTGATTGAACAACATTGTCTAATATATAGATGATGAAAAATGAACTCATCACAGTATCTATGATAGCTGCTATCTAAAGATGACAGATAATAAAACTCTCTTTAACAAGGATATAAAGTATTACAATATGTCTTGTTTAGGGTGAAGAAAAGTTTAAAAAATGAAAAAAAAATGTATTTTATGATTAAACTATTCTTTCACAATTTTATTATTTTCACAATTCTTTCCTTCTTCAGGGGGAAATTTTGTTATAGTTGAGGGTACATTGGTTAAAACATTTTGAACCTAACAACCACCATGATGAGGACAACAGTCTGAAACATGTAAACAATGGAAATGTCTAATATATTTATAGTAAAATTTTGTTCCTTAATCTTCTTCTCCATATAAAACTTCTAAGTTAAAGATTGCATAATATGTATGAGGAAATTCTAATTATCTACTATTTTTCTTTTATTAAATCAGGTTTATACTTTTTGGCAGAAAATTTTAAAAAATTAGTTCAACCAGGTCAAAAAAGGGTAAAGTGGTTGAGTGAAAATAAAAATGTTTTTGCAGATATGATGTGGTGGAAAAGGTTAAATAAGAAATAAGTAAAACGGAACAGATAGACAAATGAAAAATAAATGAAAAATTACCCCTCCCCCCCAAGGATACTTTTCTTATTGCTGTTTTGATTGGTTCTTTTTTTAGGGTGAAGACAAGGTTAACTTGAGTAAAAATTACCTTCAAGCGAAAATCATGGAATGCAAAATAAGAAAAATATAAGAAACCATAGGACATAAAAAAGAGCATATGTTGAAAATAAGCAACTTTTAGTGCAAACACATTTACAATCATTTACAATGAAGATAACGAATTTTTCACACTTTTGAATTTGTTTTTATTACAACTTAGAACTCTGTTAATCTTCAGCAATATATAAACAATACTTTTACATGTTTGTAAATATTTGATCGAATAAGAATAGCGATCAAAAACATCAAAGTTTTATAAACATAAAAGTTTTATGAACACAAACACTTTAAATAAATTTTTAAAAAGGATCTTAAATAAGAATGAGTATTTATGGTTTACGAGAAAATATGTTATTAAGACGAAGAAGAAACAATAAAAATAATAGAGAAAGAAACTGTGCGAGAATTCTGAAGTACTGGAAGTGACAGTATTTTTGGTATTTTTTAATATTTAAAAAATTTAAAACAAAAATCTCTCCACAAGTTTTTTAATATTTTAATGTTAAAATATTTTAAAACTCTTTTTAAAATGTAATTGTTTCTTAAAAAGAAATAGCAAATGACATTATCCCCCAAAATAAATGTTTTTGATCTATTTTCCATAATACCGACGTCATCTGATTTCAAAATCTCCAATCATCTGTTATAAAAATATGTGTTGTCTGTATATATTATATTTTCTCTGTGATACTTCCTTGATTAAAACGTAGCAAGAAATTCTGGAGTTATTTTTTTTTCAAGAAACCATTCGAAGGAAGTAATTTCAGAATTGAACATTGACTGTTTCATAAAGAATCCAGAACAATAAACACTAAACCACTTAGGTTAGTTATTTACATAAAACATGAATTCTTATAGTTAATTTTGTTGTTTTATAAAATCAATAGAAATGGCTTCCCTGTAGAACAATAATGAAACATATAATAGCAGAAAATATGCACACTTACTTTGATACATTTTGCTTCATCTATCTATCTATATAATATTAAAAATATTATGGCGTCTAGGAAGTTTATTTGTTCGTACATGTGATTTCGTTGAGAAAAAGGGAATAGGCAGAGTACACATTACTAAGGCAGTAGTGGTCATGATGTCAATACCTGAGTTTGACTCGCTTGTAAGTCTAAAGGATTTTTTTTATAGATACGTGCTGTATAAACTTAATGAAATTAACATAACACAAAGAAATTACCATAAAATAATAACATAAAAAATATGATATAAGAACATAATCAAAACATAAAAATATTACGTAAATATGTTTTTTAACTAAGTGAACTTTTTTTTTGATAATCTGACAAAAAAGTAAACATAAAGAGTATTTTCGTCATTTTTTAAAGGGAAATATTTTTGCTTAAAAAGATTTGCAAATAAAGACAATGCATAAATGCATTCATCGTAGTTACTTACTCTCTCATTAAAATACTGAGTACCATATTTTTTCCATGAAATTTTACAAATATTTTTATTCATACTACCTACAAAGCCGTAGAAGCTAGGTAAAGATGGAAATTTACATACCCAGATACTAAACCAACACAGCACAGGGAGTGGGTATAAACTAGTATATAGTATTCTACATAGATATGTGTTCATATATACACATGCTATTTAGTATGCCATCCGGTGTTGAATGATACAAAATAAGAGTTTTAAAAATGTGTGCAATATATGTGGCTAAAATAAAAATGAACTAAAATGCATAAGAGAACAGGACAAAACACAAAATGATCCAGAAACAAAACTGAACTGAATTGCAATAGTGTCTACTTAAAATTGATTGAACAACATTGTTTAATATATAGATGATGAAAAATGAACTCATCACAGTATCTATGATAGCTGCTATCTAAAGATGACAGATAATAAAACTCTCTTTAACAAGGATATAAAGTATTACTATCCACGTGTGAAACATGTTGAACAGATATTTTATTTTTATTTTCAGAATGTCTGCAAAAGAACCGTTGACTTTAAACAGCAAAAATAACTAAGACAAAAATTAAAATTGTTTTGATTTTCCTCTTCACCATCCTCTTCATCATCATCTAAAACAGGGGCGGCCAACCTTTTCAGAGTGATGGCCAGATGAGACTTTTGGAAGGAGATCGTGGGCCGGAGTGAAAAACGAAATCTCAGAATTACTATATTTTATTTACATGAATAAATTGTACAAAAATTGCATTGAACACTCTACAAATCTGATATTTTTTCTCAAGGGACTTCTGTATGTGATGTTATAAAAGGCACCGATGAAGAGCCATTTTGGCATCATAAAAAATAATGACGGGGGAAGTAGCAAGTTGATCCAGCATTCGTTTTGACACACCTCACATCAGTTCTATGTTTCATGCCCTTTCCTCGTCTCTCGTTTCTTCTTTGTCTCTCTCTTTCTCTTTTTCTATCTCAGGCCAAAGATTTGAAATTAATAGTTAAAGAAAAATGAAATATACATGCATCATCGCTCGCTGATATTTATACATTTTTATCCCACTGTAAATCTTAATTGAAACCTACTTTTACGTCTATGTCACAAAATGATATGAGTTTTACTGGAAAGTCTGCGGGCCGGATTGCAATAATAAAGCATAGCAGGGTGGCGGGCCGGACACTAAGCCTTCGCGGGCCGGATGTGGCCCGCGGGCTGGAGGTTGCCCAGCCCTGATCTAAACGTCAGCAAGAATGCTAAATAATATGTTAGTGAAAATGAATGCTAAATAATATGTTAGTGAAAATGAATGCTAAATAATATGTTAGTGAAAATGAATGCTAAATAATATGTTAGTGAAAATGAATGCTAAATAATATGTTAGTGAAAAAGAATGCTAAATAATATGTTAGTGAAAAAGAATGATAAATAATATGTTAGTGAAAATGAATGCTAAATAATATGTTAGTGAAAATGAATGCTAAATAATATGTTAGTGAAAATGAATGCTAAATAATATGTTAGTGAAAAAGAATGCTAAATAATATGTTAGTGAAAATGAATGCTAAATAATATGTTAGTGAAAATGAATGCTAAATAATATGTTAGTGAAAAAGAATGCTAAATAATATGTTAGTGAAAAAGAATGATAAATAATATGTTAGTGAAAATGAATGCTAAATAATATGTTAGTGAAAATGAATGCTAAATAATATGTTAGTGAAAATGAATGCTAAATAATATGTTAGTGAAAAAGAATGCTAAATAATATGTTAGTGAAAAAGAATGCTAATTATGATGTGTTCAGCTGATCATAACCACAGATATCTTCTGAGCTAGCAGGTGAATACATAATAGATGGACGTGAAGAAAATGAAGGAAACAATTTTACCTAAAGAAAAAGACAAAATTTGTTTACCTTGACTTAAAAATGGTGTTATATAAAAATCGAAACAATGTATACATAGATAAATTAGTAGGTAAGAAAATGTATAAATATGTCTACAGTCCTGAGAAGGGAATGGTGAAGTCAGTAATTCCATATCCCCATAATTGTGCTGCCACATACCAGCAGTATTGTTATATTCTTTGGTTAGAATTATATCAGAGGCTACAGGATATTGAATAAGAAAAGATGGCGTTATATACTATTAGGGATCATGATAATGGTTATTTAAGGATACATTGATAACACTGATATAGAGATGGGAGAATATGTTTGCTGTAATACGTACGTGAACGGTGCATCTAAAGTGTTAGCTAGAATGCTAAATAATATGTTATGGAAAAAGAATGTTAATCATGATGTGCTCAGCTGATCATGACTACAGATTTTTGACGGCATCGTCTGAGCTAACAAGTGAATACATGATAGATGGGATTGGCATAAGAGAAAGATGGCTGATGAGGACGACAGCATAAGTTGGGTAAGTGGAAGGTTACATGATCAGGTTGGGTTTTCTATGTATCTATTCATTGAATGGCAGAGATACTTACAATGAGAGACAGAATGTAGAATAGTGAGGAATTGTTTAGTACTCATTGGTATTTATAGCAATCATTGTTATATATATATATATATATATATATAAATATATAGTCAAATTATATTGAAAAGAAATCAATAAAGTGCTCGATCGCAGATGAGTGAGAGCTAATACAAATAATTTATTTGTAAACTATATGTTACATATAGTTTTCAAATAAATGATATATATATATATATATATATATATATATATATATATATAGCTATGCTATGAGCAAATAGCGTCGCCAACCCGCAGTGCCTAGCTTGGCGACTATGGCAAAAAAAACCTGAATGACTGACACCAATAAGGTGTCAGAAACCAGGGAGGGGTTCCTCTTCCAGGAGTGATCAAAAAACCTGATGGTGATTGTGACAATGATATATTTATATATATATATATATATACATATATATATATATATATATATATATATATACACACACACACAAACCATTACAGGCGGTATCCATTGAGGCCTATTTTATATATACATATATATACACATATTTATATATACATATATATACACATATTTATATACACATATATATATATATATATATATATATAAAGATGTATACATATATACAGTCATCCACAGACAGACTGTTTCTCTGTAACACGGGGTTTAAGTGTGAGTATTGATTTACTCCTCTCCAGGAGTTAGGCACAAGGCCAGTTTTTATCTTACTCCCACAAGTAAGATGTGACCCAAGGTCGGGTCGGGAAAGTGGGGTTTAAAAATTGCCTGGGCAGCCCCGTCGGCATTCCCCGGTAGGGGCGCCTTAGGCAGTAAGCAATAAACTTACTCCTCCCCAAAGAGGGGAGGCGAAGCCTGGACCTCCTAGGACTGCACAGGACAGACCCATAGACCGGCGTAAATCAAGCCCCGAAGGCCAAGACAATACCAGTCTATGGGGTGCAGTATCCATCAGAACAGATACTACACTTTGATTTTAAAAAGTGAGTAAAGCAGATGCATGATGGTATTAAGAAAGAGAAATCTTGATGTTTATATCGGTTTGTCAGACGCCTAGAATATTCTATTATTATTTAGTTATACACAGATAGACTGTTTCGCTGTATTAGAAAATCTCAGTGCGGCTAAACAAGCAGGTTCTTATTATTTATTCTCAAATAATGGATATATATATATATATATATATATATATATATATTATTTGAGCATAAATAATAAATTATATATGCAAAGAGTTCTCAGTTTGAAGCACATTTATCAAAACAATCTTAAGTTCAGAAAGTATATTAAAGTAATCAGTAAGTAAAAATCATTTGAATTCAATATTGAATAAAACATGACTATTATAATGGATAGGTAAATCTAAGCCTATATATCCAATATATAATCTGATATTATTTCCCTTAACTAGTAATTGAGCTAAACGTAGTGTGATGTCATAAAAATCAACTCTTTGTTTTATTGTATTGTATAGAAATCTTTTAGGTGCACATGTTTTTTTTATGGAAATCGCTCCAGACAAGGCATGAAGCCACTTGATGTAAGAAGCTAACGAGAACAAAATATGATTATCGCAAATACAGGAGATGCTTATTGGCCTTAGTCTTGAAAAGACCAAGGCTATACATAGGAGGAAAACAGTCAGCAGGAAGAGAGTTCCACAAGCCTGCAGTGGTCTCCATCAATTCGCTGTTTTAATATTTCATTGTAATACAGCTTCCTATTCCAGTAGCTACTGGAATAGGAAGCTGTATTACAATGAGTTATGAAAACAGGGAATTGATGGAGACCACTAGACCAACGAGTCAAACGAGCTGGAACAAAAGAAGCAGGGAATAGATCACACAATTCTGAAGAACACATGCCATAATAGTATTTATAAAAAAGGCTGAGACTAGCAACATCTAGTCTGTGAGATAGAGGGTATACAGGAGAAGAAAAGAAAGAGATAGAGAGAGAACCGACTTAACGGAAAGCAGAAAGAGCAATTGATCTAATATATGAACTGTAAGACAGATTTGATGAGAGGGAAAAACCAAGAAGTCTCAGAGTCGATTTCTCCTCAAGAGCAGAGCCATCCATAAGAATCTCAGTAAGAAAAGGAACACCGATTGAAAGACACGAACTGAGTCTTTACAGGATTAAACGAAACAAGCCATTTCGTACCCCAATCCACAACTGAACCAGGTCAACTTCTAGATGAGCTGCATATTTCAACTGATCTGAGGGAGATGGGTGAGAAGCAACACCAGAATAGAGAGTGGTATCATCAGCATACATGTTAATTTTCTGAATAATATTCTCTGGAAGATCATTCATATAGAGAAGAAACAGTGTTGGGTCTAGAAGAGAGAACAGTGTAAATTAGCAATATCAAAGGTGAAAGGCTGGTTAGTCTCCTGAACATGGGAAAATAAAGAATTAAAACAATCACTACTTTAAATTTTTCTTATGCATTTATAGATTCTTTTTCATGAACTATATTGAGTTTTACCCATTAAGAATAGTGCATAGAGGTTTCATGATGATTGCAGAAGTTTATAAATTATATATACCAGCTGGAAGACCCAACGTTGCTCGGGATTAAATGAGGATAACCACTATATACTTTTCACTATGCTGATAGCACCATATTACTTTCTTTGTTTTTACCGACCACCTCCTCCCGTTTTGCCTCTTATATTGTAGGAAGAAGCTGAAATGTTGGAAAACTCTCTGAATTAGTGTCTTATACATTAGGTTTGAATTCCGTAACATAGAAATTTGGGACCACTTCCATTGTCTTCCCCAGAAAATTGTATACATATGATTAAAATTTCATAAAAATAGGATATATTTGAATTTTAAGGTAGTTATGCCCTCATAGCCCCTTAGGAGTGCACTTAGAGATTCGTGAACGTTCCCATTATCTTTCCCGGTAAAATTTACATACAAATACACTTGTAGATTTCATGTAGATTCTCTAACCTTTTTTTATAGCAAACACACAAACATCACACAAATAGACAAACAATAAGTTTTTTATATACATATATATATATATATATATATATATATATAAGCTTTACAATATATAAGAATATTGTGTAAATAGTGTGAATATTTTTGTCTAAAAGATGGTTCCTCATTATACTTTGGCGATAATAAATCATTTCTCTAAAATTTAAAATGATTGCAACCAAGTCTCAAGATGACTTCGTCCGGGAATTTTTGATGGTGAAAGACTTGTATGCATTTAACTTTCACTCAGAAAGTAAATAAAAGAAAAAAGTTTATAGGAAAGCGATAAAAAGTTAGAGTATCCTAAAATTATGGTAATTCCCTTCTTACTTCAAGAAGGAAAGAAATCAAGATAACCATTATTTGTGAGAGCTGCTGCTGCCAATCCTTCCTTCCTTTTATTTTTATTTTATCAAATAACTCTGAACCTGATAAATGCAGTTTCACATTTTCTCTAACTTAATATAATTTATTTTTCTTCTTTCTGTTTTTTATCTGCAAGTTTTTAGATCAACTAAAATTTACCTTCTTCGTTTTTTTCTTTATTTCCTTCTTTTTATCAGTCTTATTTCAGAGGATTTTTGATTTAGTCATAAATGTATTTATTGTGCATCTTTTGGACACCTTTTAAATTCATAATCTCATTTTTATTTTTAAAATGTTTGTATATATATATATATATATATATAATTATATTTTATTTTATTTTATTTTATTTTTACTCTTTATTTTTGTTATTTTTATTATTTTCATTTTTTCTTACTAATCTCTATAGTGGTATATGGTTTTATTATTATCATTATCAGTTTTATCTTTATATTCTTATTTTATATCTGTAACTTATTCTTTTTCCAATATTGGTCTATGTATGCCCTCCTACCAATGGATGTTCCTCTAAGACGAGCTTGTTATTTTTTCCTTGAATTTCTGTAAGATGTGGTGTTAAAGGCGCTGATGAAGAGACGTTTTGGAGTAGCTTTTGTTGGTTTTTTAAAAATTAAAGAATGAAATAAAGTATTTCCAGAATGTTTTGGAAACGACCGTAAACCATAATAGACTTGTTGTTCTAATTCTTTGAGCAATTGCAATCTTATAATTCACTAAATCTCCTTTTATATATATATATATATATATATATATATATATATATATATATATATATATATATATATGTGTGTGTGATAATATAAAAACAGTTTTTTTATATAGTTGAGATCGATTTTTATTGTAATCAATTTTCAAAGAAAAGGTAAGCTCAATATTAAATATTTAAACCTTTAAATAATTATTAATTTAAAGATTTGCAATAGTACTATAAATAAATAAAATACACATCAAAGTTATATCATACTGTGGTTTAATGTGAATTTCAGAGCAAAAGAAATCTTACACATATTTCTTAAAAAAAAATTCAGAGCCAGTTGTCAGATGACAAAAAATACAATATCAAAGCGAAAATTCATGTAAATGAATCTTCAAAAAATGTTCAGAAAAGTACCAGAATCTATCAATGGTGAAATGGAGGTAAAATTTGATTCTTAACAAATTCAAAAGTTAAATGTCTAGAAAATAACGGGATATTCATGTAGAAACTTCAATTTTTTCAAGTATGCTCTTAGTTTTTTCCAGAAACAAGTGTAAGATTTCTTTTGCTCTGAAATTGACATTAAATCACATTATGATATAACTCTGATCTGTAATTATATATATATATATATATATATATATATATATATATGTTTATCTATATATGTTTATCTAAGCAGCATCTTTTCTTGAAGGCAAGTGTTGTTAAATATAACCGACAACTTATGTCTGGATATCTTTTCGTAGATCCTTTCCATTGTCCGAATCAGAATCTTGATTTCGGATGGGAATAGGCCGATGAATCTGTCAACGTTTTCATTTGTGTCCCAAGTACTTTCAGGCTCATCCGGGTACATCTTCAAGGGAATGAAGGGAATCAGATAAAGACCATGTGTTCGTATTATAGGTGGTTTTGGCAGTAATTTATATATATATATATATATATATATATATATATATATATATACACACGTGCCTAAAAGTGAGGCGACATTGCGTATGCAGGGGAGGAAACCCTCATGCATATGTAAAGAGAGGAAACTCTCCAATGTTCAGGGAAGCAAATAATACCAGTAGTACAATTATTGCTAAAATAACGACATATATATATATATATATATATATATATATATAGGCAAACATTATTAAAGAATACAGAGTGTTTTTGCTTGATAAGACTTTTTATTTTTTTTATTTTCCGAATAGTCCATTTAGTATTTCGGTCAAATTGGTGCATGTAAGTTCTGTACATTTCTGGTTTCATTGTTATTTCCTTTTTCGCGAGTACTTTCGATTTGATTCGTCAAATTATTTCTAGGCAGTGTTAGTCTTGGTGTCTTTACAAATATGTCTATACTGTTGAGTTTTTTTTCATTATAACGGCTAGTAATTTACAACTTAAAAAAAACGTCTATAATATTGAAATGTTATATGTGAGTGTGATTACATTCTAAGAAATTTTTAAAAATGTTGTTATTAATTTTAATTCTATTCCATTGTCTGCGAGCGACATTGATATTTACTGCGGTATAACCATAGAACAATATCACCGTTCCCCATGGATTTCAAGAGATTTGAAACACCTCCCATTTGATAAAGAGGTCTTTCTTCGAAATATATTATGGAACACGGTCACACACATTAGATCACTGCGTAGAAGTCTTGACTAATCATCTAAGTTTTACTATTAAAAAATTTTTTTTTAACTTGTTTTTGTCATACTTCTGAACGCCGACATATTTCCATTTCTTGCATTGTGATAGCCTTCTAATACTCATCTATTTACATATTACACTCAATGCTTCAAGCAAACTACAACTCTTTATTATATACTACCGGAACCCGTCGCTAGGCGTTGCACGGGAGAAAGTACTACCTATTGCATGACGTCGAATAAAAAAAGAAACGGCTTATTGTTGTTTCTCCCCCCCCCACCCTCTACCGTGTTGGCGAATGTTATAAATTTTTAAAAATCAAGAAAAAGTGGTAGAGTAGAATGGGATCGAACGCTGAAACTGGCGATCATGAAACCTACCTTCCTAACGACTGCGCCATGGTTTCGAGTTAAAAATGCATGTGAAAATAGGTCAATTAAGCTATGGGCATGTGTGTTATGTTAAGATTCAGCAATGACACGGTTGATGGTCATTTGAAGTTGATGAAAATGACTGGAGTTGGGCAAGTTTTTTATAATATGCATGTTAAAGGTGTATGATTTGGAAAATGTAAATGTATCGGGTCTACCAGTATCTTGGCGCTTATTGAATTAAATAGGATGTCGATTTGATCAAGAAATTGTAGCCACCATGTTGAATGAATAAATGTTGCAGGAACTGTGTTCGTTAATTTCATTCGCTTAATTCTGGAATGAATATAAATGTAGAAGTCATAGGTAGTATTAGAAATAACGTAATCTGATATTCGTAGAAAATCATCGGAGTGAATGGGAGCGGTCATTAAGTCTTTGTGTATTGCTTTATATTATGTAGTAAATTAATACCAGGCAAATAATAAATAAGAACCGATGTTTTGTGAAAATTAAACTGTGTGTATTAGTTCCCGGTGTCAATGAGTCGAGTGACAGTACAGAATTGTTAGGGAGAAAAGTTTTTGCTACCACCTATATGGAGTTGGTTTTTCGGAGAGACATTGATGGTGGGCCAAATGTAATATTTAGTGTTAGGTAGAAAAAATAATAACAAATTTACTAAAACACGCTCGAGTGAAAAAGTGTAGTATAGTTGTGAGTTTAGTAGCCTGTGATGCATGTGGTTATTTTCCTATACTCTGAGAAGGTACAGGGGAAAAATCGTCTCTACTTTATATATTAGATATATATATATAACTACCTATAAATATATAATAAAAGTATATAGATTATATTCTCTTAAATATTTCAACGGATAGACATCAAAATGCTGTTGTAATTTCATTCCTTTACAATCATTTCTGAATTCATCCAGTTTTTTTCTTAAAATGATCAACAATAAGTGCTACTTTATCACTTCATTACGAACTATGTTCCAAAGTATATTATGCAGTTGATTTACTTTTTAGTTCATATTTAAAAAGCCTATACATTAAATCCTTCTCATTATTCCCTATAGTAAAGTAAGAATTCTAACATGTTTTTTATCATTGAGATCTTTTTATTAGTTTGTTATTTTTGGACTCCCATTATTCATTCTCTTCGTTACTTCTGTATCTTTTTAAAATTGTTTTTATCCTTTATTTAAAATTCTGCATAGCTAACACCTATTTAAAATCATTACTAAAATAAAAGTGTGGAAGACTATTTATAATTTGTAATTAAATTACTAAATGTTTATTGTTTGCCTTTCTTTTAATCTTTTAGAAGAAGCATTTTAAATAGTACCATCACATTGCCAAAATAAAAGCAATCTATAGCCCATATTTTGTTCTTGTGTTCTACAATATGCACAATGAATCGGTTGAGATAAAAATAAGTGAAATTCTTCATCAACTTTCTTAATCAGTAATGATTTTTTCAGTCATGCAAATGTTGGAAAGGAAAGTGAGTGAATTCAAGTTGAAAGTGAAGAGATTGGATTTTTCAAAAAAATCTTAAAAGCAAAGCAAAAATGGATTTTTTTCTTGTTAATGAAAAGATTAAGATTTAAAAAAGATTTTGTAAAATTTAAAAGAAAAATTGTGGAATATCTTTTCCTGCTTTTATTCTCAATAAATTATTTAAAAATGAAAAAAATTATATCTGAAAATTACAGTAAAACAAGCAAACAACACTTTAGAAAATGCTCCACTTAAAATATTCTAGAAAATACTATTTTACTTTGAGGAAAGTTAACTGAAATGTTTTAAACCAAAATATTTAATATAATAAGTGTGTGAATTATCTGAACTTTTCTATATTTATATAATCTAGGAACTGAAGAATCAAATAAATAATAATGTAAATTGCTATTTATTACCATATTTTAGCATTGATGTATTATTTCACTTAATAAAGTTATTATAATGTTGCAAACATTAGTTTTCTTAAGTCGTGTATGGAAATATCGGATTAAAAAAACATTCATGTTTGCTTCTTTAAAATCTAAATATTTTAAAATCAGTCAAATTATTCTTTACCTTACTTTCAAATATTTCAAAGTGGAAATGACATTTAATATTTCAAACAAAATTGTAAAAATCAGTTTTTGCATAACAAATTCAAGTGTGTTTTAAGCTTTTTAAAATGCTCTTCTTTTAATATTTTCTCGATTAATTTTCAAAGGTTAAGGCAGATTTTTAATTAGAAAAACAAATATTACTATTTTAACCATAAAACAATATTTTTAAAAGCTAAGTAATTTAAAATTATTAAAGGATCTTACTTGAATACTACTGACACTTTGCAGCCATTTGTCTTATTCTATATTTTATAAAAATGTGTTTCAGATATTATATTTTTACTCTGCGTAAGATATTTACATATTTGCAGAAATTTAATCACTGATTATAATCAAAAAGGCGATCCTAAGATGATGCAGGAAAAAAACGACACCTTTGGCATTTTACTTGATTCTACAAATTATTTTATTTTAGAGTAAACCTTAGTAGATAACATCCAATAAGAACTTTTATATTTTACATATTAATCTTATTTAATCTCCTCAGATTGTATAATTGCTACCTCCGAATCAATCGACCTGAGTGGTAGATAATTCTCCCCTCCTGAAGAGAGGGTCCAGCAGCGCTCCAGGGTTATCATTAGATTTTTTTTGTCCCCTCACTTGAAAAAATGACCAGAAAAATTATATACTGTCACATTTAAGAGTTAATGTTCATAAACATTATTATGGCCGGAACTTAATTATGTCAAAATTTGCACTTTTTAAAATTGCTATGATATTAAATTATAAAAATTTGTATGTTATATAATATATATAATTTATTTAATAAATGCCGAAAAGTTCATTAAAATTTGATACTTCTCAGATTTTTAAAAAATCAAACATAGGTTTGTTTATGAAGAATAGTCATGTCCCATTAAGTGGGGTAGCATGAAGCCTTAGTGCCGGTACTATTGATAGTTAGAAGAAGCTAAATTATTCTTTTCAAATACTCAGTTGATTCATTTGATTTTTTTTAATGTCATGGCTACAAAAAGTTCTCAATATTCTGCAGATTTTATATTATTTTTCAGTTCCTAGATTATATAAATACAGAAAAGTCCAGATAATTCTCAGTTTTTTCATTTTTTTTTCACTTGACAAACCATCATCATTCAGTTTATTCATAATTTCCTAAGACCTTTCGTTATCATTTCCTTATCCAGGTGGTCAAGGAGAAGAACACCCCATACAGCTACTTAACTATGCCATGATTCTTGCTGATTCTCTTAACTGACTGACTATTAAAAAAAACTTCTTTAACTTGACACATGATCTTACTCGACTAATCACAGCTTATTATCTCTCAGTTTCCACCTTTACAATCTGTAGAGTTGTGGGATAAACTTATCGTAGATTGCCATTTTGTAGTAGGGTCGAAGCGTATGTATTCTTCTTTCTGGCCTTGTTTGGTGTGAAGAAAAGGGTCACCAAGTTTTCGGGTAAAAGTACAAATTTCTTCTTTACAATTTAAACCAATGTTATTCAACAGTTTCATCAACACAAAATACTGTCCGAAAAGAGTTATGAAAACAGGAATATAAGACAGGTTGATTCAGTAGACATGCATGTACTATAGAAATGGACTTGATTCCATGACTTCCCTCTTGTCTAGCAAGGAGGCAACGAGCGAGATACAACGTCTTGTCGCAGTGACGTCTCAAACCAAACTGTTTATCTTTGATGGGAACCCGGCTTTGGCGGAAGCAAAAATAGCTACCTACACGAAGAATGTTCTTATCTCCCACCGTATCACTATGCGAGTGAGAACATGCAAGTGTGTGTTCTTACCGAACCACGTACTAATCACTTCACGAGTGAGAACATATAAGTGCAAAAGAAAATAGATTGTAATTATCTAACTGCTACATATCTAACATAAGCCATCAAGAGATTATGAATTAGAGTAGAATATTGAAAATATCAATTTATTAATAATCACCGTCTCCTTGATTGCTTCATACCTTCCTAGAACTATTAATTATTATTTCCTTATTTAGGTGGTTAGAAGTTTCCTACATGGCCATCTGTAGTTTTTTTGTATCTCTTGCCAACTGTATCTAAACTTCTAAATCTGCGACACTGGCATGTCGATGTTATCGATCAGCAGCTGTTAGAAACTGAGATCTCCTCAGGCAGAGTTAGAATCCGATCTTTACCTCAGATCATATTTGGGGAGAATGAAATGGGGAAGAAAAGAAAAGAAAATTAAAAATTTGGATAGTCATGTGGTTAGATTTTTGACCGTTGAGAATCAAATATAAAATGAAATAAAATAACATGAAATGAAGTAAAATAAAATATAAGATAGAATATAAAAATATAAATTATAAATTCATCGAGGATAGAGAAAAGAAAGGAGAGGGAAGTGGGTGAGAGAGAGAGAGGGGAGAAAATTGAAAAGAACAAGGGTGAAGGGAAAAAGAAGTAAAAAAACACACAGCTAATGTCTGAATTTGTGATGGCTGTCAAAGACGCGTCGATATCAGGTTGATGTTTAGTTGTGTAGCGAGACACGCTTTCTCGTTTGGTTTCAATTGGTGGTAGGATGTTAATACATTTGGCTCTAATCTTTTTTTTTTCTTTTTTATATGTCTTGGTTTTTTTCTATCTTTTAATTCTAAAGTTTACTTTTTTTATTTCATCTTATTGTTATTAAGTAATCTTATCTTCAAAATCCACCTTTCTTATCGTTTTGTATCTTTCATTTTCAGTTTTTACTATTTAACAAAGTTCACTTGCATTCAAAAGTTACTATTTTTAATTATTGAGGGCAAAACCTGATCATACTTTTTCATTATGTTTGAATATACATAACACAAATGTTATTGTCAACTTAATACAGAGTTATTTGTGATTTGATGCAAAATTGTAACTTTCTCTGCAAAAGTCATTTTTTTAATAATATGAAAGAAAATCGACTGTCTCTATCGAGATCATTATAGAAAGAAGACAAATGTATTGTCTTTATTCAATTGTTTTATCGATTTGAATCCTAAAAATCTATTTTTGCAACACAATGACTAAAGAATGTAAGTAAAATAATACTTTTCTTCAAAGTTTCAAATGAAAAACATATTCAATTCTTTATATTGTATTAATCTCTATATATAACACTCAATGTCTGTGTGTATGTGTGATGTCTGTGTGTTCCCTATAGAAAGAAAGGTTAGAGAATCTACATAAAATCTAAAAGTGTATTCTTTTGTAAATATTTCCGGGAGAGACAATAGAAATGGACCCGAATGTGTAAGTGAACCCTAAGGGGGCTATGAGGGTTAACCCTCTTGAAAGTTCAAATATATCCTATTTTTATAAAAAATTTAAATCATATATATAAAATCTTCTGGGGATGGCAATGGAAGTGGTCCCAAATCTCTAAATGCTCTCCTAACCTAAGAGAGCTATGGTAGCTAAAGCTCCTTTAAAATTTCAAATATATGCTATTTTGATGAAATGTATATGTATGATATTCTCGGGGGAAGACAATGGAAATGTTCCCGAATCTTTATGTTACTCTCTATGTGCCAAATATTTAAATCCCCCTAACCCCTAAGTGACCCATTGAAACAAACACCCTTAAAACTTCAAATATTTATACCTATGTTTTAATTAAATTTAAGCAATATGTATCAGACACTAATTCAGAGTTTCTTCGACTATATTACAGAGCAAAACAGGAGGAGAGGGTAGTAAAAAGATATAAAATAATATCCTATTATGAGCATAGGGAAAAAGTACATAATAGTGATCTTCATTCAATCCCGAGCAATCTTCCTGTTAGTATTTACCTATTCACTGTATAAGATAGAGAGGAATTCATTGATTGATCTAATGGATATTAATGTAGACTATGCAATTGGCTATGCTTAATTAAAATCAAAACAAATTTATTTTAGTCATTTATGAACTGATATCTTTGGGAAAGTATTAACATGCAGTTACCATTTCCCTCCACGGCTATGGATAACTTGTCAACTTTTGTTCAATTAATCGTTTACAATTAATTGTTTACAACGGGTATTGTGTTTTGGTATTAAATAATCCAAAAGAGGGTTGATTGTCCATGAGACAAATAAATGAAACTAAATCATATCCATGAGTTAAAAAAAAAAAATTAAAACACCTAATTGAAATATCCAGCTGAAAAAATGTTCTTTCATTTTTACCAAGTCTTCTTTAATTGGTGGGAAGTTAATAATTAATAATTCAAAGTCCCAAAAAGGTTGATGCAACAACAAAAAATACCATTTAAATCACAACTTAATCAAATATCTATAATTCAATTGTACGGAGAAATGCTAATTATATTTAATTATTCATTAGCAATTCAGTTCTTTCCCATTCAGCTCTGATATTCTTGCATCCTCACATCATTTACAAAGACCTCAGTGAAAGACATGTGAACAGAGAATCGCTATCTTTCACAATCGTTAGTTCTATAGCATGGTAGTTAAAAAATAAGTAGACTTTTTATCTTTCTTTCAGCATATTCTTTAGTATTCTTGGACATGAAACAAAGGAAGAATTTCGCAGAGATTGCATATGAGGACTAACTTTAAATCAGGGGACTATTTTATAAAGAAAATAATTCATCAATGTAGATATAAAAGGAAATTTATGCTTGTAATTTAAAAATAGTAGAATGAAGGAAGAGAAATAAATTATGTACCTCATACGTCGGAGTGGGCATTTGGTCTCGACTGAAATAATAAAAAAGAAAATTTGTTTTCATATTGGCAGATTTTATAAGTCCAAAAACCGGAAATACATCTGCATTATAGAATATATCTACAAAACATAAAAACGAAACGTTGCTGATGGGACAACAATTGCAAAAATTATTTTGGATACCTTCTGTCAAAGCTACAGCCGGTGAAAGAGGAAAATGAAGAAAGAAACCAGAGTGATGGAGAGAGAGAATGAAAGATAAAGAAGAGGAAGAATGCTCAGCGAAAAAGAGGAGTGACTGAATAATGTAACAGATTGAGGAATTAGGTCAATTCTGATTTTTTTAATATTTTGATTCTGCAGTCAAGATGTTTTTACTTTTGGTTAATTCATACCGCAATCAAGAAGACGTTCGTTTAGTTCATTTTATTTAGCATTGAGAATACAAAACTCTTAAGTCTAATTTCAATACATACATCTCTATCATTTACAACCTAATGCTAATATCGTCTGCCTTCTTTGTGTGAACACATTCTTCTTGATTATCTGAGTCTACTATCAGTACTACTTAAATAACTCCTAATGTATATTGGCTGATTTTCGAAAGACAAAAATAATCACATTAATTTAATATTTACCCAATTAAGTTAATCAAATCAATAATATAGATTGAAAAGAATATTAATTGAATCAAACACATTTTCAAATTGCTAATTATTATCCTCACCCAGGTCATGCTGTTCCTTTCAATAAAATTTCAAATATGCTTGGTACAATATCTTCATTAGTAAATTTGTTTTTTTAATTGTTGCTTATTTATTTAAGCTAAATATGATTGGTAAATGTTTTCTTGTGTATGCTTTAAGGTATTATTCAAAAAGAAATCGTCATGTAATTGAACTGCTAACATTTAATATTACATCATCCTTTAAAAAATAAATGATCTAATTTGATGCCATGTGATTATTTTTTTAAATTAAATTAAAAGCTGAGATTTAGTTATTTTGTTAATTAATCAACATATTTAAAGAACTTAGTTCTACTGTTTACTTATTACTAGAGTTATGGCAAAATGACCGCCAAAATTGGTCTTATGTAATATTTCTTATAGAGTCGATGCTTAGGGCTCAACTGTATGACCAGTTGAACAGCAAGATAAGTCAGACTGCCAAGCACATCAAAATGCCGGTTTATAATAAGGTTAGAATGTTCCATTATGCTCAGAAGGGAAAGTCCATTCTCTGTGTTCTGATTGGCTGAGATTCATAAGTGGCCATTCTAGTGTATAAATGTTCATTCATTCGAATAAGTATTCTTCTATGAGATGGATGCCAGTTGAGCCGGTAAGTGTTAGTTTGATTCTATATCTCCCCTCTCCTCTCAGTACGCAAACGCAATGGTCTTTGGGGAAGAATAAGTTCCTTCTGGCCTGGTTGATTGTGGGGGATTAACCTGGACAATGCCCGGGTAGATTTCACTGGCATTGGTTTAGCAGTGCTGGGTGGTGTTGGATGCCTCGGCGATGTCATTACATCTCCTCTGTTATGTAGCAATGGTGTACCAGGTGTATGGGAATCCCAAAGGCGTTGGATTGGAAGATTCAGGCAAAGCACTAGGAATAGGGACTGGAATTACAAGTGTTGCAAGTTTTCTGAGGAATCTACGGTTTCGCAAAGTGATTTTGCCTGACCCATCAATCCTGATCCGATACTGACGGTTAAGGAGAGTTTCGACAACACGACCTGTTGTGTCCCATCGACGATTGTTTGCATGTTGTATTGATACTCTTCCTCCTTCTTGGAGAGGGCATAAAGTATGCGCTGTGCGATTGTACCGCTCGGTGAGGTGAACATTGCGCTGAGATAAGCTTATCTCACTGTTCCTAGCTGCAGCTATCCATTTTGCATGTGGTTTATATAGTGCGGGTTGGGATGGTATGAAGTCACGAAGTCGGCCGTGGAGAAAGGGTTGTGCTGGGGATAGACCAATGCCTTGGATAGGGGTGCTGCGATACTGCAGGATGGCTCTGGCAACACTGTCATTATTCAATGAGCCCTGGGGACCTGTACTTCCATGAATTATCCTGTTCGTAGCGCCATATAGAGTCGATGCTTAGGGCTCAACTGTATGACCAGTTGAACAGCAAGATAAGTCAGACTGCCAAGCACATCAAAATGCCGGTTTATAATAAGGCTAGAATGTTCCATTATACTCAGAAGGGAAAGTCCATTCTCTGTGTTCTGATTGGCTGAGATTCATAAGTGGCCATTCTAATGTATAAATGTTCATTCATTCGAATAAGTGTTCTTCTATGAGGTGGATGCCAGTTGAGGCCTTTATGCCGGTAAATGTTAGTTTGATTCTATATTTCTGTTTAGAGCATTCGGTCGCGTGATGTTATTCACAGGAAATTTAATATGGAAAGCCTTACTCATTGTTATTATTTTATTACACACATATCGGTTGAATTTTTTTAAAGTGTCTATTTAATTATAAATCATACTAAATAATCAATTAAAATTTTATTTCATTCTTAATCATTTTTAAAATAATGCCTACATGGGGAGAATTTAAATGCTGACTGAGGAGAATTTGAATGCCTACTAGATCCTCATGTCAGGTTGTCCCGACATGAGGATCTTTCACCCTACAAGTAAGCCCTAAGCAAATAACCTAAATAACATAGTATCCAAAACCTAAATAAGATCCCTTCAACATGTTTATAAACTGAGCAATAGTCCACCATCTAGTAATGTTACCTGAAGTAACAGCACTTAACTGGATACTCTATCAGACAAAATGAATTCTTGTCCTGGAACCCTGCAAGATCAAGAAAAGATAACAATAAAAATAAACTTTAACATAGTTAAGTGATAAATTGGGGAGAGGAAAATTGGTGTTCATTACTGCTTTACTAACTCAACATTTGAGAAGTAGACGAAAATCTTGATTGAACGCTCTGATATCTGTGTATCTCAAATAGATTTCAAGTGTTAGGAAGGACCGCTTTGATTTATGACAACTAACTGAAGTAAAATGAAAAAAGCACATTATATATATATATATATATATATATATATATGTATAAAGTTAATCCAACAAAAGATATAAGAGGCTACTAATTCGGTTCCTTTATCGTTTTATTAATTAACATAAACCTTGGATACATTTTTCATTGTCATTTATTGCATCGATTGCGGACGCATTTCCCGAATGGATAATTTTTTTCGTTTTTGGACTGTCACTCAATACTTGGATCAATTTTTTATCAACCTCTTGGATATCTTTCCTGAATATGTTTCAAATTGTATGACTTGTATCAATTGTATAGCTTTAACAAAAAAGTATGATTTGGGCTGATATATTTGATGTGTTATATACTTTTATGTATTTTTATATATATTTTTATATATTTTCAAAGTGTAATTTTTTTACCTGCAGTTATGTCACTGCGGTAATGGTCCTCTAATGAGAAGAATTATCTTTGAAAACTCATGGGTTAAGGACTTTAAGATACTTTGCCTGATTTTGAATTCTAATAAAATTTGATTCGCACCTTATTTTATTATTTCATTTTATATTATGCTATATATATATATATATATATATTCGTTTAACGTCTGTTTTACATGCTGTTCAAGCTTTAAGAAATGAACTTCCTATCTCTGATTGAGTCTTTATTTATCCCTCTTTCCCTCAGGTCCATTTTATCAATTTCTCCAGTGTTTTCCTTGGCTTTTTATTGTGAACTGAACTTGCTATCTTAACTGTTCTACATCTACTAACTCAAGAACTCTCACCCATTCTTTCAATCTGGCCACACCATATATTAATATATTGTATATATATATATATATATATATATATATATATAGTATGTAACAAATCTTTTATATAGTTCAGATCGATTCCAATAAGTATCAATTTAGAAAGCAAAATAAAGCTCAATATTCAAACCGTTAAAAAGTTATTTAGTGGATGTTGTGAGATTTCGTCTGGCGTTTATCTTTGAAGACATGATGGTGTTCATATGAAAACTTTCATTTTGTTCAAGTATGCTGTGAATTTTCTTCCAGAAGCATGGTGATCGTACACCAAATAATCGTTATGTTTTAATTCTTGGACCTGGTACAAATAATATTCTGATTTTGTTTATCTCAACGTACTTTATAATAGCTCTGGTTGATTTTAGCAATCAACCATTGAGCTGATATTAATATCTGCAGTATTTGGAGTTAATGTCTATATTTTGAGTATACCTATAATTTCAATAGCTATATTATTCTATTGTGCATTTTCACTCCACTCCAGTCAAAAGGTTGTTTTTTTTGCTTTACATTTTGATTGAAGCTTTTTTTTTTAGCTTATTTTTGATACTGTCAGATATGTTTCGAAAAGAATTCATACCTATGTCTTCTAAATGCATTCCTATTCCAACTGAGGACACCTACAGAAGAGCTTTTATTGGAAGCATAAACAAATTTGTAACAAACATCGGATGGAAAGCTTACTGGATATATGTATTTTTTAAAATAATACTAACATTTGATGTTTTTTTTTAAAATTACTTTTGCATGTGATGTTGTAAAGGGCGCTGAGGAAGTAACCTTTTAGAGTCATCAAAAGTATAAAACAAATTTTTTTTTCAAATTGTCTTGGAAACGATCGTATGTCAAATAATCGTTGTGTTTGAATTCTTGAAACTGGTACAAATACTGTTCTA
The DNA here is from genome assembly GCA_963556195.1 of Sepiola atlantica. NCBI lineage: Eukaryota > Metazoa > Mollusca > Cephalopoda > Sepiida > Sepiolidae > Sepiola > Sepiola atlantica. The sequence goes on along the minus strand of OY744519.1, from coordinate 113,030,025 downwards.
ATTTTGTTATCTCAACTTTTTTCTATTCCTTGTTTGAATATTTAATTAATTAATAAATATTGTATTCAATCCAATTTTCATTTTCATCATTCGATCTTCTTATATTATTGCTCTATCTAGTATATCAAGCATTGACTTATCTTGATAGGATCTAATATAAAGATTTACTATTTATCTTTAGTGTTTCATTTATCTATATTCAATTGATGCTGTCTATGATTTTGCTTTTAACTTTGTGTCAATACCCTATGCTGACGATGTAATCTAATATAAAAAAAAACATATGGTCTCTGAAACGATCGTACACAAACTGTTGTTATGTTGAATTCTTGGAACGCAATTTGATCATATAATAGTGGTCACATTGATCTATATTATATATATATAGACTTAAAAAAAAATATAGAAAAACAGGTGAAAAAACAAATGTCAGCCTCCTTCAGGGACACTTTTATAGGAAAAAAAGATATATATGCATCCGTAGATGATCATTCCTACAAAATGTCACGTTCCTATATCTTATGGTCTAAAACTAATTAGTAGACAGATAGACAGACACAAAGAATTTGGCTAGGAGCAAAGTGTAGTAGCTGTTCTGATACTATAATTAATCTTTTCTTTCCTCGGTCAGTGAAGGAGAAATCCTTCTGAATTGAGTCAATTTTTGTTTTTGTATTAATCCTAGGTGCCCCTTTTTTTGAGCTGCATTTTCTCCACATTGAAAACCGACCGTGTGTCTAACTCTGCCCTCGCAAATATCTCATATTAGTTTGATTTTGTTGTTATACAGCATATTAAGCCCTTTTATGTTACTTAAGGTATAAACTCAGTTCAATTTGGAAACGATTTATTGTATAGAATTGCTTGAACACGAGTTGATATTTAGCTAATAGATAGGAGGAGTAGTTTCTATCTTTTCCAATGATATTACAGTGTAAGTGACTGCACTAAATCCAACTGGAATTGAACTCGGCTTAGCAGTCCCTGTCCGTATCCATTGTGTTATTCAGGCCCCCTGTCATATTAGGACCTAACATGGCTTCATATGAATCTAAAAATATATGTGTACACATATGTATAAACATATATTTGTATGCATTAAAAATATACTCCCTCTTTATTTATATCTATTAACCTACTAATCTATCTATCTTTCTATTTATCTTCCTATCCACATGTGCATGTGTTATTTTGGAATGAAAGTTCAATTAAGATAGACCTCAATAAAGCATGATGTACGAAAGATAAAAGGAAATCCTTTTTTCCTTAATGAGATCAAATATTTATTTCTGTGAGATGTAAAATGCACCGCAAAGGAAATCAATATTTCAAATAAAGTGCAATGGAATTATCAGCAAACGTTTCAAATACTTTCGCTTCCCTTCTTTCCCAATCATTAAAACACAAAAAATTAGTGAATGCAAATGACCAGTTAACTGAAAGCAAAAACTAAAACTTAAATAAAACGAAGATGAAAGGGGTTCCATTTATATTTCTGCTGTGTTGCATATTGTGAATAGATTGCATTTTGTCGTATTTATAAAAATGGGTACTAAAACATTAAGCAATTTAAAGCCAAAAATAGAGACCATTTTAAAATTATACTTTAAAGGTTTACTTTGAACATTTGATAGCCATAATGAATCACTCTATTAAACACTTTTTTGAGTTTTAACATTTTTTGAAAGACTTTTAAACAATTTGAAAGTCTAAGATTTTACAATTCATTAGAGTGTGCAAATAAATCTTCAGACTTAAACAAATATAGTTGCTCTACAATATATATATATAATTTTTACAAGAAAAAACTAAACACACATTAGGGCTGTCATCATTATGAATTATTTCGACCTAGATAGGTCTCATCAGATGCATAACCAGCCACATTTGGAAACCGAATGATGAAAGAAAACGTTACACACCGTCTTAAAATAGAAGGAGTGGAGGGAGTTAGACTGGAAAACAATTGGTGCAATAAGGAAGAGGAAAGAGGGAAGCGAGAGGAAAATGCTAGATTCAATATATATATATATATATATATATATATATATATATATATTTATTTATTCTGGTACAGAAAAATTAGTACAACATTCGTACCGTCGGTTTCAAGCACAGAAGGTCTTACCCATCCGGCTCTCTTCAGCTTCTGTTGTCATCTGAAGAGAGCCGGATGGGTAAGACCTTCCGTGCTTGAAACCGACGGTACGAATGTTGTACTAATTTTTCTGTACCAGAATAAATAAATATTATGCTCTTAATTTTTAACTTTAATTCTTAATTAATCGAGCACTCTGCTAAGATTTTTCCTACCATTTTACAAAGAAGTTATATATATATATATATATATATGTGTGTTATAATGAAATAATTCCGGGAGGAGATCCGGTATGAGAGCTCAATGTTATAAACAGAGCAAAAATAGAATAAAGTATAATAACACGAAATTACATTTATGTAATTTCGTGTTGTTATACTTCATTTTATATATATATATATATATATTAAATTCTAAAATGTAATGATTGTTTAATAGCTATTCTCATCTCTAATGTTTTAAATAATGTCAAAATGATGTGAAAAACAAACAAAATCTTCATATAGTGTCAAGTAATGTCAAAATGTTCTGCTCAAAACTATGCTAGCACGTTAATTGAATGCTTTTAATCTGAAAGCAAGTCACTTTTCAGGGTTTTGATGCAAATAGCTTCTAAAGCACTAAGATAAAAAGAAGATCGAGCCATGTTAATGATTTAAAAATAATTTTTGCTAAAGGCTTATGCAAATTCCGAGTTGTCCACTAAGTGCTAGCCTATCGCAGACTTATGTTAGTGGTCTGTTTAGACTTTTTTAATTTGAGGTGATTGTTTTCTTCTTTCTGTAAATGGTATCTGGTCAATACCCGCTGGTAAATACCTTTGCTTGATATTTTAAAATTATTTTGTCATTATTTCTTCAGAAAATATGTACTTGTATGCATGAACAGACACATCACACATGTCTCTCGTCCAAATGGATGAATGCGAAAGTTTCTTTTATCTATCCGAACTATATTAACATCAAAACCGAGTAGGCTTATTTAATTCTACATGATTGAAATAACACATATATATATAGGAATCTCCAACCTTTCTTTAATAAATTTGGATATTGCTCATTTGCATATTGCTCATTTGCATATTTATTTTTTTAAGTTTCTAATAAATTAATATTCTGTAATATTAATTTCTAATTTGTATTGCCAAAATTCCTTCTATATACGCAATCGTTTTATCAATAGCACTATTCTATTTATTAATAAAGAGATTTTATAAAAAAGGGATGGTGTTTTTAAAACTTTTGGAATTTCATTTTCAAGGGAAATAATTTACATGAAGTTTCTGATAAATGTCGCTGAATGTAGAGAACAGGTACTAAAATTTGATCCTAGCCAAAATGCCAAGGAACTATAAAAAATAATGTTTTGCGACTAAGCATTTAATCAGAATATCTTTTAATAGGATGGGTAGTGTAGTATCTGTTCTGTTACGGACGCCTGAGAGTTCACGAGGCGAAAACTGCCAAATATTAAATTGAAGACTAGCAGCCGATAAATTATGACGAAGAAAACAAAACTAAAATACATATATAAAAATGAAGAACGAACAAACCATAGCTAAACAACTGTTATTAATTAGATGTTTATTTTTGTTTGTTTTTTTGTCAAAGGAACCATTTTTAATCAAATGCTTTTAAATAAAATGTTTTTGTTTGTGCACCGGAAAGTTTCATCAAAAGATGATTTTGTTTGATTTGTTAAGCAAATGTTTTTAAAAACTTTTTTTCAATGTTTGTTTATACATTTTTTTCCAAAAACTCAATTAGGCCTTCGAGAGATTCAACGAGTTGACAAAGATTATAGAAATTCATTTTTTTTATTGAACGTGATTAATTTCTTCCAAAACTTATCGGCTGCTTGGTTAATAGTTTCGTCGACTCTCGGGCGATTCTGAGACCTGCCCAAACGTTGATGACGCGGATTCATGGAAACATGGTGTGTCAGCTATAAGAGTACCCAAAATTACTATCCCCATCCAATTTTGTGGAGGATTTTACTAGAGCAAAGTTGTGTTTTTTCTTGGTATAGAACTTTGGTTTTCTTGGTATAGAGCTTTGTTTTTAATTGCACCCGGACAGACAGACAAACACACGAGAGATATAATATTAATAGCATTTTTATTTTATTTATAATAATCTAAATTGTTACCAAATTTTTGACATCCTGACAATGAGTCCATTCCACTCATTTGTATATTTGTAAATATGAAAACAATTAAATATTGCCGAGGAAAAAAAGAAAAAGAGATTCTTGATCATTTGGATTATTCGGACTACTTTTCCCATCTTGGATCAATAATAATCAGTTGTAAGTAACAGTCGTTTGGAGGTTGAAGGTTGAATCTTCAGTACCGGCGATACTAAGAATACAATTATGAATTTCTACCCGGTTAAGGGTTCCATTTAAAGTTCTGTACATGTTCTCGAGTTCGATATAAGGATTTCTGAATTCGACAAGACACATCTGAAAAGGGTCGGAGGTTACATCGGTCTAAACGTTGTGAGAATAATATCCCAAATAAGAACAGTAGTCAGAATAAGACAAATGATACAAATTATCAATCTTCATCTCAAAAATTCAGACGAAAAAAGAGAGAAAAATCGAAAGGAGGAACTACACTCAAACATCTTTGTAAAAAAACATAAATAAAAAACTAAATGAAACAAGTGCAATAAAGGAAGAAAAATATAATGAGCTAAACTTTGTGAACAAGCTGAACCCTAACCTCCTTATCTTTGCTTCTTTCTCTCCCAACTCCATGAAGCAAGCATCGCCCTTATTTTAGTATCATCTGTCTGTTGACCTCCTCATAAGAAAGTAGTTGATAAATCACAGATGATTAGTTGC
>OY744519.1:112980080-113020080 GCA_963556195.1 Sepiola atlantica | reverse complement strand
TTCATATTTCATGGATGTAAGGTTGTTTGTAGGAGTAAAGTAAATCGTTCATTACGTATTTGGTGGGCAAACATGAAACAGCAACTATTCATGCAAAATGTGTGTCCCAAAAAGTGAAAGCTAAAAATTTCTCTCATTTATATAAAATTATGCTTCGCCGTGTAAATTGCACGGTATTATTATTATTATTATTAGTAGTAGTAGTAGTAGTAGTAGTATTATTATTGCAAATATTGATAAAAATCGAACAGTAAAATTTTCAAATAATTCTTTAACATTCTCAGGATTTAGTTATTATTCGATATAGTAATCCGAAACTATCAATTCCTAGGGATCATTTTGCAGGGGGATGAACTGACATAGCAAACCGAACCTCTGCTAAAAAGTATAGAAGCATATTTTTTTTTATCTTTTATAATCTGAACATTTACTGTTCTATCGATAGTGGGCTTAAGAATTAAAAACAGAATTGATTCATAAATGATGTAGAGGGAAGCGTCCTACATGTCCACCAACCTATTTAGTAGTGGTAAGAAATTGCTTATAAATGGAAATGGAGATGAAAGTACATATTTACACATAGGTATCTGATCGTGGAAATGCGTATAGCTGAGTTTCTCCAATCTATATTTCTGGAAATTGTCTGCATCATCGTCATCGTCCGTTTAACATGCTGGCATGTGTTAGACAGCTTTTAGAAATTCCGAACTAATCTATCTTTGGCCAGGACTTTATTTATCCTTCTTTCTCTCAAGCCCACCCTTATCACTTCTCCCATGATTTCCCTTCCAGCTCCTGTTACCTCAACTGTTACATCTACTAACCCAAGAACTTTCATCCATTCTTTCAATGTGACCATTCCAACAAAGTCTCCTGTTCTGCCCACATCTCTCTATACTGTTCAGATTTAATCTTCCTCTGGATTCATCAGATCAAAGCCTGTCTTTAAGACTCACATTACACATTCATAATATCATTATGATATCATTTCTCTCCATGAAACGCATTACCTTAACTCCCAATTATTTTTACGGTACGAAGACAGAGAATATTTGTTTTAAAAAGAATTAAATTGCTACAATTGTAAATACCGAAGAGACATATTCGTTTTGCTTATTTAAAGAATATTTACCTGTACTTGGTACGGCCTTATCCCTGGGCGGGTTGAACCGGCTTCCTCCTTCAGAGGAAGTTTCTAGGGAAGTATGAAATTCACAAGCAGTTCCCAGTCACAAATATCCGACTCTGACTCTTTCGTTTAAAGTCTTCCAGACTGTCTGTTGATTCTTTGGAGATAAAATATCAAACTCCGACTTCCATTCCGTCCAAAACTTCCTACCCTCCCCGACTCCGCAACCATGGCATCAGTGATTGAAAAAAGTAGATATCGACAAAACAGAGCTTTACATTGAATCATATGTAGAATCCGGAATAAAATATGTACCAATCACGGACGAAAAATTGAAGGCAATAAAACGAAAGACAGTATCGAACTCGATGATGCAAAATCTAAAATAAAACATTACATAATTTACATTTTGTCAGATAAGATAAAATAGTGCAAAACTGAAGCACAACCCTATGTTATCTGCCTCGTAACTGATGCGGCATTCACGCTGAGAGAGTTGAACCGGTTTCCTCTTAAAGAGGAAGTTTCTAGGGAATATTAAATTCACAAGCTATCTTCAATCGCATGTACATCCCGGTCAGGGGAGATGGTGACGTTAGTTTTTGCAGTTTTTTACAAGGAGTGTTGACATCCTCCTACATACAGCACCTGGTATTCCCAAATGGTCAACCATCTGGTACTGACCAGGCTCAACATCGCTAAACTTTGGTGATCGAACGAGTACCGGTGTGTCAACGTGATTATGCCGTATAAAGAATATTTATTTGACAATGAAAATCATTTTGACAGAAGAAGAAAGAGTAATTTTATTCTTAATAGTATCGACACTGACAGGAATTTATTGTTTCAAAAGAAATATCATTATTAACAGTAAATTATAGCAATTGATGTAGAAAATACTGTGTAATTTTCACAGAGTCCCACTAGTTTGAAAATATTACTGATAGCAACTTGAGATGTTCATCAGTCTTTGGTAGGTATTTTGTTATCTCCAGTGACACAAAGTAAATGTTGTACTATATTTGTAGAGTTTATGTCAACATACGTTTATTTATGGCACATGAATCAGTTCTGTAGAACGGAAAACTAAAAAGTAAGATTCTACACTTTGCCGTTGGAAACAGATACAGAGAGGAAGACACTTCTTGAGAAGATGCAACGATGTTAAACAGAAGAGAATTTGAAACCGCCAGACATATTATGATATCAGACTTACCTTTCTTGGGAAAAGGAGGACAGAAATGTCACTTGTCAAATCTCCAGGCAGCTGCTTCTTTTTCAAGGACATTTATACCTCTCAACAAAAGAAAAAAAAAGGGAGATAAAAGTTGGATTCCTCTTATAGATCTCATTGATTCAACAACTGTGGCTTCATCACTGTCAGCGGCAGTGTCAATGTCAGTTAATGTGCCCCCCTCTCACATCCATTCTCATTCAGAGCTACTTGCTTTCTTCCTTTTCATATCTCTTGCATCCTTATTTTTAACATGATCTCCTTTCTTTTTATGTATATTTTTCTGTATATTTATGATTATTCTCATGAGAAACCTTGATATTTTTCTCTCTATTCTTCCTTCTGAAATACTCTTTCTTATATGAGTTTCCTTATTATTTATTAATTAACCGCCATTTTTATTTCTAAATCATTTTAGATTGTTTTCAATTATTCCTTCAGACGAGTTTCTTTATCTTTATTTTCTGAATTGTATTCTACTGACTTTTTCAGACTGAATGATTTTGTCATGAAGACAGGGAAACTAGTCCAAAACATCAAAGTTTCATAGTAAAATTACTTGATCGTTTTTCTTATTGTATGTCTCTTCTTTTACTTTTATTTACATTGTTACTCTTTCTTTCTATATTTTAATGTGCGCGCTCTCTCTCTCTCTCTCTCTCTCTCTTGCTCGTTCTTACTCTCTCTCTCTCTTGCTCGTTTTTACTTTTTCTCTCTCTGGTGTAATGGATACGGTTGTAAACCATGAAATCGACTAAGTCGAGTTCAAATCCTATTGGATCTAACGGCGGCGTCACTTCCGTTCTAATCGTCATCTGTTGACCCTTTCTTTCTTTCTCTGACAATTGTTTCAAGCCTTATTGTTTGTTTTTTTTTTTTTCTCTTTATGGAATATCTGTAAGGATGAACTCTTTTTACCGTTTCCTCGGCTCGTTAATCTAAAAAAATGATAATACTAATAATAAAAGTACAAGTGGAAATTGGTTGAAAATGACTAACCAACTAAATCATGAAACCATGGTTATATCAGCTGAAAACATTCGTGGTCCATTGGATCTATTATGGCAATTTGTGCATTAATAATATTAGGAGAGGTATGAACTCAGCTATGCATTATATAACGACTTATGTTCAACTAAATGCATTCCATTAACCGTCTAGAATATTCATTGCGTTTCGGCATTAAAAACCCTAAAAATTTTGATACGCCATTTCTCTCTCTGTCTCTTTGAGGATATCGCATTTGCAAACATCTATCCTTTCTGCCGTTCTAGTTGTCACTTTGTCTCTCTTCCTCCACCCTGATCTACCACTGTGGTGACATCTACCAAGATCACTTACACCGAGAATAAAACGTTAAAAAAAGAAATTGAAAAGAAAAATAAACCGTTTGTCAAAATGTGAAACAGTATTTCTAATTCTGTTCTCCGAAGATTGGTTTCCACAAGTCAGAAATTAAATATTTCTTTTAATATATTTTTCTTCCTTTTTTTATTATCAGATTCGGACGTTGTTTTCCTTTTGCATTCACGAATGAATCACTTCAAAATTTTTTCGCAGCAATATTTTTTCAAAAGCATAATAGAATTAATCATGCATATTATATATATATATATATATATATACATGTAAAATATAAAGTTATCTTGTATTTCTCTCTCTCTCTCTCTCTCTTTCATCTCTCTCTCTCTCTCTCTCTCTCTATATATATATATATATATATATATATATATATATCCTCTACTCTACAATAAAGACTAATGTGTATTTATTTGTATATAAATAAATATATATACTTATAAGTTAGTGAGTAAAATGCATGCCCTTTTCTAGCCCCCGGACGAAATCATTTCAAGTGTTTAGGGGAAGCGAGAAAGAAAATAACAAGTCAGACAACCACCTCACTCTTACCTCGGTTTCAAATAAATTCAGAAAGAAATCCTTCATTCTATAATAAAACTCAACGGTGAGTGTTTTTTTTCCTTCAAGTCATCAGAAATGATGATAAATTACTGACATCACTATACGATTTTATATGACTATTTTAGTAATATATCGCGATAACACTGGTTAAGCATAATACTTTTTCCCATCATTTTTGCTGGAGGGTGTACACTAGTATAGATATAACATGAAAATCAACTTCTCAACATCGTGTTCAGATATGAATGTCAAAACAGAGCGATTAAGATAGCAGATTGTATACATAGAAAGAACTCAATATATTTTATAATAAAGTTTTGTAACAATAATAAATATGGCTTATCTTAATAAATATATATATATATATATACATACATATATATATATATATATATATATATATATATATATATATATATAAGTGGTGAACTAAAAGCGAACTTTTAGGAAAGGTAAAACCTATTGTGAAAAGTATACAGCTCAATATCCAGGATAGAGCAGGTCGATATGAAGAAGAATAAATTGCCTTTTTGCGGAATATACCTTGCTCTGAGCAATTGAATTGAAATTTGATTTGGCTTTTGCTTCTCTAATTCCTTTCCATTCTTCTTCATATATATATATATATATATATATATATATATATATATATATACATGTGTGTGTGATTGATTGTCTGACTGGTTTCTGTCTCGAGAAATAGTAGATACCTTTATCTCCTATTTATCTCTAGCCATAGATTAAATAGTATTAATACTTATTGTGATATTCCCTATTGTTCAGAATTGACTACTAATATATAGAGAGAGAGGGACAAGAGGGGATAGAGCGAGAAAGAATGATTAGACTGACAGATGACATAAAATAAAGGCATGGGTCAAACATCATACAGTGAGAGAGGGTGAGAGTGATACAGATAATTAGAACAATTAAAATAGCCTTTTTTTCAAACATAACTCAATCCCAAAACCAATTAATATTTTAACATGTATTTTTTTGTGATTAAAATATATGGGGAAACCATAGAGAAACAAACATTTATTAACTCAGCTTCGGTATAATAATAGATGAAACCTTACAATAAGGAATGAAAAATATAAGAACATTGAATATTCATATATTCACATACAAAGCATTTTGCTAACACTTACCTAACAATTTTGATTAAATAACTGTTATAAATTTATAGCATGATTAATTATAAAATATGTTCAAGCAGTGAATTGTTAAGTAGAATTTCAAGTTCATTTTGTCAAAACTAATTCATATCTACACTGGATTTGAATTTCAATTATTTAAAATGTTCTGTTATAGAGTGCTGAATTCAAGTGCTAAACCTTGAGGAGTGCAAGTAGAACATATTTGACTTGTGATTATTACTGCTTATATTTGTATAGAAGTAACTGACGGATTTATTTGATCATGCATATTTGAAAGAAGGAAGAATAATAGGAATGATTATCCGTGAATGTTAGTTCACTTGTAATGAAAGGGGGGGGGGTGTTGGTCCGTTCCTTACATTTATCACACCAAATGAATTAAACGAAAAACAACTGAGTATTGATTTACTCCTCTCCAGGAGTTAGGCACAAGGCCAGTTTTTATCTTACTCCCACAGTAAGATGTGACCCAAGGTCAGGTCGGGAAAGTGGGGTTTAAAAATTGCCTGGGCAGCCCCGTCGGCATTCCCCGGTAGGGGCGTCTCAGGCAGTAAGCAATAAACTTACTCCTCCCCAAAGAGGGGAGGCGGAGCCTGGGAGGGTGGACCTCCAAGAACTTCACAGGACAGACCCATAGACCGGCGTAAACCAAGCCCGAAGGCCAAGACAATACCAGTCTATGGGGTGTAGTATCCATCGGAACAGATACTACACTTTGATCTTAGCCAAAAGATCAAACAGGCAACAAAAAAGGGTTTATTTAACAGAGAGTTGGAACTGTGCCGGGTCGTCAGCAAATATATTCCCAGTGGAGGTGGCTGCTGCTGGAACGATGCAGGGGAAAGGCAGGAGAGAGATGTTTCTTCGTTGCTGGTCGATTTCTCTCTGCTGAATTCTTCAACTGACCAGGTGGTAGAAAATAGTCCATGAGGGGATAGTTGATATCAATACGCCCTGCAAGCCGATTGGTCAGTGTATTACCAATTTGCTCACAGGAGACGAGAAGAAATAGATCCTATCTCAGTCTGCTACACACTCGCATTCTCTGTGTGAATAATTACAAGAAAAGAAATGTAAAAGTTATAACCAAAATATTCCTTTAATTTTCTGCTATATTTTCATTAATATGTTATCCTATGAAAAAAATAAAAATCACTTTTAATATCAGCATACGTTAATACGTGCTGAAACATTGCATGACTAATCGACACACATCGACTCTTCTCAGCCTTCGTGGTGTAGTGTTTGTTATGTCCTCGTTCGGTAAAGAAGCGATCCTTCTAGACTGGGGCAATTTTTATTTTGTCCCAATTCAGAGTGCCCCATTTTAGAGAGCTGGATTTTCCCCACATAAAAAACCGACCTTGTATCTAACTCTGTCCTTGTGGGGAGGCAAGTAAATAGGGACACACATTTGAATAAATGTCCTCATGCCATGTTTAGTTTTAGAAAATAAAAGGACTGAGAAATACAAGGCTGAAATGATCATGTGATTTTTAAGTAGTGCATCAGTTAAAGCAGTTGGTGAGACACGAAGCAAACATATAGGTTGCCGTGTGAGATACCATTTCTTTGTGGTTACCTGAAAAATGGGAATGCACATTGATAGATTCTAGGAACGTAAGAAGCAGATACATGATGCCATGTTTTTTCGTTATTGTAAGCAGTAATCATCAGTATTTTATTTTACCTATTTTAAAGCATATATTTTGACAACGAAATGAATCATTGGAGTTTATTGCATATGAAGATTTTTCATCCATTTAAGCACATCACTTTCAGAGGGTCAATAGAGCACTGATAGCAGATCTTCTATTGAACTTGATTTTCACTTCTTGTCTGTCTTTACATTTTTTCCAGTTGTTTCCCAAGATCTTACATCATTTTTACATTGGAGTTTATCGGTTGTTCTCTTCTTCATTGCCCATATGGATGTCAGATCTTGGTGGGTGGGTGAGTGGGGGGGCAGAATATTGCTTTCTCACTCTACAAGCAAACTTTCTTTTGCAACATGGACTAGAAATTTCTTTATTTTTTCAAGAAATCTTTTTTGTGTGATGATAACGAATACTTTTTTGTGTAATGGTAACAAATACTTTTTTGTGTCATGATAACAAATACTTTTTTGTGTCATGATAACAAATACTTTTTTGTGTCATGATAACAAATATTTTTTGTGTCATTATAACAAATACTTTTTGTGTCATGATAATAAATACTTTCTGTGTCATGATAAATACTTTTTTGTGTCATAATAACAAATATTTTTTGTGTCATTATAACAAATACTTTTTTGTGTCATTATAACAAATACTTTTTTGTGTCATAATAACAAATACTTTTTTGTGTCATGATAACAAATATTTTTTGTGTCATTATAACAAATACTTTTTTGTGTGATGATAAATACTTTTTTGTGTCATAATAACAAATACTTTTTTGTGTCATAATAACAAATATTTTTTGTGTCATTATAACAAATACTTTTTTGTGTCATAATAACAAATATTTTTTGTGTCATTATAACAAATACTTTTTTGTGTCATTATAACAAATACATTTTTGTGTCATAATAACAAATACTTTTTTGTGTCATGATAACAAATACTTTCTGTGTCATGATAACAAATACTTTTTTGCGTGATGATAAATACTTTTTTGTGTCATAATAACAAATACTTTTTGTGTCATTATAACAAATACTTGTTGTGTCATGATATATACATTTTTGTGTCATTATAACAAATACGTTTTTGTGTCATGATAACAAATACTTATTTGTGTTATAATAACAAATACGTTTTTGTGTGATAGCAAATACTTTTTTGTGTCATGATAACAAATACTCATAACGAAAAGTCAGATAATTATCATAGAGATATATTTTTTTCTTAGAAAATGTTATGGGGTTCATGATTTGCCTATTGAACATTGTCACAGACTATGGAATCGGCTATGCCGAGTTCAAGACTATGCAGATTTATTGTGGTTATTTATGTTTCTTTTGGGAAAGGTATGAAACCGAGATTTTCTTCAACTGTGGGTAAAATAGCCACGTGTGTTCAATTACAACACAGATATGAAAGAAGTAAATAGATGCACTTATCATTAATAAATAAGACTGTTTTTGTAGTTGGTGTCATGTAAACTAATTCTTCTTCCTCCCCCATGATTGGATTGGAGTTATATATTCACTTATACTTGATGCCTGCCCACAATTGTAAATTACATTTTGCACAAAAATGATGGAATATTTGATTGATTTCAAAGCAACTGAATGGTTGATTTGCTGTTTAACGGACGAACCAAACTGAGCATTTTTCATCAGAACAGCAATATATTTAAAAGCATTTCTTTGAAATCAGTTCAAAAAGTATATTTTCATTTCATTTTGATTCATCACTACTTACTCTATGTGCGTTTTCTTTCTTTCTTTAGTTAAATATTAACATTGAATGCTGACTCAAGCAACACACACACACATATATATATATATATATATATATATATATATATATATATATTTGGTGGTACAACATTTTATTAAGGCAAAGAATAAAGACGTTTGTGACATTTGGGGAGTGAATGAAATTGAAGTTTCAGAAAACGAGAGAAAAGTTATAATTACATAAATCTACTAAGCCGGCTTTCATCCACACTCATCAGAGTAAATATGTGGAAGTAAAATTAAAACATAAAACTTTAAGTGAAAAGAAGACCAGTAACAGTTATATATACTAGCAAATATATACTCCCTCCAGTCGCATATTTTTGCTAGGCTGCCGCGTCAGAAATGACGCTAGTATGTAATTTGGGTAGAGCTTTTTATCACTACAATTAATTTAAATAATATATTGCACATGATAAATAACAACATTAATAAAAAGAAAAATTAAGTTTGCATTGTTATCGTCTGCTCGCTTTTCTTTCCACCCAATCGTTTTGCGCCAAATCCACGTAAGAATTTACAAAATAATAAATAATAATAGTTTTAGTTTTTCAAAGAGAAAAAAGAAAAGTGTACCTAAAATAAAATTAACAATAAAAAAAATACAGCGAATACGATTCTAGAAACAGTTATTTACTTGCCCAGTAAAAGATGTCCCCCCCCCAAGTTACCGTCTGCTCTCTTTTCTTTACACTCAATCGTTTTGCGCCAAATCCACGTCAGAATATGATAAGTAATATTTTATGTCTTTCAAACCGAAAAAAAAGGTGTACGTGAATTAAAATCAACAATTATAAAAAACAAAATACAGCGAACACTATTCTAAAATCAGTTATGTAGTTTTCCAGTACAATGTGTTATTTTTTTGTTGACAAAAAAAACTAAATTCATTATAATGTGTGTGTGTGTTTTTTTAAATAGTAATTTTTAAGTGAATTATTATTTTAATTAAACAATTTCATTCAGTAAATTTGTTAAAATCAAAAATTTTAAAAACTGAATACAGCGAACACTAATTTTCAAATTAAGAGAAAAGGTGTATCTGAAAATTATCAATAAAATAATCGGTACTCTTTTACTGCAGGACCCGTGATAACTTTCGAAAAAAAAAAGAACATTTTAATAAAAAAAAGTAACACGGTTAAATGCCAGCAGTTTGTTTTCATTTGAAATAACGCGCCCGTTCAGAGAGAGGTAATCGTTTCAATGGATTAATGAATGCTGTTCAGTCAATTGGACGCAACTACGTAACTGATTCATTATAATGTGTGTTTGTTTTTTTAAAAAGTAATTTTTAAATCAATTATTATTTTAATTAAACAATATAATGGCTAATAAGATTAAGAAAATAAACAAACTCAGAACGTTTTAATAAAATAAATCAGTAAAGTATTAACGCGCCCGTTCAGAGGGAGGTACGCTGTTCAATCAGTTGGACGTAGAGGAAATAACTACGTAACGCATTTTATGAATAAATAATAAAAGAAATAATTATAATTTATAAGTAAGATTATTAGCGAGCAAAATAGCGTAAATACATGTTAAAATCTGAAGAGGACAATCATGAGTGTATATTTGCGAATACTAATTTATTAGAAGTTCAAAAGCAATTGATTATGTAAATTGGGAAATGCGTATATTGTTTATGGCGGTTTTTTTAATAATATATAATGAAGCTGGCGGACTTAATAAATAGTCATAATACTCTGATGGAGTTTCGGCTTCAGACAGACAGACAGATACATACACTCCATTATTAATATATATATATATATATATATATATATATATATATATATATTTTTTTTAAATGAATTACTAGGTGCCTCACTGTCAACCAAGTTTCAGCCCCTGTCCCATCGCCGCAATGTTTCATCCTTGTGCTTGTTTTACAAATACTTAAATGGATTGTGCTTCGATGAACTGGCTACTCTGGTGCCTCCTCGACGTAAATTCACTAAACTAACTCGACAATCAGTTAAATCCCATCCATTCACTGTGGAGGTCTCCAGATGCCGGAGAGCCTTCTACTCCAATAGCTTCTTTCTTCGTACTGCTGCCCTTTGGAACTCCCTTCCTGCTCCCCCGACAGTACCATGATGCAGAGGTTTAAAACTAATTTAAACAGACATCTCGCTACACTGCTCTCAACTTAGGGTGACACCCAAAACCCACACCCAAATTATCAGTAACCCTTTACATCTACAGTGGCGGCCTGCTTTGTTTAGGGTGAAATATGTTAAAAAAAATTATAAATCAATTTAGTGTATACAGATTTTTATAATTAATTTACAAATTATTCTTTTTCCGTTTACTGATTACACTTATACATATATATAGGTGTAATCAGTCAACAGAAAATCATAAGTGCACAAGTGAAGAAAAATAATAATAAATAAAAACTGAGAATGAATAAACAAATAACCGGGCAACTTAGAATTTCATACCGAGTTTATTCGACAATTATAGAAGAAAAATAAATCCGGATTTCAGTTTATGTTTTTCTTGTGTATTGGGATAGTCCGTACGAAATTTTCGAGAACCATTCCCTTCTTCAAGCCTTCTATGAAGTGTGAACAGAGTTCTTGAAAATAGCAAACTAAAATTAATATTTCACAAATCAGCCACCAGGGGTCGCCTGTCAAGGTCATATGTGGGAGTGTTTGTTGTTTGCTTTATTTCCGGTACACATGTATCAGGAAGGAAAAGAAAAGAAATAAGAAAAGAGGGAAACAGAGTTTTTCAGTTAAATCTGTCTGCTCGGTGTGGGTGGGGAGTTCTTCTCTTTGACCGCCGGCGTTATTTTCTGTAGGGTGTGCTGTCTAATACACATCCGGTACGTATGAGAAAAGGAAAAGAAGAAAAGGAAAGGGGAAACTAATGTTCACTAGATAAATCCAATTATCCGCTGTGGGTGGGAGTTATTGTCTGATAGGCAATATGTTTTAGAGGTCTATATCTAAAATTGAAATTCTGATATTTGCATGTGTGTCTGTATATATATAAATATATATACACACACAAATATATACCTCAATATATATATATATATATGCATATATACACAAATGTATACCTATCTGTTTACCTAATTACACCTATATACATATAAATATACATTTAAACATGAAATAAATGCGGACACAATGCTCTCTCTCTTTCTCTTTCTCTTTCTCTCTTTCTCTTTCTCTCTCTCTCTCTCTCTCTCTCTCTCTCTCTCTCTATATATATATATATATACGAGAGAGAGAGGGGAGAGAGAGAGGAGTGTCTGTATGTTTAATGAAATCATATTTTAACAATTTGACATTATATCAGCCAGAATAATCCACTTTGTCAGTTTTGTTTATTATACATGCTTGCATAAATATTGATGAAAATTCATAAATAATTAATATTTAAATTGATATTAATATATTTTCTTTTCTTTTTCTTTTCTAGGTAAGTTTTATATTTTCAAATGAACGCAGATTGTTGAACGCTTCCGATATTTCATGTCTTGGGAAATCACAGTAAGAGCAATGCTTTTTTTTAAATACTATTTTTGTCAACATCCACATTTGGTTTTGTGTATGTTTATATTTATATAGATTATTTCAGAGTTAAATTCAAATGAAATAGGTTTTACTGAAGCGTCAATCTTAAAAGTTCAATTTAAAAAGTTCTATAATTGTTATGGTACGTCAATGAGACATGCATATCAGGTTCAGTTCTTAGGATTTGATTCATACATTGACCAACTGAATATTCAGTTCAAAAAGTAATATAATCAAGATGATTCAGAAAAACACAATGTATTGCTAATTTAAGGTCTGAATTATGAGATACGATATGGTATTTTATCAATTCCCCGGAAGTAGACGAATATCAAAGAGAGGTGAAAATGTGCATGCAATCTAATCAGATAAAAGGTGTATAGTATTTGACGATCTTTCTGGTATAGGTTATTGTTGTTTTTCCACATGTATTCGTGGTGCAACGGATTAAATGCTAAGTAATAATCAGTTCTAAGTGATAGTCTTCTGAACGTTAAAGGTTTAATCATCATTACAGACGATACTAAGAATATAATATAAATTATTTAAGTCTTCTCTCCAATCAATAGGAGAACAGCCTATTCCCACGGATTAAATAAACGGTTCAGTTAGAAATTCAGTACAAATTTCAGAGTTTGAGAAGATGTATCTGAAGATGGTTGGAAGTTACATCGGCCGAAACGTTTTGAGAATAACATCCAAGCTGAGAACAGTAATTCAAATAATCCAAGTTATTAATAGTACTAACATATTCCAGACTGTTTCCCTCATGTTGGTTGCTGTCATGTTTACAACGTTTCAGCGTTCTTCTGGTACCTTTTGTCATCGTCAGTAACCTTCCGACAATTTAGAACTGAACCCTTTATGTGATTCCAAATAGTGGAAGTCAGTAGATTACATGATGGGTTTTGTTTGAAATTCCCAGAAGCTTACTTATTATGGCAAAAAAAAGTACCTGAAGGAGGCCGAAATGTTAGGGGCATGACAACACTTGGAGTTTGGGCTAGGAGCAAAGTGTGGTGTATCTCCTGCTGCTGCACTTCATCTTTTCTGTCTCTGGTCGGTGAAAGAGGGGTCCTTCTAGATTGGGGCAATGTTTATTTTTGTCCCTATTCAAAGTGCTTCTTTTGGGGAGCTAGATTTTCCTGCCCTCGTGAGGAGACAAGTAAATAGGGACAGCAAACAAGATAAGGGCAACAGTTTGAAACATGTAAATAATCTACAGGCAAAATCTAATAGTTTACCTTAAAGACATTGTCTTGCCACCTGGAAACAAAAGTAGTTGTATTGGATTTATTACTACATTGATCGATATTTGTTTTGTGACTCGTTTAGAACGAGCCAACACCATTCAGATGTTCTGAGCAGAAGCAAAAATAGAAACTTCAAATAGCTGCCTTCATTTTATTTACTTTTTATAAATTGCTGCCTTGTTTTTTTATATGTGAGGGCTGATTCTGTTATGTTTATATATGTGCGTATGCCCCCTAAACGTGTGTATAAGTATGTATATGTTTGTAAACGTGTTGAATTCCTACAATAGAATAAAGAGATAAAATGAAATATTTAGAATTGTATGAAAACACATAACCAATAAAAGTTGATGAATCTATAAAGAAACAAGTATAATTGTTAGCCTTCTGCATGTGCTAGTATATGCAGTTGTATACTGATTTTTATTGTTAAATTTAAATACATTTTCGGTTTCCTAGTTAAATTAAGTCAATAATTAAGTTTAAACGTTTTCGAAAAAAAGAAAATAAATCAAGAAAACATTTTCTACTCTTTTTATACTAAGTTATACTAAGATTATTTTACTAAGTTATAAGGAGTTTTATACTAAGTTATAAGGATTTTTATGTAAAAGTCTTTTGTTTATGATTTCGTTTTTCATTCAGATTGTGGTGATCAAATTCACATTAAAAATATGTTTATACACTAATTAAAAATCGAACAAGGTTTAATAACCATTTCTTTCTGATATGAACATATTCAAATGGAAATAATTATATGTTTTCTTCGTTATACATGTTTTTCTCTCTATTCACAACACCCTGTTGCTAAATGGTGACCTTTTTCATTCTCAATCATTCATAGCAACAATCGTTTTTTATCTATTTTTCATTCATTGCCGAATGTACCATATTTTAATAGCCAACATGGTGTTTGGCACATTTCAAAGAGGCGACCATTATCTACACCCTATACAAACCAGAATCCATGCCACAAATAACATTTTAATTCATATGTGGAATACTCATTTTAATAAGAAGAAATTTACAAAGCCTAATTCACTCATTGCATCACAAAACCTTAAAAGACAATAAATAATAGACCCAACAATAAATAGTATGTTTCAAGTTTCATTTTTCGAATGCATCTTAAGTCACAACATAAGTCAG
Source organism: Sepiola atlantica (assembly GCA_963556195.1). Classification (NCBI taxonomy): domain Eukaryota; kingdom Metazoa; phylum Mollusca; class Cephalopoda; order Sepiida; family Sepiolidae; genus Sepiola; species Sepiola atlantica. Next base: position 113,005,248 of record OY744519.1, on the reverse strand, counting down.
TATATTGCCAATGTTAAATTAAATGCGTTTTAACAGTAAGTATTTTGATTTTTCAAGTACAATTTAATTTACTAAAACTTCTATTCCTGAATAAAGTTGATTATGGTGATTGGGTTGTCTACAAGAGCTTAAAATATGCAAGCTTGTTTGTATGCATTTTATATAGATATTTTAATAAAAGTTGATTTCTTTTACATTTTCTTCATAAATTTTATATACACTGTTAACACTTAAAAATAATTATTCTAATGATTTAATGAAATGCGTATTTTGACGACTATTTAAAAAATTTATTCGTAATAATTGCATTTATATGAGTCTTTATCTTTTTTGCCTGCATATAATAGGATAACTTATTTAGGCTTTTAGTCAATATTAAAACAAATGAGAATTACTTTTGCATCATACCACTTTCTTATTGGACATATCTTCTGTTTGAAATATTTTCCGATTCCATTTAAATAGTATAAATTATATTATTAATCTCACTAAAGCCTAACTTTCAAAATTCCTCCTATACTAAAAATCCAGCTACATAACTAAAAGCTAAAGATGACATGTTTCTCCATATAAAAATAACACATGATACAAAAAAAATTACTTGAAAAGATTAAGAATTTGATTAAAGGCAACGATAACCAGCACAAAATATTTTTTGGATGTTTATTCTTCAAACCTGATGCAAAATATCAAAATGAATGACAAGCCAATCCTACCATACATTGAATGCCTGTGAAACCATAATGTGAGCCTATTTGCTGATGATCTTGTGGGCTATTTAATAATTTACCGAGGAACCTGGATATAGTTTTGATCATTATGATATTACCTTTATGAAATTCCTTAATATCAATGAAATCCTTTTGATTTAATTAATAACAATTTAGATATTTCCAAAAAAAGATCGTGAGTATTTCTATTTAAAAATGAACTCTTAATCGCTCTGCTTGTGTTTTGCTTTCAAAGTAGACTAGTCAATATTTGCACTTGAATAAACATTTAAGGAAATCACCTCAAGGTAATTATTATTAAATAAACTTCATATAAAAACCTTAAAAACCTAAAAGATTAAAAATGATTTTCTAAAATCCATTAAAAAAACAAAGACATGGATCATTTTTAAAAGAATATTTTCTAAAGAAATAGAGAAAACAAGAAAAGACAAACTTTCTGAATATTTTATTTATCCATTTCATTTCTGTTTTTTTTTTTTTTAAATTTATTTAAATGTATGGATGATATGAACACCTCAAATGATTATCAAGAGATATTTATCATTTCATGTGAAGATAAAATGTGACATTTATTGTATTATGAGTGAAATAGCAGCTCAGATATACAAGAATTTTAATGGAAACAAATAAAAGTAAAAAAAATTGTCTCAGTTTTACTCATCACCTCCTCTACATTTTATTAGTACTAGCAACCAGGGCTTTACGCGCTCCACTACTTTTGGAGCTGCTCCCACTCCTGCTCCAACGCCCAAAATTGGAGCTGGCTCCTCTCACGTTCCCCATTTTCAAAAAGGAGCCGCTCCTGCTCCAACTCCTATAAAAACGGAGCGGCTCTTTTTCAGCGCTCCATAATGAAAATGTACCTTCTTTCATAAACATTCTATTCTGCCAATGAGTGGTCGAAGGATAGGGGTGGGCGTCAAAGGATCTCATTGATATGGGTTGGGATGTCACTTTAAGTGTAAGACCGTAAGATAATATTTGACAAAATCTCGCTAATATTTTGAGAGTTATAGGAGAACATGTCGGACGAAGTATAGGATTATACGTAAATTTTCGTTTCCTGAGGTATAAAATAGAAAAATCTCTGAAGTATTTTAAAACAATTTAAATTTTCATTACATTAACAACCTGTTTTTTCAGGAAAGGAAAATTTGACCCGATATTTTTCTATTTATTTTGGAAGGGAATTTAGATTTGTTTTAAGTAAATAAAGTTTTACTTTTAAACATTATTAGTGATTATTTTCTTTTTAAAGAAAACATTTCTCTGGAAGAGGAGAAACAGCCAGGGCAACATTACTCGACGTGTTGTTGTTTAATATTTGTTTGTTTTACGAACGTAACTATATTGTATAATGTATATTATTATTTATAACAGAGAAACGCACAAGTACTTTCAAACAAATCGATTTATCCATTTTTTTTCAATAGTACAATTTGGGGTGAAAAAAAACCCAATAAAGTTTATTTTTTAAAGATTGAATAAAAAAAATATTTTTCATAAGTTGCCCCCAAAATATCAATAAATTGTCAATAAACAATTCAGAGATCCATTTAATGTCTTAAAATTTCATACAAAATATCTGGCCTAGACCTTGGGAGTTGAAAAAATATTGGGTCAAATTTTCCTATAGTATAATTGAACCTAAAATTCTTTATTTAAAAACACGAATTAAAAGAAAAATTGGCTTATTTATTCAATCACAATAAACATCCTTTTCATAAATACAAAAAAAGTTCAAATCTATAAGAAAATAACTTCAAAGACATCCATAGACTCATTGGCTCATTTAAAAACATTTGGTGCCAAATTGCCTGTCTTCTGCCTTAAGATAACTGCCCCATCAAAAATTTAACACATAGACGTAAAAATCTGAGAACTTCAAATGTTCTCCTTCTTTCTCCCTGTCTCTCCCTCCCTCTCCCTCTCTCTCTCCCATATACATTTACCAGATATAATTTTAAAAAATAACTCAGAGTAAACTCTGAGACTTTCTTTTCTTTTCCTTTTCCACCGCTCTTTAGTCCCAAATGGAGTTGCTCCCGCTCCACTCCCGCTGAATATAAAATGAGCCCTCCTCTCTTTCGCTCCAGCAAAAAGGAGCATGCTCCTGGAGCGCGCTCCTTTTTGGAGGGCTCCGTAACGCCCTGCTAGCAACAATGTGTAATTCATAAACTGTTATTTTTTTTCTATTTCTACTCATTTATAGAAGAGCTGGATTCATGTCTTCATTGTATTAGTAAGAAAATAATAACCAACATGTTCAGTCATTATCAGAAATTTTGTTGCATATTGCTTGACGGTAATATATTTTTGAAGCTGAGTGCACACATCCTAAGTGTTTGATGATTGAAAGGAGATAAACTTGGGTCGGATACCCCCATAGAACAAGTAGATAGCTGATTGGTTAGCATAATCATGTAACATAGAAAAGATTTGAAGTTAAAATTGTCACCTTCTTCTTCTTCTTCTTCTTCTTCTTTTTGATACCATTCTTCTGAGCAAATTATTAAGAGAACATTTTCATTCATACCCCCTCTCCATCTACGGAATACAACATAGGATTAAGTAAGAAATAAACAATACTTGGTGTTGATGTTGATAACCGTTGGTTTAACTTATTAAAGAGCTAGAATAATACCCATGATATTCGTAAAATGAATTCCTCAAACAAAACAGTTTTGCACCAAATTTATGTCCACTTACGAAGATAAAAAATCAACATATAATGATACTAAACCTTATGTCTAGAATCCTGATTAATATCTTGATCAAAACCCATTACAGGATTTTGATTCTAGAAATGTCTTAAATTTAAGGCTTAAGAAGAAACTGAAATTCAGGGAATCTTGGATCATTGACGTCTAATGACTATGAATCAAATTTAAAAAAATTAAAATTTTGGGCATATTAATTAATTTATGTCTAATACCTATTGTTAAAGTTTCGCAAAAATCGAAGGTATCTGAATTTTCACGAAGGGCTTCCACCCCCTTTTACCTCCCCTTTCATGAAACTAAATTAGCCTAAATATAGTCCACATTACCCAGTCTCGCGCCTAGCAGCTGTGTTGCAAAATTCATAATGATCGTTTAATTAGTTTAAGAGTGAATTCTATGCATATAAATATATAAGCATATGCATATACTTAAATTTATATAAATGGAGATATAAAGTTACTGGTATAAAATATCATAGATGCATAAAAGAAGAATCTTAATCTTGCTAATTTTACAAACAAGATATAAATAATATATGTTGCAAGATTGTCTGCTGTTGATATGTTAATGCTGGTAATTGGCTACATTGAAACGAACCATTCAAAACCCTGGCCTTAATCAGAAGTTGTACACTGGCGCTTCAGGCATAGTATCTATTATTCCTGTTATGTTACCTTCAAAGGCTTAAATAGGAAAGTAAATAGACTGGCTCATTAATAGATGTGTTAGTATGGCTGGGATGGATGAATAGTCCTGAAAAAAATGGATGGAGAGACACATATGATATAGAGTAATACTCAGAAAGCCAACATAGCTTCCATCCTTTTCTCGTTTCTATTAAGTGTCCCAGAAGTAGGGAGGACTCAATGTACACTTTCAGGAGTTTCTCATGATGAGATTAGCTTTGACAGGGTTTTTTAGGTCACGTTACAATTGAAGCACAAACTTTTATTATTTTAACTTTTTTTTCATTTTACTTCGCTGGAAGTTCTCAGAAATCAATGGGCCCCTGCCTGGGGCTAACACTTGATCTCTATATGAGATAGACAGATATCTAAGTGTTCCATTATAGTTCTCCTTTATTTCTCAAAAGTTGAGTTAGTAAAGAAGTGAAGAACATTGATTCTCCTTTCCTCAATTGGCCAGTTGACTATTTTATAGTATACCTTCAATGTGGTCTATTGGTCTTACCGGATTCTAGGACAATAATTCATCTGGTCTGGTGGAGTATCCAGCTTAATGCTGTTACTAAAGGCAACACCACTTGGAGAAGGTCACCATTCCTCGTATGAGCCAGTGTAGCCATACCGAGGGGATCATATTTGGGTTTCGAATATTATGTTATTTTGAATATTTAGTCAGGGTTTACTTGTAGACTGAAGTATCGTCATGCCAGGTTGTCCTGACAAACCCCTGTACAGAGAGACCGTAGACAATCGAGGACAGTGTCTTGGAGGCATGTAAGTTTACCCCATGTTTAACACACAACATGTCTATTCAATAAAGATGGAATATTTAGAAAGAGTAAAAAGAAGAGATCCCGGGAAAGTTACTATAATTAAATTTTAGAGTTAACTGTATCACAGTGTACAATTGTATAGAAATTACGATGTTGTATAAAATGTAATCCATGTTTGAATTATACCTTCTTAATATCACTGAGTTTTAGGTTTTTGTTTAATTTCATAAATATATATAATGCTTATCTATCTAGTTATCTTCTTTTTTAATGGAAATCACCCCAGACAAGGCATGAAGCCACTTGATGTAAGGAGCTAACAAGAACGAATATGATTATCGCAAAAACAGGAGATGCCTATTAGCCTTAGCCTTGAAAAGACCAAGGCTATAAGTAGGAGGAAAACAGTCAACAGGACGAAAATTCCACAAGCCTGCAGTTCTTGGAAAGAAGCTACTGGAATAGGAATCTGTATTACAATGAGTTATGAAAACGGGAAATTGATGGAGACCACTAAACAAACGAGTCAAACGAGCTGGAACGAAAGAAGCAGAGAATAGATCACATAATTCTGAAGAACACATGCCATAATAGTATTTATAAAAAAGGCTGAGACTAGCAACATCACATCTGTAAGAGAGAGGGTGCAGAGATGAGGAAAGGGTAGGGCCAATCAAATTACAGATAAGTTTCTGCACCCTATCAAGAACCCTCAAATGGGATAGAGATTCACCAGCCTAAATATGACGACAGTACTCCATACATGGTCTGAGTGTAGATTTGTCGCGATAGAGAATAGACTCAGGTGTGAGAAAGTGTTTGGAGCGATAGAGAGAACCGACTTAACGAGAAGCAGAAAGAGCAATGGAGCTAATTTATTAACTCCAAGAAAGATTTGATATGAGAAAAAGACCAAAAGTTTCAGAGTCGATTTCTCCTCAAGAGCAGAGCCATCCATGAGAATCTCAGGAAGAAAAGGGACACGTCTACAATTGAAAGACACGAGCTAAGTCTTAAAAAGATTAAACGAAACAAGCCATTTCGTACCCTAATCCACGACTGAACCTAGGTCAACTTCTAGATCAGCTGCATATGTCGATTGATCTGAGGGAGATAGGCAAGACGCAACACCAGAATATAGAGTGGTATCATCAGCATAGATGTTAATTTTCTAAACAATATTCTCTGGGAGATCATTTATATAGTGAAGAAACAGTGTTTGGTCTAGATTAGAGCCCTGAGGAATACTAGAATTGATAGGAAAAGAGAATGAAAAGACACTGTCCAAAGTTACTCGCAAGCTTCGATGAGAAAAAATCTGATAATATCTAGCTATGCATATAATATTTTTGCAATAATACACAGCTGTTTACAAGACAGAATTTTGCAATAAATATATATTAGCATAATTGCACAAAAGGGGGTTCAAACATAACATGTTTATGCATTGAGTTAGAGTTACCTATCTTGGATGAAAATGTCATATTATTGTTTCAATGAAAATATAAATAAACATCAAAATGTATTTTTATTGTTTTGATGTGCAACATTGTAAGCAGTTTGTTTATAACCTTTTTAACAATGATCTATAAACTATACAATTCAATTCAATCAAGTGTTCTCACAAAAATTTAGACAGAAGAAGTTACTGAAACTAGTTAAGTCATCATTTTGTGTAAATATTATGATAATATTTTTAGTTTTTCTTTCATTTTTACATTATTAGTAAAGAGGGACCTCTTTCAGGAGATTGCTTTATCCCATTTCGTGAGATAAAACATTATATAATGTTAATAAAATTCTACATTCTTCAAAAATTTTACAGAATTGAATATTCAAATAGTAAATAAAATGTCAATATAGTATGAGTTCATTCATGATAAGAAAAGGTGAAATTCTCTAACGAGATGTGAGTTATTAATCCAAAAATGATATTTAAATGATATTTAAATTATCAAATAACGTTAATTCAATTCAGTATTTCTGCCACTTTCTCCCACAACGTGAGTATTAACCTATACATTTAAAAGAAAGGTAAAAACCTGATTTTGATGAAAAATGGTGTGTGAAAAATTACCTAGCATTTGTGTTCTGAGTGTTCAGTGTGATATAACATCGAAATAGTTATTAATACATTTGGAGATTATATAAATTTTCATTCCTTGAAATAATGAATGAGAGTTCCTGGGTTAGTGGATGTTGAACAATTGAGATAGCAGATGCCAGGGCAATAGCAAGAATTAAGAGTGGATGAAGTAAGTTATGGGAACTTCTGCCATTACTAACCAGCAGAGCGTTACCTCTGTCGACCAAGAAAAGAGTCTATCAGGTATGTGTACGCAGTGTGATGATGTATGGAAGTGAAACCTGGCCAGTGAGGGTTGAGGACATGCGTTGCATGGAGAGAAATGATATGAGAATGATACGGTGGATGTGTAATGCAAGTCATAAACACAGACTCAGATCTTATGAACTCAGAGCATGATTAAATCTGGACAGTATAGAGAGATGCGTGCAGAGTAAGAGAGTTTGATGGTAGGGTCACGTTGCAAGAATTGATGAAAGTTTCTGGGTTAGTAAATGCAGAACAATTGAGGTAACAGAGTCAGCCCACAGGGTAGGCCAAGGGAAACATGGGAAGAAGTGATAAAGATAGACTTCAGAGAAAACGGGATAAATAAAGACCTGGTCAGAGATAAGTTAGTTTGGAACTTAATGCCAGCATGTAAAACGGACGTTAAACTGATGATGATGATGCTGCTGCTGCTGCTGCTGCTGATGATGATGATGATTATGATGATCATCACCACCACCACCACCACTTCCTCCTCCTCCTCCTCCTTCTTTTACGTCTTTTTATCTTTCTGTCAAGTGTGAAAAGATGAACGTGTTTGTCATGTTAAAATGCGCCATTATAGGAAAGCTTATTTTCACGTAATTGTCAGAATGTTCAATAAGCATTACATTATGACATTTGATCCTCTGTTTCGGCTAAGTTCCTGATAAATTACAACTTTATAACGTTTGTTAGTAGCATTCTTTTATGCCTTCTTCATTCTATGGATTTGACTGCAATCTGCGATTTTTATAATTCCGATGCAATATGCATAGTTTTTTTTATGAAGGTAGACATTAACACCCACTGGAATGACACGCATTTCAATCACAAAACTGAAAACTATTTCGGTTTGGAATGCAATATTTCTACCAGGTGATCAAAAGTATAAACATTATTTTTATTCAATTGAAAGAAATAATTGCTTCCTTTGAACAGCCATAATCTTTCAGAGTTAACTACACTCTTCCATTGATCACCTTAAATTCTCTACATCCAATTATATGTACAGGACATATTTTATGTATACATAATTAATTTCTTTAATAAATATTTATAAAATCCACATAGATATATGTTGCAAGTTCACTCACAATTATCAATGCAGCTATATATAAGTTTACCACCACTTGCATGATTCTGATTGTAAACCCAGGCCACCATTGACTCCAATCCAACGTCCTTATCCATTCCGTCGGTAGGACAGCTATATTTAAAGAGGGGGGAAGGGAATAAACCCTATATGTATTTACGAGTATAGTAAGTCTCAGACAGCATTCAATCTTCTTAAAGGAAAAGAACTTTTGCAATATTGCTTAAATAAAAACTTTTCATATTTCTCTTAAAGTGCTCGACTTGAAAGGAGCTTTAAATAATTATTTTGTATAAATAAATATTTATTATCCACAGAAATATGTTTCATGTTCACTTACAATCATCAGTGTGGCTAAATATCACTGTACTGCTGGTCGCATAATTCAAAATGACGATATTAAGGACTCCTGCTTTGAAACAAACTATATGAATATTTACATTAGAATATAGTTGGACCCTACTCTTTGAATTTTGAAGACATTACATGAGATCACAGTCAGTCAGTCACTCACTCACTCACTATCGTCTATGTTCCCTTTGACAAGAGGTTTGACGTTGTCTGGCTGCCCTTATGCTAAGTCCCCAGTGCTCACAGTTGTGGGGATTGACTGTGTCCATTTTCCATTGTTTACAGTCTTGCCTGATGGTTTCTTTCTATGTCTTCCTAAGGCGCCAAGCTTTCTTTTTACTGTCCAGCCTTAGGTCTCTGCATGTGCTGAATTTGCTTCTCTCAACATGCGGTTTGCCTTTATTAGGACATCAAATTTTGAAATGGCCAATTTCTCAAGTAAAGCGTCTGACCTAATGTTCTGGATCTGATCCGGCTTTACATTGTCTATCCATCTAATTATTGCCCTGTTATTTCTCTGGAGTCGAGCAAGTGAGGCCTGAGTGAGGGCCCAACACTCACTGCCATACAGCATCACACTTCTTACACAGCTATCATAGACCTTACACCTGGTAATAATTGGGACGGACAGGATGTTAGGATTGGAAGAAGTTCTCTGAACTTTCTCTAAGCCGTCTCGACATTAATTAAAAAAAAAATATATTAATTTCAGACTGATTAAAAAGAAAAAAATATTCTCACTCTAAATTATCCTTCTAAGAAAATCACAAGTGAATAGCAAAGAAAAAATCAATTTTTTACTTTCCTCCACCATGAAAATTCTAAACATATCTTTCTTGTCGTGGCGCACACCATGTGGCAATAAATCGATTAGGTATGTCGAAGCTATTCATCCAATTTCTTGCTCGTTCTAAAATGTTAAGGACTTCTGTGCTTGAAGCAAAATTAGAATTGCATCCAAGAATTTCTTACACCATTTCTTTTCCCTTTGCAGGCCCAACTCTTTCAATATTGTCTGTGTCTATTCCTCGCCGCCATTCACTCGAACAACATGCATGTCGCCCTCCAGTTACCTATTTGCAATACTTCAATTAGATGAAGATGCTGCTGCAAACATCGATATCTATTTATTGATCTAGCCCTTGAAACACACACACACATACATAGCTTTACTCACACATCCACACTTTATAAACATTCATATGAATGGAAATACGTGAGAATACATAATATATTTTTAAATCTATACAAATAGGAATTACAATAACGGTATCATATGTATAAAGTTAACAATAAACTCGAGATACCAATTTGACAATATTTCTGAGATTGTTTTTTTTTTCACATTATTTACATATTTTAGACTGTTTTTCTTTTCATCTTGATTGTTGTGATTCTCACAACATTTCACCCGTTGTATTCTCTGGCCTTCTTCAGTTAATTAATTACAATACAAGCATAGAACATGAAATATGAGTATAAGAAATTATAATGTGAAACATTAGTTTTATAAATCCCTCCAAATTATCCTACTGAACACATGACCAAGTGGATAAAGATATTAAGACTTATTCAACAGTGAATTCTACCAGGAGTGTGTGAGTTCAATTCCTGGTGAAGGACACACAATAATTGATACAAGATAACTAAAAGGCATAAAACGTGGAATGAGAACAATCTACTTCAGTGGATTAAATAAAGTGTTGTTCTATTTGAAATTTCCACAGCATTATGATTAGTCTTTGCTTTCAATTAAGAAAAAAAAAACTTACGTTTTATAAATCCTTTTTTTTTTCTGTTTTCTTATAAAGTATTCATAGGTTGGGAAACTGATAACTTAATTCGTTTTTCCAAAACTAATTCAATCAAAAGATAAAAAAATTTGTTTGATTAATATCTCATTTATAATATTTCAATGGCTGATTATTTTTGTCTTAGTTCATCGGGCAAATACGCACACAGTAAGAAGTGTAGGAGGAATGTATTGCGATAAAAACAAAATAAAACGGTTGTAATGCCACCTAAAAATGGTTCTTCATGGAATCAAGAAAATATGTAACAGTCATAAACGTTGACATTTCTTTCCTCTGGCAGAGAGCAGCCCTAGTGAGGCTGTTTGGTCACACGATGACCAATCAGGACTCTTGGGCGTAGTAATTTCGACCGAACCTTTTGAGGACTCCATCTGAAAACCTTTATGGATTCGCAGAGCAGTCAAAGAGCTTCCAGGCAGCCATAAAGAAAGACGTTGAAACTCTCTGCTGCAACTTATTGACTAGGCACTCTGAGCATGGCTATCTTCACTTGAGGATGTACTGCTTCAAGAAAATACTTTCAGCAGCTGACATTTATTATTACTATTTAATTCCTTTCAACTCACTGTCTTAACTTCTGGCAACCTACACTAACCTGTGTAAACCATATAAATGAATATATATCATTTGTAGTTTAGAGAAGGGCCTTGCTTTCCTGGGTTTGGTGATTCGCCTTCTTACAGATTATTATAGGAGATATTCTTACAGTTTAGGTGAAGATTAGCTCCTATTAATGTGCAGCTTTACTGACTGTGATAAAAAGTATCTGACGAAAGCTGAGGAAGAAATGGTAGCAACAAAGATGAGTAAACAGTTAAAAACATGTAAAGAATATCAATCATTATGCTGTTATTTAATTACTTTCTGAGCTAACAGCAACTTTATCTTACATTTTCTTTATTTCTTTATTTTTCTATTTTCTCTAGTTTTATTTTTTCTTACTATTTTTTCTTTTCATTGTGTTTACTCCACTCATTCTTAATTTTATTATTATAATTATAATTATTATTATTACTATTTGTACTCACTAGGAGTTCTCACACTGATCATCAGTGATTGCTCACCAGTGGTATTCCCTGGAGTCTGAGTGACAACAAGTCTCTCCAGATTTTCAGTGTTCCCCACCTCTTTTCAATAGCCACCACAAATAACCTTGCAGTATCGCAACAGCTGCTTACAATTGATCTCTCGCTAGCAAGGACCATTCGTCTTGCCTGGGATTTGGGTGTCAATAAGCCTCCCCAAGGTCCCAGCACTCTCTGCACTTCCAATGGAGGTTTGGTTTGTGCTGTCCCTCCTCGGTCTTCTCATCCTCCTTGACCCTATGCACATATTTTGTGTGGTATCAGCCTAGGCTGGTACCATTTAAAAGAAAAAAAAATTATTTTATTTTTGGGGGGGAGAGGGGGAAGCTTATGGCGTTTCTTGTTATTTCTGTTCATTGGTTTATTTTTGTGTCGTGTCAGCTGAGACTGATGTAATTTATTGGGGGGGGGGTCATTAAGTGATGTTTCTGTTCCTTTGTGATGTGGTGTTCTTTATGTGGTTTTGTTTGCTTCCTGTTGTAGATTCTATGTGACCCTTCATAGCTTATGCTGGTTGGTTTCAGTATTCGAGGATTTTTCTTAAGATGGCAGCTGTTTTGATCATTGCCGTCCGTTTTATAGTTTCAATGATACCTTTGATTCTAATTTCTCCCAGCTTTATTTTCAGTTTTTTGGGAATTGTTCCTAGTGCTCCTACGATTATTGATATTATACTGACGTTCTCCATGCTCCATATTCCTTTCAGTTCTCTGGCTAGTTCTGTGTATGTGCTTCGTTTTTCTGTGTCTGCTGGAACGGCGAAGTTTACGATTTTGCAAGTTTTTTCCTTCTTGTTGATTATTATAACATCCGGTCTCATTGCTTGTATGAGTTTGTCTGTTTGTATATCCATATCCAGATGATTTTGTGTTTTTTGTTTGCTAGTACTGTTTCTGGTTTATGTTTGGACAATTTGTCTGCATATTCGAAATTCAATTGTTTGCACAGTTCCCGGTGTACTACTTTCCCCACACAGTCATGTCTGTTCTTGTATTCTTTTGGGGCTAGTTTGCTACATTCACTTATCATATAATTTACTGTTTCGTCTTTTTGTCCACACAGTCTGAATTTACTGTTTTCCTTGGTTTTATCTACTTTAGCTTTAATGTAGTTTGTCCTAATCGCATTGTTCTGTGCAGTCATCAGTAAAGATTTTGTTTCTCTGTTCAAGTGTCCTTTTCTTGGCCATGCCCAGTTATTTTCGTTAGTTTTTTCTCTTGTCAGTCTTCTGAAGCGTTTATGTAGTTGTTTTTCTTCCCACTTTTCTTTTCTTGTCGTTTTGTTTCTGGTTTCGGTGCTACCCGAGTTGCTCGTTGGAACAGTGTCTCTTGCTGTGATAATAAGGACTTATGTGTTTTAAGTTATATATTTCTCCAGCTCTTTTTTTGAGTCTTCCACACAATCTTCTATACTTATCCGTCTTCTTCCCCCTTCGTTTCTTTTCATGTAGAGTCTGTTCGTATCGTCTTTTGCGTGTAGGGCATTGTGCATGGTCATTAATTTTCTAGTCCTCTGGTCAAGGTGCCTCAGTTCTTCTTTAGTCCAGCCTATGAATGGTTCAGAGTATCTTATTAGAGATACTGCCGAGGTGTTTATACCTTTTACTAGATTCCTGCTATATCATTTTGTTTCTGGCAGTTTTCTTGTTCTTCATAAATATTCTTTTCCAATCTTCTCTTTCATTTCTGTAGATTTGATGGTATTTGCTTCTAGAATTCCCAAATACTTGTAGCTATCCTGCTCATCTAGCACCCTCATCTCCTCTTGGTTGGGGAACTCCATGCCCTCTTTCGTCTCCAGTTTTCCTCTTTTCATTTCTAGTAGTGCACACTTTTACATTTGAATGTCTTAACTGAAGATTATTGTTGTATTTATCAGCTTTTCCAGTTCCTTTTTGCTTTTTGCAAAAAGTTTCAGGTCGTCCATGTATATCAGGTGGTTTACTCTTAGTTCGGTGTCTATAAACTCGTATCCAGCATCACATTTTTTTAGTATGTAGTTGAGCAGATCATGATTATTACAAACAGTAGTGGTGATAGTGAGTCTCCTTGGAAAATGCCTCTCTGTATTTTTATCTCAATTATTATTATTATTATTATTATTATTATTATTATTATATTTATAAAAATAAAAAGATTGATCTATGACTAAAAAATCCCATTTATTTTCCACTGAAAATTAACATGATAATTGTCACAATTTATGAAGACATACATATGACTTTTTCGATGGAAGGGCAGAATTCTTTCCAAGGAATATATGTGTACCTTTAATTACTTCTGCAGGCTTTCTGCCTAAGACAAGATATTAACTTTATTTTCATTGTTTTTGTTAAAAAAAATTTTTTTTTTAAATTGTTGTAAACGTTTATTTTTGTCTAAATAAAATCACTTCTGATCCAAGATAATTTATAAAGCTTAACAAGAACTCATTTTATATCTGACTACTTGACTATTTGGGGAGCGGGAGCAAATAAGCTCTTGAAATTACATTATATATATATATATATATATATATATATATATATATATATATATATATATTCAAATGTATTGATGGCCCTGGTTATGACCTTAAAAGACATCCAGTAATGAGGCCCCCACTTGGTAGCTATGGGAAATGTGGAGTTGCCCCTTAGTTGCCATTGCTCCCAGGTCTACTCTGGCCCGGAGTGGTAGTACCTGTAAGGGCCCATCTATGGGTCAAATAGAACCTACTGGCGCTACCAGATCAGGCTGTCTAAAGTTACTGACCTCCTGACTCAAAATGCACCAAACATTGACGTTTTTGTTTTTTTCCTTCTCTCTTTACAAAACTCAATAATATTCTACAAAGCAATAAACAAAAACTAACCTCTCCTAAATGGGGCTACCTCTTGGCTGTGGTAGCGACTCATGTCGTCTTAGAATAGAGTTCTGGTAGCTGAGTGAGCCGTGGCCGGTACCTTGTTACATAAATGGTCATGTGCCTTGCAACACTCTACTTTGGCCCTTACTTCGGCTGGATCGGAGATCGGGGAGGCTCGATCCGATCAATCGGCTAGTCATGTCATGCCCTAACTCTTACACATGCAAATGTTGACCATACCTCCGAGAAACAAGATCTAAAAATATTGTATTACCTTTACCATAAACACAGGTAAATCATGTCAGTGTCAGGAGGCGATGGCAAGGGTTAATCAATTTTTTTTTAATGAAATCACATATCTGTTACTTATCTGATGTTTCTGTAAAACTGGGAAGACGAGACAGAAAGGAAAATCGGTAAATGATAGTGAAAACTCAACAAAGTGAGTATACCTTTCTTGGGATGAAAGAGCGAATGGGCTTCCCCTCTAACATATTCTACTTTTGGGCTCTGACGAGGATGAGGAGCAAGAGAGGTGAATAAAAAAACAACACAGACACATGGAAACTATAAAACCCAATAAAAAAACAAGAAACAATAAAACCAAAAGAACTCACTTCGATGTGTCTGACAACTCCAACTCAGACAGCGAGCAAGAAACCAAGCCAGAGAAAGGCAATTCGGTTGAACAAATAGATAGACAAAAACTTTCCAAAATTCTTAGTCATCGAAACCTTAAAAGTAAAAAGAATCAGCACACTATCTCTCTTCTTGATCGAAATTTTTTTATCTCAAAATAACCCTAAAACAGTTTTTTTTAAATATAAAACGGACATCTACTTGTCTAATTAGATAATTACAGAAATGCACAACATCTTTCAGGATTGGAAATATTCCACACCTACAAATGTAAAGTCTTTGCTCATGAAAAACTTAATACTTCAAAAGGTATGATAAGAAGTCATGAGTTAACTTTGACAACATATGAAGAAATTAAAACTGCTTTAAGAAAACAAGGAAAAATAGATCACGTCCGGATCAACCTAAAAAGGAACGGTCAATCTATACCCACCAATACTTACATCCTTACTTTTAATACCCCTATCATACCAACATAAATCAAAATTGAATATTTAATTGAAAAAGTCGACCAATATATACCAGCTCCCTTGAGATGCTTTAAGTGCCACAAATTTTAGTACCACAGGGAAACTTGCAGAGGGCACGGAGTCTGTGGGAAATGTACTGAAAACGAACCTAATCATATCGAAGAAGAATGCTCAAACGAAGCAAAATGCTCTGTCATGAAAATCACCCAAAGTACTCTAAAATATTTTAAACCTTTAAAAAAGAAATAGAAATCATGGAAGTAAAATACGAGAGAAACATATCCTACCCAGAGACAAAGAATTTAGTGAAATCCTATCAAAAAGCAAATACTTATGCAGAAATCATTCAAAACCTAAACTAATCTAATCAAACGAAATATCAAGACCTACTCAAACTAATTATTGAACTTAAAAATCTAATTGACACTTTAATAACAATCGAAAAAAAGA
The DNA here is from genome assembly GCA_963556195.1 of Sepiola atlantica. Classification (NCBI taxonomy): domain Eukaryota; kingdom Metazoa; phylum Mollusca; class Cephalopoda; order Sepiida; family Sepiolidae; genus Sepiola; species Sepiola atlantica. The sequence goes on along the minus strand of OY744519.1, from coordinate 112,989,248 downwards.
TTAACAAAGATCAAATAGCTACATCTACTAAAATAAAAACAAGTGGTCAAAATCATAACCTAACAAAATCAATCAGAAAGTACAAATAAATCCACTAATTCCTCTTCACAGTAGCTACAATATACTAGAAATGCAAGATCCCCACAAAAAGACAAATCCCTCAACCCTCAATAAAAGTCAACACATAAAATCAAATAATAACAACAAAAAAACAAAGGTAGCACCAATACACACCCTGAGCAAACAAAAACAACAAATGAAAAGAATTCACCAACAAAAAATCAACCCCACTAAAACCAAACCACGATCCGGATCAACCTCTAAAAATAGAGATATGTCAAATACAACATCTAACAAGTCAACGACCCAACCCAAAGAATCACAAGACATGGAAATTGAAAATATACAAATCAACGAACAAAACCTAGGGCAAAAACCTTCATAAACTAAAAAAAAATACCCTTCTTCATACTAGACTCTAGGAACGAAAAGTTGAAAACCTAGACTCCCTAAAATCACCCAAAACTTAATGAATACAAATACAAATATAATATTACAATGGAACGGTCGTGGAATATTAGCCAATATTAATTAATTACTCCTACTGATAGTCTTTTGGCCGGGATCAAAGTGTAGTATCTGTTCAGATGGATACTGCACCGCATAGACTGATATTGTCTTGGCCTTCGGGGCTGAATTTACGCCTGTCTATGGATCTGTCCTGTGCAGTTCTAGGAGGACCACCCTCCCAGGTTTTGCCTCCCCTCTTTGGGGAGGAATAAGTTTATTGCTTACTGCCTGAGGCGCCCCTACCGGGGAATGCCGACGGGGCTGCCCAGGCAATTTTTAATGGCCAGAGTGCTCACCTTCTCGGGCGCTGGCATTTCAAGCCCCACTTTCCTGACACGACCTTGGGTCACATCTTACTTGTGGGAGTAAGATAAAAATGGCCTTGTGCCTAACCTCCTGAAGAGGAGGTAAATAATACTCCTACTGATAGCAGACTTAAACGCAGCTGTTATCTGCCTTCAGGAAATCTTTCTTAAAAACGACGACAGAACTGACCAAAAAGGATATCAACATTTCGGCTATACTAAAGATTCCGGCCTTAGAGCATCAAGTGGTTCATCTATCTTAGTCAGAAATGATTTGCCACATATCACATTAATTTAAAAACTGACCTACGGGCAATAGCTGTCAGAGTAACTTTGCAAAAATCAATCAATATTTGCTCCACATATATCCCACCAAATGTAGAAACAAATAAAGACAAATTACAGGAAACTATAAGACAACTCTTTGCTCCCTTTTTTGCTATTCAGGGAATTCAAGAGTCACAGCACCATATGGGGCTGTGAAAACACTAACTGAAGAGGAAAAGACATAGAATCACTAATTGATAACATCAACATATGCTTCTTCAACAACAAAACTCACTCCATCATATATATGTTTTTTTCTGGCAGCCGCTCGGTAATAGACTTGTCATTATGTGATCCTTCTATCTTCATGGATTTGACTTGGTCAGTCCATGATGATACTTGTGGAAGTGCCCACTTTCTCATAATTCTTAAAAGCTTAAGCCACAACCCAAATCATAAAATTCTCAACTGGAATCTAAAAAAGGCAAATTGGGGAAAATTTAAACTTATGTGCCAATAGGAACATACACCAAGTTCGAATACCGAAAATACAGACCATGTAATTTTCTTTTCAGAAACAATTACATCCATAGCAAATAAAATGTATTCTTAAATCCTTCAAATCCATCAAATATAATAAACCTTGGTTCAATGATGACTGAAAAAAAAGCGATCAGACTGCGCCGATCCACTCTCCATAAATTCAACTTACAACCCACTATAGAAAATTTAAACTCCTTTTAAAAATACAGAGCAATAGCATGACGAACAATAAAGGAAGGAAAACTGTCCTCTTGGAGAGACTTTGTGTCCAAAATAAGTATCAATACGAATACAAAGACCGTCTGGAATATTATTAGAAAAATTAATGGTAAAAACAAAAACAATCCACTGAAACATCTTTCTAATAATAATACAATAATTACCGACCTCAATGAAATTGCACACACATTGGCTCAACATTTCTCTCAAAACTCTTCCCCTGCTAACTACAGCAGAAAATTCCAGAACATTAAAAGAATTTAGGAAAAGAGGAAACTAAATTTCAAATTTGACAACTCTGAAAACTATTACCAACTTTTCACCCTATCAGAATTATACAACTGTCTCAAACAATCTCACAATACCACAACAGGTCCAGACGACATACATTACGAATTCCTTAACCAGTTACCGGATATCTCCCTAATATATCTCCTCAACATTTTTAATGATGTCTGGACTAATAGCAACAGCTCTAACTTATGGAAACAAGCCATAGTTATTCGAGTACTTAAAAAGAGATCGATCGAACCCTTCAAATTATAGACTAATTTCTTTCTGCCTCTGTAAAACATTTGAAAGAATGATCAATAATAGATTAATTTGGTTCTTCAAAACAAACGATCTAACTACTAACATACAATGTGACTATCGGGAAAATCGTGGATGCATTGATCATTTAACCAAACTAAAAAGCTACATTAGTGAAGCTTTTATAAGGGGTCAACAGGTAACAACTATCTATTTTGACCTTGAAAAAACTTATGGGACAACATGGAAATATGGAATTCTAAGAGATCTACACAACATCAGACTAAAAGGTAGATTACCTTTATTCATCTCTTACTTTTTATTCAATAGAACTTTTAGAGTACGAATAGGATCAACTTTATCAAAGACAAAAGAACAAGAATAAGGTGTACCACAAGGCAGCATTCTATCAACAACCTTGTTTAACATAAAAATAAATGACATAGCTAAGGAAATCACCCCCGACATATGTGGATTCTTATACGTCGATGACCTCACCATAGGCTATCGATCCACATACATCTACTTGATAGAAAGAAAACTACATTACTGCATAAATAAAATCAACAACTGGGCAACCAAAAACGGTTTTAAAATTTCAAAAACCAAAACTAAATGCATTCATTTTTGTAACAAGCGCAAACTAAATCACGACCCCCAACTTACAACTTGAAGGGGAAAACATCCCACTCGTAAATCAATATAAATTTCTAGGAGTAATCTTCGATAAACAACTGAACTTGATCCCACACATAAACTACATTAAAGAGAAATGTTATAAATCACTACAATTATTACGAGTCACAGCCCACAACGATTGTGGAGCTGATAAAGATACCCTTATGAAATGTTCTTAAGTTTCGAGCAGTAGGTAGCAACCCGAAATAAAAATAAAAATAAACTCCTCTTTCTCTCCTTCTTCTTATTCCCTTTCGTTCTCTCTCTTCTTCTTTCTATCACTTTAGACGACGGCACCACCATGCTCAGGCAAACTGCTCGCTGTCTTACCCAAACATTGACTGCTCTTATCGTGCAGCCTCCTTCCCACAATCCATCTCCGCCGGAAGCACTTCCGTTTCCGCCGGAAGTACTTCCTTCCCATAAAACGCATTGCTCCTTCTCTTTCTTTTCCCTCTTTGTGCCCGGCTCCCCACACAAGGAAAGTCGTACGTTTGTCGTCGTCTCATTCAAATATACAACATCACCCTCTGATCTCTGATCACATTACATAGTCTGAAGTCCACACTGGAGGTCGCCGGCTTTGCTGTGATCTCCGTGGTGACCCTTCATGCACACCTCCATTCAGATCGGTCGCTGTTGGCCTCTCTCGCAACTCCGTCTCACGCCTCTCCACAGGTCTTAGGTCCAGAACGTGTCCTGGCATGCCATCGACTGACACATTACTGTTCGAATTCCTGACTGTAACTGTTCCTCGCGCCCATTGTGTCGTACATCGCGCACCAGGCGGCTTTACCCACACTTCATCTTCTAGTCGCACTGTGCTCCTGGCTGCTCGACTCTGTTCTGGTGGCGGAATGCTTGGATGCCGCCAGACATATCTGTTCTTGTGGCACCGTCTCCCTCACCTGCCCTGATCTGGGAGTCATGTTGTACCAGAACAGGGCCTCTCCTGGTGCGGTTCCCCCTCTCTCAGCCAACGCTTTGATGGTCCTGTGGTTCCTTTCCACTATGCCGTTTCCTTCCGGCCTATACGCGGCTCTGAAGTATTGTCTGATGTTCTATCTCTCCAACATCTCTCTGACTGTTCCTGATCGGAAAGCCACCCCATTGTCAATCAAGACTTCGTCCACGGGTCCACATTCCAGAAACACTGTATTCATTGTGCTTGCCACCTCACTAGCCATCTCATTCCTCAACTCCCTCAAAATCGCGAACCTACTTGGTCCGCAGTCAATCATGGTTAGATATTGAGCCCCTCGATAGTGGGTGACATCAACGGCGAGTCTCTTCCAATTTTCGCCCACCTGGAGCTCTCCCTGATGATGTGACGCCGGTGCCGGATCTATCGATTGACACCGCACGCATTGCTGAACTACTTTCTGCACGACCTCCCTTGCAACACTGGGATCTACCTTGCAGGCTAGATGTAAAGTCCTGTCAACTCCCATGTGGTGCATAGAGTGCTGGTCCTTGACTTCCTCATGGGTCATGCAGCATGTTTCATCAGCTCTCTCTGTCGTTTCGTCCAAGGCTTTCATCCACCCTCTTCTCACCCTCGTTAGGCTGTCTGCCCTATTCTTGGCGGAAGGTATGAACGAAACACTGACTTTCAATCCAAATTCGGCGATTAACTCTCGTAGGATCCCGACTCTACGCATGATGATCATTTCCGAAGCACCTTTTGTCTTTACTCTCCGCTGTTCTGTCACAGCCGCTTGCACTCAGTTCAGCACGGTCGCTGAATCTGTACGTAGCTCCACCTCTTTCAGTCCCCACCTTAATGCCAGGTTTATGCCCTTGATAGTTGCATCCAACTCGGCTACGTTGATGTGGGAGAAGTCTGTTGCTTTCCTAAGCCAGGCCGCGTCCTCCACCATCTCACCTCCAATCTCAACCACGACGCCAGTGGCAATGCTACTTGCATCACACCATACGACCCCTTTTTCTGTCTTAGGGACTCTCCACCTTCCTCTCACTGGGTCCTCCTTATCCACCTCCTTTAGGACATCTCGCATCACAGCCACCACATTTTCGCCAACGCTGTCCTCCCATTTCACTCCTCCTGCTTTTCTCTTCACATAACTGCAGGTTGCTCTGAGCCACCCAGCTACAGGGTAATGGCCCACCAACTTCCCGCAAACCGAGAACAATTGTCGCCTGCTCATTCTGTCCGTGACCTCTGGAATAGCGTTCCCTCTCGTGAACCGCAGCTCTCTCATTGCATCTTCCTCTAAGTGGAGTCCCAAAGCCGCACCGCCATTTAACAGCTCAGGGGCCTTTGCTGTTAGACCAAACCTCCTGAGCTGTTCCACTATTGGTGCTGGCACCACTGTCTCATCCAGCAGTATGTCATCTACATAGGAGTCGGTTGCTTCATTTACATCCTCCTCCTCTTTCAACACCCGCTTTAGTATTGCAGTCATGATTTTGGGCGCGACATTCAACCCAAAACCCAAACGCGTCAAGCAGTACGTCTTCTCCTTGAATTGTACCAGCTGATATTTCCAGAGATTTTGCTCGACATGGATTTGCAGATACACCGACTTCAGATCAACAATTGTGGACGCCCCAACCTTCTGTCTCCATCTCCGCATGGTTTCTGCACAAACGTCTATGACGTCACCCCCTGTGTGGCAAGACACATGTTTGTTCAGTTAACGGTAATCCAACACGGGGCGGACCTTATCCTTGGTCGGCTGGATCACCGCCATGAGAGGTAACAGACCTCCTTTAAGTTCCTCTTTCCATAGCACGAGAATCCCCTCTTTGATCCACCTCTCCACTTCGTCCTCAAATGACGTCTCCTGTGACTCCGTTAATTTGGTGTCATACCTCCCGACTCGATTCTGCAGGCACGGAGGCCCCGTTGTCCACTTCCATCTGGCAGTCCACCTACCATCGCGAAATGTTGCGATGAAGTCTTGATCGCTGATCTCGCACTCAGCCACTCCACCTCCATCACATGGCGAGGCTTCCGGGTTCACACCCGCCGCACAGTGGTCGTCACCGAACTCAACGCGTCCATTTGTGTCAACAGTGACGCCCCCCATCCGGCAGAGTACGTCCATGCCGAGGATTGCCTCTACCCCAGGCACCAGACGATCGACTACCAATACTTCTATAGTCAGTCGTCGTCCTCTTATGTCGATGCGAACAGTGCTGGTCTCACGACATTTCACCTCCGTGCCGTCAAATGCCTTGATGCTGCTACCCCCACTCCATCTGTTCACCAGGCCCTTTCGAACCATGGTAGTTGAGCAGCCAGTGTCAACCAGTGCCTCGATCTCTCTCCCCTCCACTGCGACCGTCTTCCTCTCTTCTAGTGACATTCGTACACTTATATCTCCTGTGGAAAAGAGAAGCTTTTGTAGAAAACAGTTCTGTTAGTAAAATAACTGCCTCCTGGAAGTTAAACTCACTGGTCTTTTTTGGAAGGATAAAATTCACGAACTTTGTATGCTCGGCAGTTCCTAATTTTCTTAGCAAAAATCTAACTTTTTTAGAGTCTGTCCATGTACTGCAGTCCGATACAAAAATATCCTCATATCTTCTATAGAAGTGAGCAAACGTGACATCGTCTTCTGGATTATAATTGAAAATTTCGATAGCGCTCCACACAGCCGTCTGGAAGAATGCATTATGATTCTCGTTTGCTTTCGTTAACTGTGTTGCCTCCAGAAATGTTCTCTGTTCCTCCTGTGTTTTTATCAAGAGTTCTTCGAAGTGTTTCTGCTGTTGTAGCAGTCTTTCTTGGAATCTTTCTTCTCGTGTTGTCGCCAGCTCTTTTTGTTCAGCATGCATTTTTCTTTGGGCTTTTTGCTGTTCCAACAACTCTCTTTTAAATTTCTCCTCAATTTCAACTTGTTTTCTTTGAAGTTCCATTTGTTGTTCAACTTGCTGTCTTTGTAGCGCAACATTTTGTTCCGTTTGGAATTTAACTAATTGAAAAAGAGAATCTTTGAATTCAGTGTCCATCATTCACGAATTCAAATTATGCACCACACAATTTACACTTGTAAAAATAAATCAGTTTTCCCCACAACGTGCTTAATATAATTAATTTGCTCAACTAATACACAAAGCAAGAAATATATTATTCCTTAGTAAAAAAAAAAATTCAATCCCAGTTCTTTTGTTTGAAAAACAAAACTAAGAAAAAAATTTTTTTTTTAATATATATGTGTGCATAGTTTTACAACCAAGTCCGTCGCTATAAGCCTAATAAGACAAGTTTTATGGGAAATCTTTTTAACCCCTTTTCATTTTGCAAAAATACGACTTGCTTATTTAACAGTTCTTTGTTAGAAGCACAAATGACTTACGCGAATATATTTTTTCACTGTCCGTCCTTTGCTCTCGACAATTCTGTGGTAGACCGTTTTAATAAATAGTCAATCCGGATCTTGCTCAAATATCATGTGTTGTCCTAATAATAACGACAAACTTACACAATATCCATAATAGTTGACGCGGATAACATTTATCTTAACGAGTCAGTGAAACTTGAAGAGAAAAAAAATAAAGGTATCAGTGTATTCAATTATTTAAATAATTGAAAATGTCTTTCGCGTTTTCTAGTTTTCGATCTTTGGTAGCAAGTTTTGAGCTTGTGTTTTTTTTTTTTTCGCTTAACTACTCAGTAGTTAATTTGCTGTTAATCCTTGCGAATCCAAATATCTGAGGAAGATGGGTTTTTTTCCGTGAAGATCTTGCGAATCACTTTGGGTGATTTTTTTTGCAGTGAAATCGTTTCGATTCCTCGTCGCCAATCTGTTGTGAAGTTGTCCAACAGTAAATAATAAATAAAGGAAGTCAAGTCGAGGGTTAGTTTAACAAGTGTATTAACAAAGTAAGAAATTGACTAGCACTTGGCTAGACAGTTACAAGACTGTGCTTTGTCTTCTCTGTGTCTCTGGTGACTCGCACTATTTATAGTGACAACCGGTGTAGTTTCTCCTGTGTAAGAACGACCGGTGTAACAAATAACATGAACTTAAGACCAATATTTTTTCAAAAGGTTGAGCTTTTATAAATGAATGAATAAATATAATGTTTATATAATTTTTATATATATATATATATAATGTTTGATTAAACAGAACTGAAAGTTCCTATTTGTTCCTTTTTTGATCCAATTTTTTGAGTTGACAGGCGTACGATCTAATGTTTTGCCCTAGTGTGAATAAGAACTCGCCATATTTGAAAACGTTTTCAACTCTCATACGTCGTTGCTAAGCACGTGATGAGGTTACAAAATTAAAACAGGTGAATTTATTATGAAAGTCTATTAAGACCGTTTTAAAAACATTTTAATATGCCCTCTCCCCCCACCTCGTATTGAGCTTGGTTGATAGTTAGTTTACGTGCTCGAATGAGTAAGGCTTCGATGATGGGGAGGCGAAAGTTACAATTTGAAGCAGCAAGGATGGCAATGTTTTTTGTTAATATATTTCAGAAGTCTTTTTTGGAAATTTCGTGTTGGTAGATTGAGCTGTGAAGGAGGAGGGGGGGTGAATTGACATGTTAGGCGGCGAGAAATACTTGTCCTAGTAATGCCAATACATGTATTATTTGTAGAGACAAATTCTCCCATTGGGCATTTAAACACATATATGACATTACTAGTGTTTAGTAAACTGTTCTTAAACGCCGGGTTATTTCATATTCATAAGTTAGTTGTTTTAGATTTTTTTATAATATATGGTAAATCGGAGTGTAAAGTTTTCGTTAATAGGAGAAATATGTTTTATGATATTTTTTATTATTTTTTCGTCTACTTTATATGTAAGCTGCATCTGGTTACAATAAAATAAATTGAATCAAAAAAGGAACAAAGATGAACTTTTAGTCCTGTTTAATCAAACGTGTATCAAAGAAAAAATTCTGCCCAAGTATACAAATGTATATATATATATATGTATATATATATATATGTTATATATATATGTATATATATATATGTTATATATATATATGTATATATATATATGTGTATATATATATATGTTATATATATATATGTATATATATATATATGTTATATATGTATATA
>OY744519.1:112960080-112977580 GCA_963556195.1 Sepiola atlantica | reverse complement strand
CCGCTTAGTAAGTGGAAAAATACTAGGAAAAACAGCTATGTTTCTACTGTCAGTAAAAAAAATACAAAAACTATATAACATCATGCCGATAAAAAATCGTACATATTTCGGCAAGGTGTTTGTGGTCTTGTGGAAAACGCCTGATTGCGGACAGTAATATCGTAGGTTCGATTCTTGCTCAGGTTAGCCATGATGATGGCGGGTGATAGCCAGAAACACGTGTCTATGGATTCGTTTCATATGTACTTATAAATTAATTAATAAATATATATATATATACATATGAAATTTAAAAACATATTGCACGTGCTATTAAAAAGAACGACTTAATGCAATATTCTTTACCGCTTAGGAAATCGAAAACTACTAAGAAAAACAACTATGTTTCTATCGCCAGTAAAAACAATAACAAAAAACTATATATATATATATATATATATATATATATATATATATATATATATATAGTCTCGGAAGTTTCTCAACCATTAAAACTATATTAAAAAAAAACAAAAAAAACAAACTTATGGTCCCAAGTCTTCCAGTGGAAAATCACTCATGTAAGTCAATTTATTTTTTACAGTTATTATATTAGTTTATTTCTAACACTATTTTAAGGGATCATCAGTTATATATATATATATATATATATTGCCATCCACACGTTTTTTTGATTTGAAACACCTACCATTTGATAAAGAGGTCTTCCTCGAAATATATTATGGAACACGGTCACACAGATTACATCAGTGTTGAAGTCTTGCCTAATCAAGTAAGATTTGCTATATGAAAAAAAAAAATATTAAAAAAGTTTTTGAAAAAATATATAACTAAAATCACTTGTTTTGTCTTACTTCTCAACGCCGACATATTTCCATTTCTTGCATTGTGATAGCCTTCTAATACTCCCCTCTCTCTCTCTCTCTCTATATATATATATATATATGTATATATATATATATATATATAATATTGAAAGGTAGATAGATAAAGAAACTTATGTAGATGCAATTTAGAAACTAAAATATAAAAAAATATTAAAAACACTACCTTTTAATCAATTAAGAAAAAATAGCATATTTTTAAAGCTGAGAAAAACATTCTAGCAAAGATTTTGGAAAATAAAAAAAATAAAAACGTATTGAAATATCCCAGAACAATCATGGAAAGAAAGTCTTCAATATTTCCATCATGTTTTTCTTCTTTTATATTTCATAGAAAAGGTAAACAAAGAGAAAAAAAATCTTTAAAGTAAAACTCAGAAATTAATGAAGCATATGTTTGTGAATGTTGAAAGATTATTTTCTTCTGGAGTGCATCGACCATCTCCCAGTGCAGGCTGGCATTTTAGTGCAGTAAAGACGATTTGCCATAATATGCTTGCTTGAACAGAAATCATTTGTAAATATTTCTATTTTTCCTTCTTCTTTTTCCTCTTCCCCCTCTTTCTCTCCAGGAATACTTGTATGTTTTGGGAGCTTAGGAAAGATTTAAAACGAAGAACTGCCATCACAATAGAGCTAAAATATGTCTTGAAAAAGGCTTTCACTGTCAGCCTTGTTTTATTCATAAGTATTTATCAGTTGATCAGCAATACCTTACCTTTGCCAATATTCTATAGATTTCTCTCTCTCTCTCTCTCCCTATCTCTCTCTCTCTCTCTCTCTCTCTCTCTATATATATATATATATATATATATATATATATATGGAAAGTTGTGATACAGCAGAACACTCTGTTTCGCCGGTTTCAAAACTCTAAAATAATAATCTATAATCTATATATTATTAGCTTGACTCATGCACAGGCGTTACCCAGAAAAATTTAAGAACCTAAGAAACTCATGCTCCCACCTTTGAACTCTATATAAATATTTTTATTTGAATGATGATTTCATGTGCTTTTAATTTTTTTCATTTTGGAAGAATTCTAAATAATAATGTCTATACACAAACACTGGAAAGAATGCACTATGTTATATGATCAAATGCATTTTGTAAATAAAGTAATTTGTCTGGGTATTATTCATAAGAAAAGAAGCGTTTAAGCCTAAAATCCGGGTGCCCATGTTTCTATGAAAATTGACTATTGTACCTGCATGAGCGACTATGCTAGAATGTAAAAACTGACCAGTGAGAACTGTTTTTTTGTTAGCACAAATGTGGAATGTAAGGAATGCTCTCATCCAAAGAAAGTAACTGGTACTATGATGAGTATGCATCCTTCCTCTTTTAAAAGCAGCATTACAAATATGAAAAACCTAAACACTCATCTGTTACAAATGAAAGTGTAAAATAGTGTGTAATGTTTAATTAAGGTTAAAATAAAAAAAAGTGCAGGGGACGTTTTGTTATGCATATTCTAATAATGTTATTGGAAAGAAGATTGTGGATGTTTTTATATTATTTATAATCTGAAAGTCTTTTGTATGAACCGTGTAAATGCATGTAGGCATAGTCAGTGAACGGACACTGTAATACGAAAAATTGAATCTAATTAGATTTCTACCATATTTCTTATATGATGTTATTGGTTGAAGGATGAGCACTTATTAATGAGGATAGTAACTCTTACTCCTGCATTGAAATCAGTAATGAAAGAGTAAACAACTGATCAGATAAAATTTTAAAACCGTTGAATTCCAACACGACAAAATTTCTTTTGAGACCACATACCAAAACTTGGACGAAATTGCATATGGAGCAAACTAATATATATATATATATATATATATATATATATATATATATATATATATATATATATATATATATATATATAAATTTTGTTTACAGAGCTATACCGATCAAAGAAATAGGTAAAATTTTGAATTTACTTGATCTAAAAGATAAAGAAATAGGTAAAATTTTGAATTTACTTGATCTAAAAGATTGGTGATTTTCACTGAAATTAATTTTTATTTGTATATTTTTTTTTTTTTTTGTCTGGTGCTTCGAACAGGCGTGTTCAGGCTTGCTGGTTGTTCAACTCGCCCTGGCTGATGTGAGGATCCTGTGAGACAAAGGAACCGCACCAGCATGTGCTTGCATGTGCACGATAGAATTGGTGTCGGCTTGCCTGCACGCCGTGTATCCGACAATTTGGGGTTGGTCCGGGATATTAGCGAGGTAGGCATCAAGAGAGCGCTTAAATTGTTCCACAGCAGCATTTTTTATATCCCGAATACACCTAGGCATGGCATTGAAGAGTTGTGACCCCTGTACAGGTAAGCTCGTTTCAAAAATGGTTCGTATTTTCCCACCAGTTTTTAGCGAGGGAACAATACAGTGCCTCCCGCGGCGTTCATTGTCTCGGGCTTGAATATATATATATAGAGGAGTAATTTTTATTTATTTTCTACAACACCTTAATTATGATAGATGATACACATGGCAAGCAATATGCAGTCACCACTCTTAGAAAAAGTTTGTTCCATTATTTTAAATGGATGAAAAGTAAACAAAGATAACATCCAAGACAAAACCTATTTCATTTCAGAAGAAAATTCATAGAGGCTTCATAGAACATACCTAGCCGCAATCAAAATAACTTATTTTATCTGGTGGTACTAGATCAGGCTGTCTGAAGATACCGGCTTCTTGAGTAAAAACCACCAAACATTGATGTTATTATTTTCTTCCTTTCCCTTTGCAAAACTCAATCATGTTTAGCAAAGCTAAAAACAAAAACAACTATTTTCCTCTGAAAAACAACCAAACCAAACACCACGAATAAATATTGGAAGATATAAAGAACTTGAAGCATAAAAAACTTTTACCAAAATGACTGGATTCGGCATTAAATAACACGAAAAGGGTTGATATTCTGTAAAACCAAACAACCAAACCAAACTTATTTTAATTAACAATCAAGATCTTTTCAACATCAGGTAGAAATAGAATTTATAGAATCACTTAATTTAAAAGAAAAAAATGATGATGATTAAAAATAACGGAAGAACTGTTTCGTAACAGTAGCAAGTGCATATTTTTTGCCAAGAATAGAATTAGTAATTACATTTTTTTATTTTTTATTTTACTTTTGTTTACATCAAACAAGGCACACTGCCATTGAAGCACAAGGGGTTACTATGATAGGGGTCAGTTTTAGGGGAGTGGCAACTTGGGTAGAGTGTTGAAAGGCAAGATGTTTGTTCTTGGTACTTGTAAATTTCTGCATGTTGGTACAGTCAGATAAACAGAGAGCAGGGAGGGAATTCCAAAGGCAAGAGGTTCGAGAAAATAAGCGAAGTGGTGAAATTTTTCTGCTAGTCAGATTGGTCGGAGGTATTTACGTTGAGGTGTACAAGTGTATGAAGTTCGCCGGAGCACATTCTGTGGAAGTACTTGTAAAACAAGCATAGTAATTATGCAACAATGCAATAAGTGTGTTCACATAAATAAATGAGTGTGGTCACATAAATATTCATATTTCACTGTGATCTTATATTTAAGAGCATTGGAAATAACAGGATTCGTATTGATAAAGAAAGGATGAATGAAAAATCCGAGTATGAACACTTTAGGATATATAGAGCATTAAAGATTGATGAATGCATGAAAAGAAATAACGAGAATAATTGGCCTTCGTTTTGGGAACTTTCTGCAGCCCTTTCATTCGATGACTTTGATTCATCACCTATGTATAATTATCGGGTTAATTATTAGAAATGATTTATGTGTCAGAATATATAATTCCAGAGAATTAATATCACATGAGTTAAAGTAAGTACCAACGGCATCACTACTACTACTACTAATAATAATAATAATAACAATAATAATAATTACTCTCCCCCTCTCTCTCTCTCTCTTCATCTCTCTGTTCATTTAACATCACTTTTTTCTTGTCCAGGGGTCAGACGTTTTTTTATATTTCGTAAGCTCACTCTTCAGTCCTCACAGTTCAGCACGTCAACTGTCTTCAAATTCTACTCTGTACGGTCTTGTCCAATCGCTTATTTCTGTTTTCCTTTGTCCATCAATCTTCCTGCGATTCAAGACATCCATGCTTCTGAAACAGTTTATAAATAATAACAATAATAATAACTAGCTTTCCCTATACGGCATTGCACGAGAGTCTTGTAACTTTCATTGTCTTAAATATTTACATTTTTCAAAGATAATTCAATGAAAGAATATGTTAAAAAAATCGATTTTACGAAATGTTGACATTTAAATTCCATAAATACTTTCAAGTTGTTGTAACTCTTAATTTTATAGATAATTAATAGGATTTATTCAAGTAATATTGAATAAATAAAAAAGTAATTACGTTTTACTGTTCTTGTGGGAAATTCGACTGTAATTTTTAAGCCTTTAAACTGTCAATTCGAAACTTTGAAATATGTTTTTATGCTTTGTTTTTTTTAAGTTTGGTCTCAAGCATTAATTATAATCTGGCAAGCCTCGTCCAGAGTCTGAAACCGGAAGTAATATTGTTGACCTTTGCGCATAACCTACAAAAGAAGAATTTACATCAGATTGTATGCAGTTATTTTGACTGGGTTGACTGGTTCTATACGTTCTCATTTTGTTCAATTTAATAAATTATTAGAAAATTGGGTTTTGCAATATGAAGAAAGGTATGAAATATCAATAAATACATCCCACCATTTTTTTAAAAGTTTCAGGTCATTGTAGTGTCAGTCATGACGAATGAAAATGAACAGAGACTTTTTAAGGCATTGTTATGAAAGCATTTTTAAACATTATTTTATATAATAATAATAATAATAATAATAATAATAATAATAATAATAATAATAATAATAATAATAATAATAATAATAATAATGATGATAATGATGAAGGAAGAAGAAGAAGAAGAAGAAGAAGGAAAGAAAGAAATCATATGACACAATCTTCCAAACCAATATGTAGGCATTCTGCAAGTGGACAAATCAACAGAGATAAAAGAGATGATTAAAAGAGAATACTCGAGACGAAAAAGAAAACTCCTTGGAACTGAATTATATTGTAGACCTGAGTAGACACGTGATAAAAGGAATAGATATTTGGACAGTATCTCTAGTTAGATATTCTGGATTCTTCATAAACGTGACAAAGAAACAACTCAGAAATCTGGATCAAGAACCAAGGAACTAATGACATGTAAAACACACTGAACCTAAACGATGATGCCGATCAATTTTATGTGAGAAGACGCCTGTTAAGTATTGAAGATTGTATAAACGATGCAATAAAACTATTAGAAATAAATATAACACAAAATACAGAGAAGCTGATTCGAGCCACCAAATGCACCAGTAAGTTGAATAATACAGAAAGCTATGAATCACTAAACAAAAAGGCAAGAAAAACAAAATGGGGGGAACAAAGCGGCTAAATGGTCATAATTATATGAGAATTCGGGAGCGTTGTAAAGACTTGTTGTTACTCTTGTTCAGATGAAATATCATTAATTGTCTCTGGCTAGTATCAAAGGTTTAACATCATAAAAGAGATGGGAAAATAATAAGACCGTGTAAAATGAAAAACTAGAATAATAAAACCATCTCAAACAATGAAAAATAAATACAGTAATAAAAATGAATAGACATCGCCATGAAACACACACAACTGTTGATCGGTAATAAAACATGTTATTAGAATCCATGCATCGGATAAAAGGGTAAAATGCCAAAGAACCCACTTCCTCTTCAGCTTTGACAATTATTTTTAGGGAATAGCCGCTTTTCCCCATTGCCCTTTTCTCTTCTGCAACTTGTTTTCATGACCAATCCCAGCAGTTACAGAAAACAAACCTTTTCCTCCTATAAAATCTTCATTCAAAGCAAACATTCCTAGATGAATTAAATAGAGTTGTGTTACATGTACATAGTTCTCTTGATTTGTATTGTTCTAATAGGGTTGAGAAGCTGGGTTATCTGGCCTTCCCAAGTACGTAATCATATGCCAATATATATATATATATATATATATATTAGTTGAATCAAGTGTATTGCAGCACTTTCACTAATATCGTTGAGGAAAGGTATGAATGTATTTTTGCTACCTGCATCTATGGCAGTTATAATATGGTAAACTTGACTATAAGCTTCAGTAGTGCAATTAGTCTAGGTGAATGAAAATGCCAAAATAACACCAAATAGATCTTTAATACAGTGCACACAATGCACTTATGCAGACATTACTTGTCTGGTAGAGAGGTTTCCGCAATGCATCATCCATTATAATCAAATTCATCCATGAGGATCATCTGATAATCTATGATACATATATATATATATATATATATATATATAAGCAAATATTGTTAAAAATAACAGAATTCTACTGCTTAATTATACCTTTTTTATTGTTTCAATTTTTATAATGATTTTTTTTGTGTTAAAATAAAAAAAAATGTCTATTCCATATGTATCACGAACGTTTTTGATTCTTCGTCGAATCATTCTTCAGGTGACAGAAGCAAAAAAGCTGGATAAAAGAAGAGAATTTTAAAAAATAGCAGAGAAACGCACATATGAAGTCAGTTAGATGCCAAAAGAATGGTCTCGCATAGTTCTATGAAAGACGTTGACAATTTAAATTCTGTGACGCCAGAATTAGCGTCACAGGATAAAATTGTATTACGTTAAGCATTTTAAAATGTTGTTACTGGTTTCATAGTAATGTTATTAATTTTAGGTTGCTGGGTTTTAATAAAAATAGCTTCGAGTATATATATATATATATATATATATATATATATATATGAACAAAAATGTATTAAAAATGTATAAAAATACATAAATAAATAACAAGTTAAATTACGTTTCAGAATTTTTAAGATGAGGATTGATAATTTGTATCATTTGGATTTTTCGGAACAACTGTTCTCACCTTGAATGTTATTCGTCACAATGTTTCGGCCGATGTAACCTCCAACCTTCTTCAGGTGTGTCTCATCAAACTCGAGAATCTGTACAGAATTTTGAACTGAACCCTTTATTTTATCCATGGGAGTTGATTGTTTTGTTCCATCAGCCATGACTAATTATATCCCTAGTATCGTCGGTACTGAGGATTGAATCTTCACCCTCCAGAAGACTGTCACTTAGAACTGATTATTACTTAGCATAGTATATATTGTTATTTGTACAAACTAAATGAATAAAAATAAAAAATTATACTAAAAAATAAAAATAAAAATTTATACTAAAATAGAAAAGCAAAGATTTATACTATAAAAAATAAAACTTTATACTAAAATACAGCTCTACTTGTTATTTGATATATTTTACTGTAGCTTCATTGGATTAACATCTAAAAACCAACAACCATATAAATACTCTCTCTGCGTTTCATCTCCATAGGGAATCGTCAGGCTAAAATGCCTTAAAATTTTAATATATGTTCATATATATATTTTTTAAATTTAATTTAAATAAAAAATATATATATATATGTCGCTCTTCATCTGGGGTATCACATTTGTGAAGGGAAACAAATAAATGACATCTGTATATATGTTTGTTTGTTTAATATCATTAAGAAATTAAATTGTCCAATTATAATTACTATAAAGGCCTAATACTAGTATTTCATATAAGTAATTTGATACATGATTATAGAGTTTAATTTTGCCAGAAATTAAAGGGAAAATCAATTTCATATTAGTTAAATGAATAAAAATTCTTTGAAATATCATTAGCATTACTAACTGAACTAATTTCATATCCATTTACTCATTTTACTGGTAAGCATTTCATAGCTGGTCCAATTCATGATTATTAATGCTGATTTTAAGACCGCACGAGCCTCTGTCCTCACACCGTAAAATAAAATGCATAAACATATTTGTTTAAAATTTCTAAAATTCTCACTATCACATTCTGTTCTAGCTATGTTAAAATGCATCCGATTTAAATTCTTCTTCATGCAATAACTGTCATAGCAAACGGGGTTTATGAAAGAACTGAAATCTTCAATAAACAATCGGTGATATTAAAAGGTTGTTATAAAATTCTACTGTATAATTAGTAGCCATTTATTTCAAATTTACACCCACATTGCAAAATAACTTTATATAATCAGAGGCAGATATCTCCCCTCTACAATTTTCATGGAAGCTGTTAGCTTAAGCATGTATTTTTGCTACTTTATGTGTATTAAGTTAAAATAGGTTAAACAAAATAAATAATTATTTTTGCATGCAAACTTAAAAAATTACATGCTTGAAAATAAAAAAAAACTGAACAAAACTCTTTTTTGGATTTGTAAAATCTTTAAAATGGCAATGGTAAAAGAAAACAAGTTTTAAATAGTAAAATTCTTCCACACTAAATAGAAAATCAATGAAAAAGTGTAATGAAAAAAAATCCAAAGAAAAAGAATTGAAGAAAACCTAATTTCCAACATAGCTTAACAAGTTTTTTTTCATTTTTCCATATTTTTTCCCTCATCCTATTTTTGCTTTATTAGCATCAAAGTATTTCATGATATGATCATGATATTTTATCTCCAGGAAGTTATGCTTTACCCGATGATGGTTTGTTTATTTGTTCGTCGATTTGCGACTTCACATAAAAAATATGAATCAGATGTTCAAGAAGAATTTATTAAGAGATGAATCGTGGTACGAGAAAGTTTACATTAGATTTTCGAATTTATTTGGTTTTCATCAAGTTTAAAGGGTTTTTATCATTACAAGATTAGGTATTTTCCCATAATCTGGATAATATCTCTGGAAAAAAACCCACCAACAACAAAAATGAGAAAAAGTCCATTAAAACATGTTTATATAAAAAATTATCATATATATGTATCTATACGCTAGGAAAAAATGTGACCCACTAGGTCAACCATTGAGCTCGGGTTTGATTGTTTGAATCAGGAAAAAAAGAATTTGCAAACTAGTTAATAAATCAAAAGACAAAATCCAAACATAGACTGTGTCTGCTTACTATGAAGCGACCGCCCCCGTTCACTTTCACTCTTTTTCTCTCTTCTGCAACGGGTAGAATAGTATTACTACTTGTGGTGATATTTACTTTTGTTTCTAATTGACTATTCCAATCTTATGTTTCATAGTTAGTTTTATTATCTTAATGAATGTTAATAAACAGAGTGAGAGAGAGAGAGAGAGAGAGAGAGATGGAGAGAAAGGGATCAAGAGGGAGGGATCTACTGAAGTGAAAGTGATAGACACTATAAAATGAGAAATGAATCAAACAAAATACAGTGAGAGCGATAGAGACAAACTCAGTAAAAAATGAGTTACTTGGTGATTTAATTGCAAATTACGGCTAAATAAAACAATTAAAATTGATTTTCTTTGAAACATAAGTCAGTCATAAGTCACTCCTAATAGTAAGACATATTTTAGCATGTATCCTGTGTGATTAAGATATAGAGAAAAAAACTTAGGAAAATAAACGTTGAATATATATCAGAAATTTGAATTTAAAATAATAATAAATTGTTAGAAAAGCCATAAATTATACTTAGAAAATGCTTTCGTTGATTTACGCCCTCGTCAGAAGTAAAAGACAGTTCCATACCTATTTTTATTCATCATTTTGGTGTGACAGTTAAGGACGTGCACGTGGCAGTGCCAAGTGAAGTAGAAATTGAGTGTTCTTGTTTTTAAAGGATTGTTTATATATAAGAAATTTGAATGATAAAAAAATAATAAATCGTTAAGAAGAGCCATAGAATGCAATTAAAAAAAGTAATTTTGAATTTGCAGCAGTATACACCCTCGTCAGAATTAAAAGATATTTATCTATGTGATTTTAAAACGGAATATCGGATGATACATACATATATATATATATATATATATATATATATATATATATATATATATATATATATATAACTATAGTTGTATTCCGATGGCCATAGGAACAATTAATCCATACCCATAAATTTCATCTGTTCTTTCAATTTCTTTATTTTTATATATCTGCAAATACCTGTAATTCCCATTTGTCTTAAAAAAATTAATATATATTTATATTTTATTTATTTTATGTTCATGATTTCCAAATTCAAGACTTTTTCTACATCTTACGTTCGTTTCACAGCAAAATCAAGAGAAATACATAGTCTTCATCTTAACCTTATTGACCATTAGATAAATTGTCCATTCAATAGTGGTAATAGGAAAAACACATCGTTCCAAAGACATGAGAATGTATCATGAGAAAAGTTTTAAAATAATTCTTGGCAAAGGTAACAAACGACAAGTCAAAATACATAAAGAAAACTCACGTGAAAAACGGTGACAAAAATCCAGGAACACCCTCAAAGAAAATCTTGTTCCAAAAACTTGAAACGACTTTTTAAACAGTCTCTTATAACCAAATTTATATAGATAGATAGATAGATTGAGAGATTGTGTGTGTGTGTGTGTGTGTGTGTGTGTGTGTGTGTGAGAGAGAGAGAGAGAGAGAGAGAGAGAGAGAGAGAGAGAGAGAGAGAGAGAGATAATCAAATAATACTTACCGGTATAAAGGCCCCAACTGGCATCCATCTGATAGAAAACTCTTATTTGAATGAAGAAACATTTATACACTAGAAAGTACATTTATGAATCTCAGCCAATCAGAACTCAAAGAATGGACTTGCCTTTCTAAGCATAATGGAACATTCTAGCCTTAGTATAAACTGGTGTTTTAGTGTGTTTGGCACTTTACTTATTTCGTTAGTCAACTGGTCTCTAAGTACCTAATTCTATATGGTGCTATGAACAGGATATATGGATCCTCAAGATTGGGAACATTACCTTGTCAAGGCAGTGATCTCTGCTGGGTCAGCTCGAACCTATGCTGTCATATTTGCAAGTGAGAAGCTAACAAAAGAGAACCTACAAATGATGGATCAAGCTATGTTAAAAGAGCTAGGGGTCACATCAATCGAAAGCCTTCTCAATCCTTAAACAAGCTAAGGAACTTTCCGCTCAGGCAACTTATGCTAAGGCGCCATGAGCCAAACTGTCCCAGCTCCATCTTGAAATAACACCCCAACAATTCAGAAATTATTAGAATTGATTTGGAAGTAGTCACTAAAATGACAGGTATGCCGACATCTCAGACCAACATCCAACTATACAATTCTGCTGATGAGTCAATCCAAAATTCCATAGTCAACACGCACCCTAAATTCTTCTCCACTAACCCAAACAAGCTACTAGGAATGATAGAGACATTGGTCACACAAAGGTCAAATCCCATCGTTCATCGCCTTACTTTTGCCTCCATATCACAGGGTGAGACTGAGACAATACAGAATTATCTCATCTGCTTCCAGGCCGCAGCCCTGGACTGCAATTTTTATGTCCCCTTTGTGAGCAGTATATATATGTACATTAAGGACCAACTCATCAGAGGAATAGTGAATGGCACACTCCAAGTAGACCTGCTGGCCAAAGCCGGAACACTTAAATCTCTTGAACAAAATGTCTGCCATTCTGAGGCATTCGAATCGGTATTGCAGGACCAAACTTCAATAACTGACACCTCAGACATGACTATTGCGCAGATATCTACGTACTGCAAGCGAAAAACAGTGCTCAAGCTAATAAAGATCATGTTCATACCAGCACCTCCCCAAATTGCGATAACACCTCTACTAAACCTAATTCCTTTCAAGTTTGCATGCGCTGTGGTAGCTACCATCATGGCACCCTGTGTACAAGCTCCCACCAGTAAAATGTCTAACTTCCCTCTCCCAAGGAATATAACTGATGCAAGGTCTTGGTTTAGATTAGTTAACCAAGTAGCATGGGCACATTCCTTAAGCCCCATGTCTCCCTTTCGAGAATTTGTCAAACAAAATTTAAGCTTAATTTGAAATCAAGATGTCGAGAATGCATTTTTCACATCCAGGCAAATTATTGTGAATTTGTTAAAAAAGGTGTTACAACTTTTTATATTAACAGGGCAACGTGCCTTGCTCCAGACTGGAGCCTTTCTAAGCATAATGAAACATTCTAGCCTTAGCATGAACTGGCGTTTTAGTGTGCTTGACACTTTACTTATTTTGTTAGTCAACTGATCACACAGTTTAGCTCTAAGAACCGAATTCTATAATATATATATATATATATATATATATATATATATATATATAGTAATCCAGATATGGTTTGTATCGATAGGTTCAAATCCAGATAATCTTTACTGTGTTTATATAATAGTGCTCAATAATAAATAGCTATTTATATAATAATTTTATTTGCACAAACATCTGGCTACACGCTATGACATATTTCAACCAGGGCTTTTGTAAACCTGGTATCGTCAGGCTGATAGAATTTTTTTTTTTCCATCGACCTGAGGATACTGAGTTTATAAGAGCTGTGATTGAATAACACTATTAAAAATTATTTTATATATATATATATATATATATATATATATATAGAGAGAGAGAGAGAGAGAGAGAGGGGGAAAGAGAAAGGGGGTTGAAAAAACGTCTTGACTAACAAAAGAATCAAATCAACTCATGCGGTTCGATTTTATATTTTATCTTTATATCAAAAAACTTCATCAGAAATAAGTGAAATTCCTTTTTCATTTTGAAATGTACAAAAATGACATAGACCTGGAAGAAAGAGAGATAGAAGAAAAAAGATAGGCAAAAAGGGAAGAGATGAAGAAAAGGAAAACATAAACATTAGCGAAAAGTTAAACACTAAAATTTATTGTTGATTTAACTTTGTTTATTTATTCTACTTTTAGAATTTTACACTTTTTTATACATTCATTTTTGATGAGTTTTTCTGAATTTGTTTATTTCTAAAATATCATAAAACAGACGAACCAAATTCTTTGATTTCCCTAAGTTGAAATAACAAGAGAAACCCCCTCATTATTTCTATCAAACAATTATGAAGGTGTTCTTTATGTGATTAACTTATCTGCTGGAATGAAGGTCATCTGATCTTTTCATCTCTCAGACTGAAATCACAAGGCTAAAATAATTGTGAGACATTACACTTGTTTGGGTTTATTTTGTCCTTTACTTTCTGAAATGTAGCGTTCATAAAAGAACCACAACCACTGATGGTACTCCACGGTACAGGGTATTCATCATAATCATTATAAAACGACCTCCTATTTAGTAAAACTAAAACATACACTAAATATATATGTACAAGTATATGATATTCAAAATTAATTGTGATACATGAATAATGGAATATTAATACATAAATAATGGAATATTAATACATAAATAATGGAATTTTTAATACGTAAATAATGGAATGTTAATACGTAAATAATGAAATGTTAATATATAAATAATAGAATGTTAATATGTAAATTATCGAATATTAATACATTAATAATGGAATGTTAATACGTAAATAATGGAATGTCAATATGTAAATAATAGAATATTAATACAGAAAAAATGGAATGTTAATATGTAAATAATGGAACTTCAACTTTAGATACAGAGAGAATAGTTAATTCGTACTCCTCCTATAAACACAGCATGAACAACAATGGCGGTCTCTAAACTTCCGGTCAGAATCCATATAACTATCACCACCAGGGAGGTATTTAGAGGGGTCATTCGCATGAATTAATATTAATATTTTAGCATGATCTGCAAAATTCTAATAACTGTCTTGAACATTCTCAATGGAAATTTTGTTCATAAAAGACCTGGTCTTTAATCAGCAAAATTTCAGAATCGATATAATTTGTGATACTATAGACTGCCACAGTCGAGACCACAGGAAAATATTAGCTAGAAAGTAAATGACAATACGGAAGTAAATGACTATACGGAAGTAAATGACAATACGGAAGTAAATGAAAATACAAAAGTAAATGATAATATGGAAGTAATGTACCTATTGTGATAAACAGAGAGAGCAAGGCCATGCACAGTAAGCTATTAATAGTCGAGGGTAAAGGTTAAGATAAAAAATTTGGAAAGAAGCCTTTAGTTCTGGTTTAAGTAAGCTGATAGTATTTGAGAAGACCGGATTTATCGGATTTCTGGAAGAAAGAAGATATATTTGGGGGGCACTGACTGTTGGAAGAGAAGTTAGAGGAAAACACTGAAAGATTGGTTCAGGAGATTAACAGGCAGGTCGGCGGTGAATGGTCTCACAGGAGAATGGTTCGAGTGAACGGCAGTGAATGATCACAATGGGCAGATCGACGTGAGACCTCAGAATCTTAGCTGATATCCTTAACTTTAAAGATGGTAATTTTGCTCAGAAGTAGTGACACTAACGAAGTGGCCTCAACCACACACACACACACACACCCGTATTCAAAAAACCGCTTTATAGAATGTATATATCTGTGTTTTCGTTATTACTTACCTTGAATTCAAATTGTAAACTAATGCTCCAAACTCGGGGATCGCCTTATACTAGAATCAACACGGCCAGAATAAGAAAGACCATGGCACACTGATTTTTGGGGGTCGGCAGTCGTTGAGGGCTAGCATATTTATACAAATTTTCTGTTAATTATACTTTAAAACTCATTAAAATCAGAGACAAAAAATCCGTGAGAAGTTCAGGCTCTCTTTAAAATGTGCAAGAGGTCAGGCCCGAAAATACTTTAATGCAATAAAAAGCATACTATAATGGCGAAAGCTATGTTAATATAGAGCATGTACAGCTAAAATTATGAGTTAAGAAAGTTTATAATTTTATGAAATTAAAAACTCATTAAAGGCTTTAAAATTATTTAAAATTTTCTCAAATTTTAAGAATCTATTTTAACTTATATAAATTAACTATGCTTTTAATCATATTAAAATCAAGTGTGTGAGGGGAGGGTCATGCTATCTCGAATATCATTTCTATTAAATTGGAAGTTTGAAAGTCTACGAACTTTAACGAAGTTAGGGAAAAGACAGACAGACAATATTTGTCTTATATATAGAGATGACTTCTGAAAACTAGCTAGCCTAGGAAGATTTTTTGGATTGTTGCTAATTGGGATAGTTTAACTTTTGTTGACTTTATTCTCCAAACAAAATGTAATGCTCTCGAAACAAAATAAATTGTATATTGTTGGCAGTGTTCAATATACATTCTAAGAAATGTAACTATTATAAAAGAGTTTATTATCAGAATGAAAGAGGATCAATAGATCCTATTTAGAAACAAGATTTCTTATATTAAAGCAATTACATTTATTGCTTGTTTTAAAGTTATGCTATTTAAGATACTTTTGAACCAATCTTCTTTTATCATATGTAGACATCTTTTAATAACAAAATATTACCGTTGTCACTCACATATTTTTATAGTCTAGTGATATTAATCTTTTCTTTTCATGTGTTAAATGCCCCAAGTTTATACCTTAATATTTATTATATTCGTATGTATATAACTAAAATATATACATAGGCAATATATTATTTTTAATAGCAGTCCCATGCAACATCCCTATGTGTATTTGCAGTTTAGAAATAAGACAAAAACTAATGTCTTTATAGCAAAGAAAATTAAATGTATTATTGGAATGTATTAACAGAATCTTTATTTAAGTGTTCATGGAGAATTTTCTTTGGTAAAACCCTGTCTTAGATGTTATAGAAATACTTAGAATTCAAGATGTCTTCTCTAATTGTCACATCATATAATTACACCATTACATTCCTTGTTTCAAATTACAAAAAAAACAAACTGATTTTTGTCTTCTTTGTCATTTGTCTAATTTGCATGCAACCTCTTTCTTTTTATTCCCACTGCATCATATGTAAATCTATCCAATTGATATCACAGTCATCTTCCCCAAAACCATTCCTTCTCTAACATCTGACACTAAATAATCACATTATCACAATTGCCTGTATTCATTTTCTTACCTGTTCTCAATGCCATATAAAACTGCAGCCCATAATTGATTAAGTTGGACACTAACATAACATAATTGATAACTAATGGCTATCCATATTTTTCAAAGGGCAACTAATGTTAACATTTTTATTACTTGGTTAGGTCAGTTCATTATCTTACTAGACACAAAAGAGACTATTATCTTACTAGACTAGAGACAATATGAAAACAATTCCAACGACTATATCTTTATTTTCCAGCAACAAAATTCATTATAACGGACATTCATGGTTTACATCCAAATTCTGAATCTTCTAGGACAATGATCAATCAGAAAAATCGAAACTTATATATCTTCTTCTTCTTCATCTGATTTATTTTTGAACAGGCCTTTGATTAGTCCTCTAAAAGAGGATGGGGCCTGTCTCAGTCTTGATCGAATTCTTCCACTCTAGGCTCAGCAGTCGCGAGGATCTAAGTTTGTAATTCCCAGGGCTGCACGGTCACGTTCACACAGCTCATTACAAGAAAGCTTTTGTCTTCAAGCCTGCCGACTTCATGCGATGGACATGTTTCTGACCCAGGAGATCCAGCTTGAGCTTCACTCGACATGACCAAGTCATCTCATCCTGCCAAGCTTAAAGACATCAGTTATTTCCTGTATACCAAACCTAGGGAAAAGAGTCTCGAAGAGAGTGTCGTCTTCCGGTCTGACATGACAGATTCATCT
>OY744519.1:112807580-112950080 GCA_963556195.1 Sepiola atlantica | reverse complement strand
GACATAATAAGCAAAATATTTTTTTTTCCTTTTTTGAAGTCTTTAAATAAGTCCAATTTGTGAGACAACTGTTTTTGCCTACAGATCCATGACTTTTGCCTTGTTACATTCACTGCCTCCAACACCTGGAGATGTTGTTTGGAACGGGCCTTGTGCACAATGCGTAAACATCCATTTTAGTACACCTCATCGCACTTTTTATTATCATAGAAGTGCTGTCCAATGGATGACTCGTGGACTTGTTACTTGTAAACGCCTGTATGTTGTTTGTAGAGACTCTGATGCGTCCGTCGATATACTCCTCTTTACGATATGTGATCTGTGAAAACATGCAGGGATATGCTGGGCCACTCTGACTTCCAAGCGCTAAAGAGTACGACCAACATAGTCAGCTTCACACTGACATTTGAATTTATATATTATCAAACTTTTCTGTAGTGTTGGAAGTACATCTTTCTGAAAGGCTGGGAAGGCAGTTCTGGTGCCAAACACCACACGGGGCTGTACTTCATAAAAACAACGAGATACAACCGATGAAAATTTATCCAAAAAACCTTTACTGATAGAACTAAAAAAAGGAAATTTCAAATAAACGGGACATTTGGGTGGACCAAAGAAAATGTTGCATTTTTCGTATCGTGCGCAAGGCCCATTCCAAACACCATCTCAATGTGTTGGAGGCGGTGAGTGTAACAATGCGAAAGCCATCGCTCTGTAGGCAAAAAGACACTGATGGTTTCTTTCCACATCTTCCTAGGGCGTCCAGCTTTCTTTCAATTGGGCATGCAAGTCTTAGACATCTCTTACATCTGAAATCTGGATCTGGTGTGATCCTACCATGCACTTTTCTGCATTTTTTATTCACCCATAAGGTGCAGTAGTTGCACTGTATCGCATTACTCTTACCCCCCCCCCCCCCTTTATACATACCGTGCATGGTTATTGACCAGAGTCCTTCAAAGACTGGAGTTCTGAGCCACTAACTATCACCTTTGTCTTTCCAGCGTTGACTCTCAGACATTTTACTTCCATGCACGTCTTGCATAATTTCAATCTTTCTTCCATCTCGTTCATTGTCTCTGCCATTATGACCAAGTCATCGGCATACACTAGTTCCCATGGGCACTCTGTTTTGAACTCATTGGAGAAACCCTCAAGAACAACAAGAGACTGAGGACTGATCCTTGATGTACTATAATATTTACACTGAACTCATCGCTGTAAATGTCATCTAGCGTTTCTGTACATGTATTGTACTAGTCTTATAAGCCACTCCTGCACTTTAAGCTTGTGCATTGCCCACCATAGCACTTATCGAGGAACCCTGTCAAAAGCTTTTTCTAGGTAAACAAATGCCATGTATAGTCCACTGTCTACCCCAATGTATTTCTTCTGCATCGGACGTAGAATGAAGATTGCATCTGTTGTGCTTTGACCTGGTACAAATCCGAACTGCATAGAATCGATGTCAACTTGCTGTCTAATGATGCGGTCTGTTACTCCCTCTATCACTTTCATCGCTTGTTCCAAGAGTTTCGGACCACTATAGTGTCCTCTTGACAGCGAATCACCCTTGCTCTTGTAGTATTTGATGATGTAGCTCTCTTTCCAACTATCTGGGACACACTCTACTTTTATGATGAAGTTCGCTAAGTCCGACATGATCTGGATGTCTATCTTTCCAGATGCTTTCAACATTTCAGCTACAATACCAGACGGTCCAACCGCTTTCTCATTTTTCATCTTTCTTAGAGACTTTTCAATAATATCATGACTAATCTTAATTGGTAGCCCTTGAACTGGTGTTTCCTTTGATAATTCTTCTGGATTCCATTCAAATTTAATGTTGAGTAGTCTTCCGTAGTGTTCTTTCCGGGCATTTTGTTTGGTCTTGTTATCCACCGAGAGTTTCCCATCATCATCTTTTATGCATTTTTTCCCCACAATATTGTGGCTCTCTCTTCTCATTTTTTTAGCAACACAGAATATATCATTGTTCTTGGGACCCAATTGTCCGAATTTGGCTGTATCAGCAGCCTGCTTAGTTGAG
This sequence comes from Sepiola atlantica, assembly GCA_963556195.1. Classification (NCBI taxonomy): domain Eukaryota; kingdom Metazoa; phylum Mollusca; class Cephalopoda; order Sepiida; family Sepiolidae; genus Sepiola; species Sepiola atlantica. The sequence goes on along the minus strand of OY744519.1, from coordinate 112,948,030 downwards.
TACACAGCCTTTTTTTGCAAATCTCTTAGCTTGTATGTATTCATCTCAACTTTCCCCTTTCTTCCATGGTTTGTAGCATCTTCTCTTTTCTTGTATCGCACTGTTTACTTCTCCATCCCATAACCAAGTCTCTTTCCTCTATTGGTGTTTCTTCGTTAGTATTGGCACTGTTCATGAGCCCATCCTTCAGCTGCTATCAGCAACCTTTCCCACCGTCTGGTTGGTAGTTCTCTGTATTTGCAGCAAAGGCTGAATTTATTGCACTCTTGTGGACCTGTTGTGGCCATCAGGTCACATACAAATAGTCTATGCTGGGTTACACACTCTTTTTTTGCAATGACTTTGATGTCCTTGACCTGTCTGAGATCCCTCCACCTCAGTAGTATATAATCAACTTGGTTTTTCACTCCACCAGCTTCATAATGAGGTGGTTCTGTTTCTTCTTGAACTAGGAGTTTCATACTACCAGGTTGTTGGCCATCGCAAACTCCAAAATTCCATCATCTTTAGGGCTTTGTTCACTAATGCCGTATCCGCCGTGCACCTCCTCGAAACCTGGTGCTGCTTTAGCAATGTGTCCATTCCAGTCACCACAGGGGATGAGAGGCTCTTTTCCCCGTATCTTACAGATAACCTGCCTCAAACGCTCATAGAAGGCGTCTTTTTCATCATCAATGCATCCTACTTGCAGGGCTTAGATACTTAGGAAGGTGAGAACAGTACTTCCTACTATCAGTTTGGCAAGGATGATCCTGTCAGACAGATGTTGAACATCAAGCACCTTGTCAATCATTTCTCAGTCAATAGAATCACCACACCTGTCTATTGTCAGTCCAGAAGAGCTTGTACCATGTGTCTTTACCTTGACTCATGCGAACTGATTCTTCTCTCCACCTTGTCACCTGTAAGCAACATAGGTCGACTTTCCTGCATGTTAGTGCTTCCACCACCTCTTCTGCCTTTCCTCTCATCGAACCAACATTAAGAATAGCAAATCTGAATCTCTAGTGTGGGATTTAGATTGATACCGATCTGGCCAACCAACACCTGGCCTTACCACCAATAATAATAACACTAATTGTTACATCAGTTTCACTACCACAACACTTTCTCGAAAACTCACCTTACATCTATCCGACACTAACTCCATTTGCCAACATCTAAAAATACATGACTACCCCCCTTCTCAATATAGACGCATCCTAGTTAACAATACTAAAATAATACACCACGATACGAACATAAGAAGATTAAAAATTCTTAAAGCCCTCTCCATAAAAACTAAACATCCTACAATGAATAATGTGAATTACGAAACTAGTCACAACATTTTAAAGTGTCTACAACAGTAATTAACGTTACCAAATTCTTAGCCGTTAGACAATCATACTTTTGAATCTTGCACGTGCTTAGAACATAATCAAATTCTTAGTCATTAAGCAATCATACTTTTAAATCTTGCAAGCGCTTAGAACGTAATCATGTTCACATGTAACATCTCAATATTATAGATGCTCTTTCTAAAATTGTAAATTACTAGCCGTTTTAAAAAAAAACTCAATAGTAAAGACATATTTGTAAAGACACCAAGACTAGCATACCTTCGAAAGTACTCGCGAAAAAAGCAAAGAAAAATGGAACAAGAAACCCATGGAATTTAAATACACCAATTTAACCGAAATATTAAATGAACTATTCGGAAAATTGGAAAAATTAAAAAAGTCTTATCAAACAAAATCACTCATTATTTAATAATGTTTGTCTCTCTCTCTCTCTCTCTCTCTATATATATATATATATATATATATATCGTGTGTTAGAGTGAAATAAATTCCAGAAGGAAATCCGGGTATGAGAGCTTAATGTAATAAACAGAGCAAGAATAAAATAAATACACCTAGACTAACACACCCTGAATATATATATATATATACGATGTATTTCTATGTAATTATTTTTATAGGTGATTGCAGCGTTAGATGTTATTAGCTTACTTATTATTTCAATTGTTTCACTTCCTAAGTGATTAAGATGCAGTAAAACTGCACTACTAGTCGCCCTCAACTTATAGGATGTATTTTTTACGTTAATATATATAATTTTATTTAATACACACATAAAAGTAACTACTTTTATGTGCGTATTAAATAAAATTAAAATAATTACATAAAAATACATCGTATATTTGGGTGATAAAAATCGCACATATTTCTACACAGCGTTTTGGTACAGTAGTAGAACGCCGGACTATAGACATCAACATCGAGGGTTCGATCTCTGTGTAAGATAGCCATGCTGATGACGGCTGTGAGCCAGAAACACGTGTCCATGGATTACTTTTATGTGCGTATTAAATAAAATTATATATATATATATATATATATATATATATATATATATATATATATATTAAAAGGCAGTTGAATAAGAAAATAGTGAGAGTAAAGCTGAAGTTTTCTGATGGGAACTATGTAGTTTTGCAGTACCGCCACAATTTCTCCTTTTACCATCTTTCCCAGAAAAAGCTTTTGTCTCCAGGCCGGCTTCTTAACCCTATTGCTTGTCTTTCTTTGGTCATTTATTGCCTTATCACTAGGGAATTCCGAAGTTCAGTGCTTCTCTGATCGACCATGATAATAATCTGTGCATTGCAAGAGAACACACCACTGTCTATTTTGATTTTGGTCAAGTATAATCGTCTGAACCCAAGTGACATATTGTCTTCGTCTTTTGATGGATTCCTGTTAAATCCTTATGGATTTTTTATTTGCCCTGACATGAAGAGTCCACCATGAGCCAAAGCACCAATCAATACCAGACTGTCAGTGTAGAAGGTCAGCAACAGTTGATATGTCGGACGATATTGAACAATGTTAACCCTCTAAATGTCAAGTTGTAGGCATTTCTCTTTCATAAAAAAGACAAAAGAAACTAGACTAGACTTTCCTTCACTAATATTGCTTCGAAAATATGACAAACTGTAACGCTTCTTGCAGTAACAGAGTACGGAATTAATCTTATTGCTTCTTCTGTATTATGTTTTAAATTTAAATTTAAATAAAAGATAAAAAATACATGAATATAAATTTATTTGCTTTTGTAAAACTAACAAAATCAACATTTATTAAACAACAAATAATAGTTAATTAATAACATGCCCTTTTTCAAAACCAATATGCATATATCAGGAAATTTCACCTAATGTCCTGCTGCTTTGGCAGGCCCAACGCGTTTCCTTAAATAGAGGCGCTCGTAAAGTCAAGTCAATTCACAATGGTCCACGGTGTGGGGTGTCATCAATAGACTAAGGCTGTTGATAAAGTCACGTCTGATGCAGCCTGTTGGTCTACACGTCTGCACAGCGATCAGTTGGAATATAAATCTGTCGAGAAGATTTCTCAATAAGGAAATTATTTATCTTTCATGAATTTTAAGCAAAGAAATATTAACATGGAAATAGAGCTATTAAAATATTGAAGATGAGAAAAATAGTCAGTTTTAATAACAACAGAACATGACTCAGTAAATCCTTAAAAGAACATGGCGTCGAATAGCATCAATCATTATATTTAATTACACTGGTACATGAATAAAATAACCATTATTAATTAACTCTATACCATTCATATATAACTTCGATTATAGTAAAAATGTTACTCTTACATTAAATTTATTAAGATCAAAATTATTTTCTGCCTATAATTTGAATAGTTCGATTATGTATGCTATTAGGTTCCACATGCTATAATGTTCAAATTGATTTGATCAAAGGCAAAAACTTTTCAGGATATAATCATTCATTAAGATAACTTGAATGATGCAGTTTCGCTTTTGCGTTAGCTCTTTTTATATTTCTTAAAAACAAAACATGGCATTTTCTCTCATCTTCAATGCTCGAATCAATAAATTATAACCAACATTTTTACAAAATATATGGTAGCAATGCCAAACCAAAGTTTAAAAGGGCTGTAGCTCAAACACATCCAAAGAGAAGTCATAGCCAACAGACTAGTCCCTACCCTATGAAAAAATAAAAAAATAAGAAAGGAAATACACGAACATAAAAGTGTATACTATATTTGTGGTTTCATGCCTCTCTATCCGGGGAAGTAATTGAAAACACAGGCCTATAATAAGAATTAAAATGGTCATATGAGTTTCTCATTCATTTCCATGCAATACCGTGTGTGTAACCTCGTAAGAAAAGAAAAGAACAGCAAAAGAAAAAGATATATATAGAGAGAGTAGGAAATACGAAGGTAGAAAAGAAAAGATTAAAATATTGGAAGAGTCCATTAAAAATAAAAAGGACCATAAATAGTAATACTATTTGACTCGTAGCTTGTTGAGAGGGAAAGAGCGATAGCAAACATAAAGTGACTTATTTTGCAGTTTGTAATGTTACATTTTATATTTAATTTGCTTTGTAAACTCACTTTTACTGATACAATCTAACCTGAGCCAATGGATGAATATTTTTCTAGAATTATATATATATATACTGTTTTTTTTGACACTTGATTCGTGCATGTCTACCACCCCTCCTTCCCTCTCGATCTGAATCAACAGACGCCCATTCTTTTCCTCTATGTGCCTACCTTCCCACCACCTCCCCCCTCATCATTATTTGTTCCTCTTTCCACCTTATATTTTTATTTATTTATTTATTTATTTATTTATTTGCCCTGTTTGTTTCAGATTCTAGATTTTAGATTTTTTGTTTTCTGTTTTTGTTTCTTAGATTTTTTAATTTTTAATTTTTAATTTTTTAACGGCTTTAATTTTTGAAATGTTAAATTCCTTTCCTTCTTCTTCTCTTTCTCTATCCCTCCACTTCATTCTCTCCAAATATGATCTGAGGTTAAGATCGGATTCTAACTCTGCCTGATGAGATCTCAGTTTATAGTAACTGTTGATCGATAACATCGACATGCCAGTGTCGCAGATTTTGTACATGTCTGTATAAATAAAATTATCATATATATATATATATATATAATATTTAAATTTATATACATACATGATGTGAAAAATAAAGTGCACTAATTTGTTTTTAGTATTAATAGAAGGAAATTGTTGATGAAAAAACTTGTAAACAAAATAAAACAAAACCTGATTTTTGGTACAATATCACTTGAATCTGTATGCATTTCCAAGGCTTTTCGCATGAGCTGAACTATTTCTCTAATATTTCACCCCTAGAGAATCGTAAGTAATACTAAGCTATCTAAAAGGATAAAAAAACTAACTGAATCTGTTGTAGCTTCACTGCCAAATGAAACCCCTTGAGATTTTTTCAATGTTATTCTGAAATATTTCTTGAGAAATTAATACAGACTTTATCTTAGAAAATTATTTAATCAGAACTTTTACTTCCGTATTGGTTTCACGGTTTCAATGTTGATAGCAATACCTAATATAAAGCAAAGATGTGTGTGTGTGTGTGTCACCCCATGGTTGATCTCTAAGCAAAACCAATGACATATTTGGAATCAGCACGTTCCTGCTGATGTTTTAGCCTGGTTCTAAAGGATTAAAAACAATTTCTATTATAATTTAAGAGAAATCGTATTATAGTTTAGATAGAGCATATACGAAACCAAAACTCTTAACTAGAAACCAGCTCTGTTGTAGTTGCTATGACATATTCTTTTTCTTTTGGAAACTATGTATGAGAGTCGTTTTTTAATTAGCGGTGATGATATGACTGATTTATTATTGATGGATCCAAGCGAAAATTGTCACCAAATTATATGTTTTTTGTCATAAGAACCAACGGAAATGGTATTTCTCAGGATTTCCTTTCATGGTGAATGTTAATAGTACATTTTTAAGTCAATTGGTGGTTAATATGTTTATTGTCGTCGTTGGTATCTTCCGAACAAAGCCATGGGTACTGCTGCTAATAAAATATATATGTACTTAGAGACCTCGTTATGACAATATTTACTGATGTATAAAATTGAATGGGTTGTAGGGAAAATAGGAACCCTGTGAAATTAGCTGTAAGTGTTTGCAAAAAGCTGGTTGAAAATCTTTTTTTTTCTGAGTGGATGGCTTTCACTGTTTGGAATCAACGTCCATTTATATAGACTTCCCTGGATATCAAATCCCAAACATTTTCAATGATACTTCAAAGAAACTGAAATTTGAGAAATATTTATTAATTATTTAAGGAGACTAGTAAGTGGACTGTGGGTTTACTTATGACAGCCTCGTAACTCTCGCTTCCCTTAGTTTTTCTTTCAGTCCTCATGACAGAGCGATAGTTTTGACAAAGAAGGAAGAATTGCTGTTTTCTGGGTTAGAATCTATCCATATAACACTTATCGTTGGTTAGTTTTTGACCTTGAAGTCGTATATATTTTAGCTTCTTACATCAATTGGCTTCATGCCTTGTCTGGAGCGATTTCCATAAAAAAGGTGATGTTTAATACCTATTGTTAAATTTTCACAAAAATTAGAGGTTCTAAATTTTCAAGAATTGCTTCCACCTCCTCTTTGTTCTCCTCGCTTAAAACTAAATTAAACTGAATATAACCCATATTACCCACCCTTATGCTCAGCAGCTGTGTTTCCAAAGTTCATAATGATCTATTAACTAGTTTCGGACGAAAACCTGTACATACAAATATATAAACATACCTAACTTTATATATATATATATATATATATAAACTGAAATCATTAAAATTAAGCAAGCCCAATTATTGATACTAAAGAAACATAGCAGGCTTTACAAACATCTAAATAGCAGGAAACTATATTATTAATTATATTAATTAAATTGTACATCAAGCAATGCCATAAAAAAATAATTGCAGACATTTACATTTTCAAAATAGATAGATTAATTATTCATAGAAATATGATTCCATGCAGAGATCTAAGAATATTCTCTAAAATAAAAAAAGTGCTTTTAATTATTCGAGTATCAAATCATGGCAGCGGTTTATTCTGGCAAATACTTGATATGTTCCTTCCGTGTATTAAAAGGGGATGGAAATAAGAGCGGAAAGGTGGTGATATATTTGTAAATGCATAGACATTTAGGGGATCACATCACAGGCGCTAATGCAATACACATGTATCAGCAGGTTACAATATTTTGATTTATGTAATTCTGTTTAACTGGTCTTAGTTTCCAGGATAATCTAGGTACTTGTTGAGCAGGACCACATGAAGGTTGCCAACTTCTCTCATGAAAGTGATTCTATGGACACGAAAGGACTTTACCATGTCATGCTGGGTCAAGAGCCCTACAACAATATCCACTTCATTATCGCTGCCTAAGAGCTTAGAAGCATGAAGAACAAAAAACATCAATTGTTTAGATAAGATAATAGATAGTAATTTACTAAGATCAAGAGACGGCGCTACTTACCAAAAATGCCAGGGCTTGAAAAAAGGGAGTTGTTGACCCTGCTTGGGTCCTGAATAAGATGGTTTCAGAAGAGCTCTGAAGACATCTTAGTTTTATATTTTTCTGCTTACTTAAAATGTTGTTAGAAAAAAATTATATAGTCCCTATTAACAGTAATTTTCCTAATAAATCTATTTTGTTTACACATAGATTCTTTAATTATCCTCATAAAATATTACTATAGTTGGCCAAAACTATACTCATGTTACATATCTTAATGAAGAACAATTTCAAGGTCATCTAATTTATCCTACGTTATAGACACTCCTAGGCTATGATCAAAAGTTCATAGCGTAGGGGTTTTTACTGTGTGTGTGTATATATATATATATATATATATATATATATATATATATATATATATATATATATATTAGTGTTGGGAAGATTAATCAGAATCAGGAATCGAACAAATCAGAACTTTATGGGTACCGGAATTAGAAACATTTTAGCCTAATTTCCGGTATCAAAAACGATTCTTTTATTTTTTTTAAACTTAAATTTTGATTGCTGGTACTAATGCTAAAATGATAAATATTTATTGTTTTTAAACTACCTGTAAAATAAAAATCTATAGATCATAATAACATCAAAATACAATGTAAATTAATTTTATTTGTATAAAAAAACAAAAAAACAAAAAAACAATGAAACTTGCATAAATTCGCTTTGAATGAATGCAATTGGTTTACAAGGTACCGAAAAATGTTTAAAAATTAAATGAAACATTTTTTTCAACGGAAATACTGACAAACATCATTAGTAATTAAATTAAGAGTAAAATGTAAAAACTGTTTCTCAATTTTTTTTATATGGTAGCTTTTTGTCTGATTCATAAGCATTGGCAGCCGATCTTACAAAAGGTGGGCAAAAAGTGTGAAAAAAACCCCTTTAAACTTTGAACATCAAGCGCTTGGAGTGGAGTTGAATTAGCTATAAAGAAATTAGTTAATTTAAAGATGTTCATAGCACTGTGCAAGACACACTTTGGCGTCAGTTCTTCCTTGATTTTGAGTGGGTGTGGAGATAAAAGGCAATACAATCAAAGACTAATTATGAAATGATACTTGGTTATTAATATTATTGAAACCGTTTCGCAGTTCAGTTGTTACATTTTCCTGCTATTGACTAGACACAAGTACACTCTTTTGAGACTACGTGAAAGACAGTGAAATTTTGACAGCAGAAAAATATAAGTAATATATATATATATATATATATATATATATATATATATTACAGGATTTATATTTTCTGGAATACTTTTCTCATCTTGAGTGTTATTCTCACAACGTTTCTGCCGACGTAACCTCCGATCTTCTTCAGGTGTATCTTGTTGAACTCGGGAATCTGTACGGAATTTCGAACAGAACTGTTTATTCAATTCACGAGGGTAGAATGCTCTCGTTCCGTCAGCCATGACCGGATAGAAGTCTTAAGTAAGTCACAAATTGTATTCTTAGTATCACCTGCACTGAGGATTGAATATTTAGCCTTCAGAATTGAAGACGTCGGGATGAGGTAATACCAGTCGAGGATTCGTTCTCGACAATCAGTCCGGCAGGAACTGGGCCATTTCGGTGGCCTTTTATCTGCCGGGCTGAGGTATACTGTCCTGGGTTGTCCTAGGAGGTGCACTCTCCCAGGCCTTGTCTCCCCCTCTTTGGGGTGGAGTAAGTTCATCACTTACTGCTTGGAGCGCCCTGACTGGGGAATGGCGACGGGACTGCCCAGGCTATTTTTGCTAGGCCAGAGTGTTCCTTCTTTAGGGGCGCTGGCTTGACTCTTCCCTCACTTTCCGACCTTGTGTCACATATTGCTGCGGTGGGAAGCAATTGAATACCTGGAACCACACCAGTCTATACTGGCAGTCAAGACTAAATGTCTTTTCTTTCTATTAAACAAAAGACGTTTAGTGAAATTAAAGAAATAGAGAAAAATTAAAGACTTTATTGAAAGATCAGAGATGACAATATTCTTCAATTGAATTTCTGATTCGGTATCATCGTCGAGTGTGAGAGTGCCACCCACCTAGTAAATGGCTGGTCGAGGTAATAACATCAAAGCAATGTAGAAATGTATTTTTTGAAAAGCAAAACAAATGTAGAAAATATAAGAAAAATAGAAAAAAAAAACGCACAACACAATAGATAACAGTGTTTTGGTATTTGTGCTATAAGCTGAGAGCTTTAACATTAGGCAAGTCTTGAAAATGAGTGTGCTGGGTTGGTTTGTCATTGGTGATGGAGAAGGCAACAAATAAGTGGTGGTTTTATGGATTTAGTTTGGAGGAAATGAAGACATTAAACGATAAACAGTTCTCAAAAAACAAACTTGTCTTCTCGTTTTAAGTTTTGTTAGTGTTTTCCCTCGAGGGAGAGTTTAAAAGATACATGACACCATTTAAAAGCTCAAATAAATGCGAAAATAACAGCATCTAAAATGTGAGACTACTTCAATGTTGTTGTTGTTGTTGCTGAAAATTGAGCTGAACGATGTCTTATTTTTGGAAATTCTAAATCTGTAGAAGTAAAAATGACAGCAGATTGGTCCCTTAAATAATGATATTGTTATAGTGTTGAGAGCTTACAAATAATCGGGAATGCTGAGGTTTCGTTGACTATTGTTGTATTCTTCTAGAGTGCGCCCTAAGAGGAGCTGATTTTCCTGATATTAGAGTGACCTTGTGTCACATTTCCCTGACGTGGGAGGCATGTAAATAAAGAGCTTTCTTACGGCTTGATACATTCTGATTCTAGGGTTGGATTCGTAAGAGTTACAACCATTTTCTCTGAAATAGGTACGGTTCAGTTCGGTCCAAGGAGGTCATCCTCCCAAGCTTACCTCCTCATTAGGGAGGCGGTTGGTTTATTGCTGGTCACATTTTTCCTGCTCCAAACAATCTAACCGAGCTCAATGGATGACTGAATGAGTAACATATATTCTAGTATATATATATATATATATATATATATATATATATATATATATATATATATATATAATTTTAGTGAGAGAGAACCTCAGCAGAGTGCTCGATTAGGAAGAAAAATTCAAAAATAAGAGCGTAATATTTTTATATGTATTACAGAACATCAGAAAAACATCGGTACCGTCGGTTTCAAATCCAAAGGGGGTCTATAGTTGGTCTCCTATGCCTGACTCTCAACAGAGGCTGAAGAGAGTCCGGCACAGGAGACCAACTATAGATTCCCTTTGGATTTGAAACCGACGGTACCGATGTTTTTCTGATGTTCTGTAATACATATCTCTCTCTCTCTCTCTCTCTCTCTATATATATATATATATAAAATTTATGTGAAAAATATATAAATGTTCATATATATTTTATTTTATTCCTAATTTGTCGACGTATATGAGTAAAGATCTCTTTTTAAAAAGTGTCTTAAAAATACACAGAATTTTCGGCCGCTTCCTAGGAACTTCTTTGATGTAATGTAGTTGTGTGCGGTGGGTGGTAGTAACAGAGAAATAGAGTGTGTATGTATATATATATATATATATATATATATATATATATATCAGCACTTCTTATTACATATGAGTAAAGATCTCTTTTTAAAAAGTGTCTTAAAAATACACAGAATTTTCGGCCGCTTCCTAGGTACTTCTTTGGTGTAATGTAGTTGTGTGCGGTGGGTGGTAGTAACAGAGAAATAGAGTGTGTATATATATATATATATCAGCACTTCTTATTACATACAATATATCCACTTTCAAAATCGTGTCATTAAATAAAATAAACAACAGGGAACAGTTATTTCTAATGTTTTGGATACAAGAAGAAATAAAGTCTATAATACTTAGAATTACTTCTCTCTGAAATTTAGATGGAAATACATATTTTTTTAATTTCAAACTGAGATGGAAAATTAGACTAATTAAATCTTCATAAAATTTATGTTTTTTACAATATGTTCGACTTTTGATGTTCTCTACTTTGAAAAAATAGTTTTCTGCAACATTCTGCACAATTCTTTAACAAAAAAAGGAGAAATGCAATAAATGGAAATGCGTTTATCTTTTAAATGTTTTAAAGTATTATGTGTCAAGGGAGTCTGAAAAAAATTAAATTCCTTTAAAAGCCATTTGAGAATATCTGATGGTTATTATATAAACCAGATTGATCAATTTTCGAACATCTTTTGTGATTTCTTTGAATTGTATGCCAATGGTTAGAATGCAACATAACTTTTGGTTTAAAATGTATGCGACGGTATTTATTTGGCTCATCACACACCATCCTACTTTTTCCATAGTTTTTTTTCTGTTATCAAGTAATTATTGAAGTAGATCACTGAGACTTGTAATCCTTATAGTCAAAAGTAAGTAAGCAAGCTAAGTTAAATAGTATAGTTTTAATAATGGCATTCACATATTAAATATATTTAACAATTGGCAGAAGTAATGCTAACTAGATTTCTAGTAGGTACACATTCTCTCCAACCGCTTAAGTTCACCCGAGTTACTACAATATTCCTGCTGAAATAGAATACAATTCTTGTACTTTTAGTCTTTTCCGTGCAAACACTAGAATGTCTTTTCATTACTAAAAGCATTGTATTATCAATATATTTTAATAATTACCTCATAGCAACAATTGACTAGTGAGAAAACTAGAACAAATTAATATGAAATCAGAAAATAAAAGCTCCTTTTGTGCTCTATAAGCATACATGATTGGTATATATATATATATATATATATATATATATATATATATATATATATAGTTAAATATTGTTATATATTTCTATGTACAGGATGCACTATGTATGCATATGATTATTATTTAGCTAATAATTATATTTATATCGACATCATCTGAAGGGGTTGCTAAATCGCAGTGATTTAGGGTAAGATTGGAGAGTGGCAGCTCAGCTGGTCTAGACATGTGTCAACAACGACACCGTCGCGAAACTTGCCTTTGCATTAAAAGTCTCTGAGAAGTGACTGAGAGGAAGGCTGATAATGAGCTGGGTAGACCCCTGCACAAAGATCTCTGTAAAAGTGGCCTTCACCCGGACCAAGCCTGTGATCGTGTCAAGTGCGGACAAAAATCGATCATTGCAGACCCCGCCGTAGCTCGGGATTAACGCATAAGGAAAAGAAGAGTTAATATTTATATCCACAAACAATATATATATATATATATATATATATATATATATATATAAGTATGGGCTAACATGAATAAATCCTATTTCAATCACCGGATTTATTTACAGTGAAATAGGCTCGACTTTAAAATAGCAAAACATGGTTTTCTTATGATCTAACGGATTTTTGAAAATGCAAAAAAGTGTAGTTTGTCTTCTAAAAAGTATAAATTCGTAATAATTTATGTACACGAGAGACGACAACAGAAGCTGCCATGTTGAGAAGCTATTCGTTAATATTCCGGTCGATTCCATAATGTTAAAAAATGTTTACGAAATATGCTAACATAACAGCGAACTTAATTTACTGGTTAATTCTGGATAAATAGGGAATGTTCTTTGTTTAACATAAAAAATATGAGAAGAAAAAAATAATTGCAAGTAAAAAACAATCGGAAAAGCTTACCAACGCAGACGTCTGAATTCTTATCTCTCTCTCTCTCTCTCTCATTTATATATATATATATATATATATATATATATATGAGAGAGAGAGAGAGAGAGAGAGATACATGTACCTGATAAATCTTATATTTCTACTATCAAAATATCAAAAAACGTTTCATTACACAAAATATGCTGAATATTTATAATTCATAATGTATCTCTCTATATATATATATTTATATAATTATATTTCCTTTTAACATTGTTCGACGCAGAATCACACAAATGTGGCATTAAATAAGGATGCAAAGTAATGAATAATATTACTGTGCATTGCTATACAAACAACACCTCATTGTATCTCAATATATTTCATCTTAATTAGTTCTCATTCAGTTCCGTATCTTTTAGACAATATATTTTCTCTTGTTCTCTGTCTTGTTCGCAATTAAGAATACCAAATGTACAAAATAAAACACAAACTTGATCTGAATCTCCGACAAATTCTTTGAGCAGAAAATATGAATCAACATTAAGTGTTTAGATTATTCTAATAAATACCTGATATAAAAGATTATGTGGATATAATTATGTCTATATGGTTGATGTAGATTTAGGTGTTTTAACTAAGAGAAATCTTCTAAAATATTACATGCTATTATTCTTTTAATATATAAAAAAGTGGGCAGTTTCTAAAGTAAAAAAGTAATAATCACACTTTAAATAACAGTTTTTAAATTCATCATTTGTACAGGGTTAACGATTATTCGGTTGCATGCATAGCTTACAAGCTATTGTTTTTGCAATGCTTTTGATCCTTTATGTAAGAATCAGAATTGGGAAGTTGTATCAAACTAGCTCAAAATATGGACTCACCACTCAAATATAATGATTCCGTAGTTGGTTCTTCTACTTGTAAAAATAACGATTATTAATAAGAATACGGCAGTATATTTTCTTTGTGTTTGGTGAAAGTTTCTATATCAAATAAAATAGGTTTATCTCAGATTCAGGACTAAAATAATAGAAGAAACGATATCTAAAAGTGATGATTCCATATTCTTATATGGGGGTATCGGATTATTAATAAATATCTGTACGATTAACATTAAAGATCATTACAGTCATTTATCACATTAGATATCACACTTTATGTTTATCTCACTAAAGTGCGGTGCATGGTTGGCCTAGTCAATCCTACTCAATCTAATACTGTTTAGAAAGTTATCAAATTTCCCAACACCTAACTTGTATTATGTTTTATTATATACAAACAATTACATGTTGATTTTTTGGCATTAAACAAACGAAAACAGATGTATTTTTCATAGAAAAGAAAAAATCTTTTATAAAGTTATCATATCTAACATATAAATTTATCTTATCAGATTTTCAAATTCAGACCTAAATAGCATTTAAGCTGACAAATCAAACTTTGCTTCTGACTAGCCATTTTTTTATTTTTTTTATTTATTGTTTTACCATGTTATTGGCAATATAATAATGTTTTTCGCTACAATTTAGTTTTAAAATGACTTAGTCCAGTTTAGAGGAGTGCTAATATGAAATCTTTTTGAATAATTGCCTAAAAATAAAAATCGTTTTAAATTGAAGAATATAATAAGAGTTGTCTACTTAAAAATTAAAAATATGCGAGCAAATAAAAATTAGAAACTAAAATGAAATCACTGTATCCCAGGTGCAACTAGTCAGTAATATACTCATATAATGTATTCATCTATATATATAAAGGAAAAAAATGTATGTATGTATGTATGCAAAATGCTCCCAATGAACTGGCTACTGTGGTGCCCCCTCGACGTAAATTCGCTAGATTAACTCGACAATCAGCTAAATCCCATCCATTCACTGTAGAGGTCCTCAGATGCCGGAGAGTCTTCTACTCCAATAGCTTTTTCCCCCTGCTGCTGGCCTCTGGAACTCCCTCCCTGCCCCCTGTTTCCCCGACAGTACCGACATGCATAGGTTTTAAACTAATGTAAACAGACATCTCGCTGCACAGCTCCCAACTTAGAATGACACCCTAAACCTACTCCCTAATTCTCAGTAGCCCCTTACATCTACAGTGGCGTCTTTTCTTGTTTGGGGTGAAATATCATTAAAAAAAAAATAAATAAAAAATACTCGACAAGTACCCATAAATTTGGTATCTCGTTCACCGGCCATCTTTCGGTTGGATAATACCTAAAAATTAGAAATAAATATTTATTTTATGATCATAAACTGCCACGGTTCATCTTAGGAAGGGTAGTCCAATTTTATCGAATTTCGAAACTTTTCCATCTGTACTTGCACGCTTCACGAACCCGTAATGTTTCCATTAAGCTTACTCACGGCCACTTTTTTTTAAACTGATAACCAAAACAAAAAATAAAACAACCCATAATGTTATACTGGTTTTAACTAATTTATTTCAATTTAATTAAAAAAGACAACATATTCCTCATACATCATATCGATATTCGAAAATCAAATAAAAGAAGGAAATCTTTGCTAAAAAACTAACCATGATTTTCTTTTAAAATCCAGTAAGTAAAAATTAGTACTTTTTCTTATTAATTTCTTTCGGATACTTATTTGTCGATTGTAAATACCCAACAGCTAACATGTTGTATTTAATATTTAAATCAATAATAGCTAAATCATAATAACAAAATTCCTTCACGCCCTCTCTCTCTCTCTCTCTCTCTCTCTCTCTCTCTCTCTCTATATATATATATATATATATATATATATATATATATATATATATATATATATATATATATATATGTACAAAGGAAATGAACTTACAAGAGTACTTAATAATAATTATTTGCCAATTGTTAATTCATACACGAAAACTTTAATTTACGTAGGTAAATTTCCTATAAAATTTATATTTTAGCTAAGTGGGCTAGTTGATAGAGTGAAAGACTGAAGACAGTGAGGTTTCAGTTTCAATTTCTGTGAAGGTTGTACTTTATTTCAATAGAATTTATCTTTTATTTATTTTCTCTAAATAATTTTTTTTTAGATATATGATATTCAGATGTTTTTCCACAAATAATAATTTGTTTTCACTAATTTGTTTAATGGTAAAATAGAAAATATCCACTTGCTCATGGCTGCCCTATCTGACATCAGAAATTGCAAACCCGTGTTAATCAAAAGAAAAATTCCACATGTCTTTATTTTTAATATTGTCATATATCCTTGGAGCCATAATCCAAAGTGCTCAATATCCTGGATAGAGCAGGTAGTAACTCAAAAAATTCTCAATATCCTATATAGAGCACGTGTGTTTGAATGCAGCGTTGCCCGGGAGAAAGAACTTATTTCTTTTACATGGCATTGCCCGGGAGTCATAAATATTAATAATACATTATAATATCTGGTAAGTGTTATAAGTTAATCAATCCAAAGTACTCAATAGTCTGGATAGAGCAGCCACATTGCCCGGGAAAAATAACATCATTGTTTTTTGTTATACTATTTTATACAAGAAAATCTATTTGGCGTTGCCCAGAAGCGATAACAGTAACATAAATGTGGTTCATATGGTAAGTGGTATATAGTAATCAAAAAGTGCTCGATATCCTTAATAGAGTAGGTGTGTTTATATGCAGCATTGCTCAGGAGAAAGAACTTTGTTGTCTTTTGTTATTATATTGTATACTAGACAAAGTACATTGTGTTGCCCGGGAGTCATAAAAGTAATAATGCATTATAATATCTGATGAATGGTATAAGTTAGTCAATCCAAAATACTCAATATAAGAACAGGTTGCACAATCACTATCACACCTCTTCTGAAAATGATACTGTAGTGAAGCAAGGGTTGCTCAATTTGAACTGCATCTTTTCTGAACATGAGCCTGTAGTGACGAAAGAATTGGCCAGCGGCACATCTTCTGAATATGAGTCTGTAGTGAAGAAAGAATTGGCAAGTCACACATCTTCTGAATATCAGTCTGTAGTGAAGCAAGGCTTGCTCAATCTACAGCTGCCCCTCTTCTGCACATGAGTCTGTAGTGAAGGAGTCAGAGTCGGAGGTTTGAGAAGGAGGTTTGTAAAGGGGTCAGTCAGAGATCTGGGAAGGAGACATTTTTTTCATTCAATTTTTTTCATTCATTTTTTCATTCTTTTCTTTTTAGTTTTTCACACGTTTTTCATTCATTTTTAATTTAGATTTTTCATTCATTACTTTTCATTCATTCATTTTTTCATTCAATTTTCATTCTTTTTTTCCCTTTAATTTTTTTTTATCAATTTTTTTCCATAACTTTTTTTCTTCTATTATTTTTATTTTTCATTCATTTTTTAAATTCATTTTTTCATTCATTTTGCTTTCAATTTTGCATCGATTTTTTTACATTCACTTTTTCATTCATATTTTCATTCATTTTTGTTCATTCATTTTACAAACATTTTTTCATTCAGTTTTTTCATTCATTTTATTTATTCATATGAATATCCTTGATAGAGCAGGTAGTCCCATAAGTTCTCATAACAGTGCTCAATATTGTAGATAGAGCAGGTGTGTTCAAATGCAGTTATGCCCAGGATAAAGACCTTCTACGTCTTTTCTATAATGTTGTATACCCCGGGAGCCATAATCCAATGTACTCAATATCCTAGATAGAGTAGGTAAGAACCAAAAATTGTTCATAACACTGCTCAATATGCTAGATAGAGCAGGTGTATTTAAACGCAGTGTTGCCCGTGGTAAAGAACTAATCTGTCTTTTTTTATAATGTTGTATACCCCAGGAGCCATTATTTAAAGTTCTCAATATGCTGGGTAGAGCAGGTAGTAGCCTAAAAGTTCTCATAACAGTGCTCAATATTATGGATAGAGCATTGTGTTTAAACGCAGTGTTGCTTAAGATAACAAACTTCTCTGTCTTTTTTTAGAATGTTGTATACCCCCGGGAGCCATAATCCAATTTGATTAAACTAATTTCTTTTCATATTATTGTGAAGTGGGGGGTGGGGACAATAAATTAGTAATTTACCAGGACCATTTGTTCTCCTCGGTGTTGTCCGGGATAAAAAAATTGTAAGATTACAGTATTACATTTGGTAAGGGATATGCAGTAAATCTCTTTGGGCTATTGAATTCGACAGCATGTATCTTTTTAATGTGTTTAAATGGAAGGGGGTATTAGGAATTGACCATAACCATTTGTTATTCTCGGCGTTGTCTCAGATCGATAATTGTATGATTTCAGCATTACTTTTGTTATCTGGTATATATTAACTCTCTTCGGACTATTGATTTCAGCAACATTACGTATCTTCACAATATGCTGAAATGAAGCAAGAGCAAGAAATTCGGAATTGACCAAAACTATTTTTTCTACTCGGTGTTGTTCTTGATCAAAATTTGTAATATTACAGTATCACTTTTGGTACGGGATATATAGTATATCTTTTCGGACAATTGACTTCATCAACATATCATGTCTTCTAAATATGTTAAAATAGGGAGAGGGGAAGAAATTTGGAATTGGAGGACCATTTGTTCTACTCAGCATTGTCCGATACTTTTGGTAAGAGATATATAGTAAATCTCTTCAGACTATTAACTTCATTAACATTACATATCTTCTTAATATGTTTCAATGAAGGGGTGTAGGGAGAAATTAGGAATTGACCAGGACCAGTTGTTCTACTTGGCATTGTCCAAGATAAAAAAATTGTAAGTATAAAATGAGGGAGGTACAGGAACTTTCGTTCTACTCGGCGTTGTCCGAGGGCAAATAAATTGCCATTATCAACATCATTTCTCTTTGTACTTTGATTTTAACCGTAATTTTGGAAGTGCTATGAAGGTATCCTTACTAACAGTATTATATTTGGTAAGTGTAATGGGAGCCAGGGGTTAGAGATACTTTTGTTCGACTTGGCGTTGCTCGGGAGCAAAGAAATTGTCATTATTAACATTACTGTATTATATTTGGTAAGCGAGGGAGGTTAACTGAATCTTTTGTTCTACTTAAAGTTGTCCAGGAGCAATAAATGTAAATTCCAGTATTACATTTAAATCTCTTTGAGCTATTTTCATTATCAACATAATTTCTCTTCATATTATTGTGAAAGCGGGTGATGGAGAACGGAATTACCCGGCATCAAGAATGTTATTGTGTTTTGTTCTACTCGGCGTTGTCCATGAGCAATAAATGTAAGATTAAAGTCGTACATTTAAAAGGGATCGATCCGGTAAATGAATTACATTATCATTATTTTTTCAACACATTAAAAGAAAAGAGAAGAATTGGCTGGGTGGAGGAAAAAGAGAAGGTTGGGGAGAGGGACGGAAAATTAAGGGGGATGGAGAAGAAAGACAGATAAATAGACGGCTAGAGAGAAGGAGGGAGAGAGATAGAATTTTTAATATAAAGATGTTATACACGCTATTTAACTTCTGTTTTTTTAATGGCCCAGGACAATGCCGGGTAGCCCTGCTAGTTAAATATAATTCCTGAAATCAAACTATATCTGAATTTTGTTAAATATCTGTTCGTCATTTCTACTAAATGAAGTGGTTATTCTTTAAACTAATAGAAACAATGCTGTTCACTATTGTTTGAAAGATTTCCTGGCAGTATGACATGTGTCATGAGCTAATTTGCTTTCACAAAAGGGTTTACTGCTGAGAAACAGAGGAGAGAATTGTTGTCTCTCATTACTCGGTACACACCTCCTCCCTGAGGTTCAGATAGACATCTTACCACTTGAATAAACAATGCGAGATTATAGGCTTGGAGAATGTTGGTCTAATTGCTGGGAATTTTTGTTTTGCGAATGTCAATAACGAGTGTGCAAGAAATGTGTGATTCCAGATAATATGCTTTCTGGAATTGTTGATATGACAACTTTTTGGCAATGTGTTACAACAAAAAGCAAATGAGAACTGCAAAATAACTTACAGACCAGCACATTGAAGATTCATTTACAAAATAGTATAGCTTTTACGTTCATACCTGCTAAATTTTTATGCATCATTTAACTCTGGGTATAATAAGAATTCTTACTTATACATTATTAATTTATATATATATATATATATATATATATATATATATATATATATATATATGAGAGAGAGAGAGAGAAGGGCGAGTGTGTGTGTGTGTAAGGTGGATAGGTATTTGGTGAACATAACTGAGGGAATAAAATTTTACCAATACTGTAAAGAACGATGTATTTTGCTAAAGTTACAAAATTATCTACAAGATTTTCTATATACAAATCACAGGCAATGACTGAACTTTTCAGTAACACATAAGCTTAGTCGTGTCTTTCTCTATATATAAAGTAAAGTATGTGTATATGTTGTTTACATATATATTTCCATGTATTGGATTCGTTGCTGAATTAATGAACCGATCATTACGAATTATGGAATATATATTCTAGTCAACATAGTGAGTAACGTGGACACATTATTTTTTGTAAACTTTACAATTTACAGGATGGGCCCCGAAATTTAAAAAAGCTAAAATTGTTATTGTTGTTGTTGTTGGTGGTGGTGGTGCTGCTGCTGCTGCTGATGATGATGATGATTACAACCATTACATTTCAAATTACTCAGGAAGCTATACTTGTTTTATTTGACCAATTGACTTTCTGCTTTTTCATTTATTCATTTGCTATATAAAAAGTTTTTAATGGTGAATTCATTTTCATTTTTATGCTTATACAAAATCAAATCCCTCGACTTTTAATATCGAAAACACCATATAAAATAACCTTTTTGTTGCTGCTTTTTCTTAATTAATAAAATGTGTCTACGTTCATACACAGTAAATTTCCGAAACATTAGAATGTATGAAATAATACAGTTACAATTATCTTTTTATTGTTTTTTTCCAAATTATCAAAATGTGAAATGAAAATGAAAATTGTTTCTTTGCTTTTCTGTAAAGAAGGCTACAGTTACATTAATTTCCTGTCAAGAGGTTAGGTAAATCTTTGCTTGTATATAATGCTAATTCAGGTAAGTTTATGTTCACAGGGTATACTGCTATGAATCGTTATCGAGTTTATGTAAAAATACTCATTAATACATAGGATAGTATATGTATTTAGTATAAAACGTCTTACTTATACAAAGATTCTTGGTTACACATTTGCAGAAATATTTCAGTTCTAGCTGGAATATGAATATATATATATATATATATATATATATATATATATATATATATATATATATATATATATGTGTGTGTGTTTTGAAGGTTTACCAAAACATTTCGTTCAAGAAAGCATTCATCACAAAAGACTTTTCCCTTTCATAGTTTATTTATTTTTCAGATTTTTCAAAGTTAAAGAATGTTTTCGCTACACGTGTTTCTCTACTCAAGCAGGTTCTTGCTAGGGAGTTCATCAGGGGAATTATATACCTGGAATAAGAACCCCAACAACTGACAATACCCAATATAGTGTTGCCCTAATTGAGGCCATTTAAGAAGAAAAAAGAAAAAACCTCTTAAGAAAGTAGTTCAAGAAATTTTCACAGTATGGTTGCTAAAAGTCTTTTGTTGTGATAAATGATTTCTTGAACGAAATGTTTTGGTAAACCTTAAAAAAAAAACACTTATAAATGCTCTGTACCCTGTAATCGAGTATCATCGAGCTTATTTTTATTGGACTAATCCCGGACTTTACTGAATATATTATCTTCTAAGTGGAAAATCTAAATCTCTCTCTCTCACACACACACATATATATATATATATATATATATATATATATATATATATTCTTTGCTACACTATATGCTCATTATTGATTACAGTAATATTTTCTTACTGTTTATTCATTCATTTATTTATTGCAAACTGGGTTGAGACTAATTCTGTAAAGAAGCTTGATAATTTATAAAAACCTGAAGAGTGTACACATCCACAGAGAAGTAATGTTATTGTATTATATATTTCTAACATTCTTCTTCTATGACTCGATAATAGAAAAGACCAAAATGCATTTCTATGCTTCACAGATTTTGCACCTTTTACCCCGTTTGCGTCTGCACTTAACTGATTTATGTCATTGTCAACGGCCCAATTCTAAAAAAATGAATTATATGCAAAAAATCTCATTAAAATATTCCAAAATGGCTAAAAGAGCTGATATGATGTTTTATTGTTAGTTGTACATAAATAATAGGCTGAATCAAGGGGAGAAATGTTGTTTTTTTTTTACTTATAAAGATCAAAGAATCTTTTTATATCAAGTATTGTGGACATATTTTACAATTGCCTGTATAGCCCATATTTCATTTTCCTCACAGAAGAAATGAAAGTAGAAAAGAGAATTAAAAAATGCGAGAACATAATCATGAGTGTTTCAACCTAAATCTAAATGTGGAGCATTAGTTTTGTATCATTGCTTTATTTATGTGAAGAGTAGACGTAAGTAATGTAAGTAATTTATGTTTGGAAATTCTTTAGATGAGGATTAATAATTTTATTATTGGAATTGTTCGCACTACTATTCTCATCTTTGTTGTTATTTTTTACAATGATTCGGCCGGTGTAAGCTCCGACCTTCTTTAAGTGGATTTTTTCGAACTTGAGAATCTTTATGCCAAACTCACAAAACTTTCCCACATAGACACATGGCATAACGGTTAAATACGTTGATTAACTATCAGTTATGAATAACATTTTTATTGAGGTTGAAGTTTCAATCCTTACTACAGGTGATAATAACTAGATATAACATAAAATTTAACACTTCTATCCATTTATGGTTGACGGTATAAGAACAATCTACCCTCGTGGATTAAATAAACGGTTCAGTTTGAAATTATGTATAGGTTTCTGTTGTGGACTTGAAGGGCCGATAATAAATAAGACAACACGGTGGTAAATTTACAAGAATGTGTATTTACAGAAGTATAGAATAGTATGTTACAGAAAGACTGCTCGTCATTCGTCGTAGGCTCCTCTATACATAATATCTAAAAGTCAAAATAGTCACGAAATAGGATAGATAACCATCACACCATAACCCCTACCTTCTTAGCCCTGCTCGGTATGGAGTCATTTTTTTTCTTTTTAGGGTTTATTAGAATCAGGTCTGTAAACTTACGTTTTCTCTTTGATCTTCGCTGTTCAAATCCTGTTTACGGGATTGGTATCTCAAATGTGTCAAACACCACACTCATTAATTCATTGACAGCGTGTATTATTCTCGACAGCATCTGAATATCGTTTCCTTATTTGGTCCACATGGATAAACTTGGGCCTTTTACCATGTAAATACCAGGGCCGGTGGGACAGTTATGAAAGTTGGGGGGGGGGGGCGGTTAAACACATGCATATCAACTTAATTATTGATGACCGTAAAGTGGGGGGGGGGCAAGTAAAAAAGTGAGGAGGCTGCCGCCGTCCATGAATACTGTTCCTATTCTGTATATCAACTATCCCTGTTTCTCACTAGGATTTATTGTTTCTGAATATCCGAAAGAAAACTTTTTCTCCAACATGGAAGCATTCTTTCATGCCATTTTTTCATGTGCTTGTTTTGTATCGGTTGGCAATGATCTATCAAACACTGTTTAAATCTTCTCGCCGAATAAGGCCGAGTTCATTGTCGCCAGTATTGTGGCCTTGAATAATTAAGACAACACGGTGTGCATTTACAAAAGTACAGAATAGTATGTTACAGAAAGACTGCTCGTCCTTCGTCGTAGGCTCATCTATACATAACGTCTACAAGAGTCACTATAGATCAGTATAGCAGTTTCTCAGTTCGACATAAACATTCTCAAGTTTGAAAAGATGAAAGTCGGAAGTTATATCCTTCGAAACATTGTTAAAATAAAAACCAAGATGAGAATAGTAGTCTGAATAATCCAAATAAGAGTAAGTAATTTATATTTTAAATTTTGGGGTTAATTAAAATTTATTTTTATAATTAAAGTGTGATTTATGAATTATATGATAGCCAAAAGTTACAAATTGAAAATCTGATCATTACAATACGTGTATGTACATATTATTGATCTTCTGTAGTAAAACAAATAGGAATTATAATCCTTCCTTTTATTTTAGTTGTATGAAAAACTTATTGCATCCATTTGAACATTTACATCGAATGAATCTGACAAGATATAAAGTATGGCTTGTGAAAATTCGAGGCGAAAGGATTGAACTGTTATTTTCTGTGTTTGTACAGTGGGTTAACTTCGGAAATGATAATCTACACAACGGTTTTTTCTCTCACATTTCTACCAAGTGTTTGTAGATTAAATTAAATCTAGAAAATAATAAATATTCAAACGTTTCTGAATTTTTATTGTTTGGGTTATTCGGATTACTGTTCTCATCTTCGCTGTTATTTTCACAACATTTCGGCCGATGTAATCTCCGGCCTTCTTCAGGTGCAACTCGTCGAACTCTGAGATATTTGTGTCAAACTTGGGAATCTGTACAGAATTAGTTAAAACTTCTGCCCAGGCATGGCTGGCAGAGCGGGGTGAAGCTAGCTCCGTAGATTAAATGGCGGGGTTCGGTTCAAGATTCCATACAGATTCTCGATTTCGATAAGACAAACCTGAAGAAAGTTGAAGGGCACATCGGCTGAAACGTTGTGAGAATACGATCCAAGATGAGAATAGTAGTTTAAATAATCCAAATAATACAAACGAAAATCTTCCTCACTAATTTTATATTGATATAGTAGATGTGAAAGTACTTATATAATAGGTATTATGTGTTATTCATGTATATACAACACAGTGAATATAAGTGTAAAGTTTATTGCATAACTCTACAACACTGGGACAAGGAACATATTGGGACATGTGCACATTTGGAAAGCGTGAATTTCCTATTTTTGAAATAAGGTTTTCTATTAAGAATTTATCATTGGGATCGCCACACACAAGCAAACATTGTTTTTGTACTAAAACTGAGTAAAATTAGTCATTCCTGATCACTGTGTACCACATGAAACATACTTGACATTAGGTTTAGAACACCACCTCAACAATTTTTGCTGAATCAGTAGTTACGACCTAGTTATTATGATGAGAGAAGAATCGGAGTGCACTGGGACTGGGACAGTCAGGTAGAAGAAAAAGGAAACACTTTCATACTTTATCGAAACATCAGTGAAGTATTGCCTTCCAAATGCCATCAGCGCCGGAAATAAAATTTACAAAACGACACAAAAAACATCGACATTAAAATGAGGAATAAACCAATTGAAGAGAACAACAATTTATTTTTTTTGAGTTCCTGCCAATGATTCCATATTAAACGTGACTTTCTAATCATTAGTTAGAGCTTATTATAAAAACACTGACTTTTGGTTCATTTGAAAAACAATTCAACGAATAATTCTAACACCCGATGAAGTGATTCTACTCTCGAAATATTCTGACAAACATAATTTAATATAAAAATAAATAAAAAGTCACGCACTCTGTAATAAAGACCAATGCATATATATATATATATATATATATATATATATATATATATATATATATATATATATATATATATATACATTAACATTATGGCGATAAAAATCGTACATATTTTGGCAAGGTGTTTGTGGATTTCGGCAAGGTGTTTGTGGTCTAGTGGTAAAACACCAGACTGCAGACAGTAATATCAGAGGTTCGATTCTTGCCCAGATTAGCCATGCTGATGACAGTTGATAGCCAGAAACACTTGTCCATGGATTACTTTTATGTACATAAAAATCAATTAATAAATATATATATATATATATTAAAAGGGCGACTTAATGCAATATTCGTTACCACTTAGGAAGTGGAAAATACTAAGAAAATAGCTACGTTTCTATCGCCAATAAAAACAATAAAAAACTATATATATTATTTATTTTAAAACTATACATTACATATTACGTATATGTAAAATATGTAACGTATTGTTTTTAAATAAATAATTTGTATTTTAGCTCTCACATTCTTGCGAACGAGCACTTTATTGATTTCTGTTTAACATACCTGAAGTACTATATATATATATATATATATATATATATATATATATATATGCATATGCATATATATAAATTATTATTTGATGTTACACAAAAGTTAGCAAATAAAAAACGTGCCTATTTCTAGCAGGATAAAACCAATTTCAAGTTATGAGGGGAAGCAAGAAAGTAAATAATAAATCAAACTTATTCTGCCTGAAGTGAATTTGGAAAGAAATCCTCCACTCTATAATAAAAAGTCAATGGTGGGTGTTTTTCTCTTTTTAGGCCATCGGAGATGATGATGATGATGATGATGATGATAATAATAATAATAATTTGTATATGAAAAATTAAATTACTAACGTAATTCTATGATTTTATGTGAATATTATTGTAATATATCTAGATAAATAGCGAGTGCGAATACTGGTGAACCATAATTTCTGTTGTTGTCATTTTTGATGAAGGGTATACATTTATCAATATATATTTCCGATAAAACACAATCACATTCGTTATTTTTTTCTTCTCTCTATATATAGTCTCGGAAGTTTCTCAACCATTAAAACTATATTAAAAAAAAACAAAAAAAAAACAACAAAAAAAACTTATAGTCCCAAGTCTTCCAGTGGAAAATCACTCATGTAAGTCAATTTATTTTTTTACAGTTATTATATTAGTTTATTTCTAACACTATTTTAAGGGATCATCAGTTGTTTACCATGAAAAACTGTTTCGGGAATTTAAAAACAAGATAGTATTTAATTTCATGGCTTCCCAGCAGAGTTGATCAGACCCCACTTTGCATGTTTTTATATATTGTATTTACCACAACTGAATTCTAAAAAAACCTATTGCATGACGATTTCTGGAAAACCTCAAATGCTCGCCTGTGAAATCAAGATCGGACACACTGCAGTCTCGCGAGTACAATCATTTAGCTACCTTGGGTCAGTGATAACATCAGACGGAAAGTGTAGGGCAGATGTAAAATCTAGATTTGCCCAGTTAAAGAGTACGTTTATGAAGCTTTCTTCTGTTCTTCAGTCTTGTACCATCTCGCTGGAGACCAGATTGAGGATACTTCGAGTGTACGTTTCGTCCATTCTACTTTATGGATGTGAGACTTGGACTATATATCCAAAATTAGAAACTAAACTTTTTTCCGTGGAGACATGGTTTATTCCATATCAACTAGAAGCATCGGCCATATATATAGACACAAAGGACTCGAACATTTAGTTCTTACTGGTAGAGTGCCTGGCTGTAACTTTTTATCTAGAATCCTTATTCCAATTTGGATCTCTAAAATGTCTAAAATTTATGTCTTAAGCTTAAAGGATCTTCAGAAGGAAGTGAAATTTAGGAAACGTTGTCTTATGAATATATAAAGATAATATGAATAATAATATAGGTCAACTTCGATCTTTCAAAACGTTAGTACATTTCTTAAAACATATATTAGCACTTTGGCACACACGGCAAGGTAAATAGAGCAATAATCATTTAGATAATAAGTTAACCTTTCTTTCCTTCTTGTTCACCGTCTTTTAGGTAGGTGTATGCTTTTTCTTCCTAAATGTATTTGCCTTGCTGTCTAGAACTGCTTTTGTTCATACGTTCATCTTGCTGAAAATTTAATACCAGATAACATTTGCATACCACGTTCTTCTATTCTGGTGTAAATAATTGGAAAATCAAGCTTGTGTACCTAGTCACCTTGTTGATAATCCCAAATAAATTAAGTTATTCATGGATGCAAAGCTTATATCTTCTAACACTAAAGTACATAAGACTTTCCATCCAGAATATCACCATAAATGTAGAAGAGTATACTTTACATCATTATACTTATCACATGCAGACTGAAAGACAATTACACTTTATTTTAATTATGAGCAAGAGAAAAGTCTTTTTAAAGTGCGTCTTTATATATATATATATATATGATATCTAATATATAAAGGGGAAACGTTTGTGTGTATGTTCTGATGTTCCTATGTTTGTATGTCCAGCTAAGGCTCCGAAACTACTCGACAAATCACAAACAATTTAATATCTTCTTAATCGGCATCGCCCCAGTTGTATAATATCTAAAATAAATAAAAAATGTATTTGAGGGGCAACTGAGCCGGGTTTTGTGCGGGGGGGGGGGTACGTTATTCATCCTTTTCCTAATGTTATTATCTACTAATTTGGATGTTTCCTAATGTAAAGAAATCGCCGACTCATAATTCAAAACAGGAAATGAGTCAGCATTTTCTTAATTTTTAATTTTTAGTAGACACTGCCAGTCACAACCGGCGAATGTGCGCCACAACCTGCCAATACCCGCCATTGCCTGTAAATATTGCTACTGCCCGCAACTGTCCGCCAATACTCGTTACTTTTTATATATCTGAAAACACAGCGTTGCCTGGGATAAATAACTTTACAATTTTTTATGCTGTTCTAAACAAGAAAATGTGTTGGTGTTGCCCCGGAGTCATGAATATAATAATATCGTATTACTACTGTTAAGTGGTATATCTTATGGCAAAAGTGCTCAATACAATAGATACAGCAGGTGTGTTTAAATACAGTGTTACCTCGAGATAAAGGACTTTACAGTTTTTTTATGACGTTATATACAAAAAAAAGGTATTGGTGTTTTCCGGGAACCATAAAAAGTAATATAGTATTACTACTGTTAAGTGGTATATCTTATGGCAAAAGTGCTTAATACAATAAATAGAGCAGGTGTGTTCTCCGGGAGCAAGAAAATTTTCATTATCAACATCACTTCTCTTCATACTTTGATTTTAATTGTACTTTTGGCAGTGCTTTCAAGGCTTCCTTGCTAACATTACAGTAATATATTTGTGCAAGTCAGAATCTTCTGTTCAACTCGTCATTGTCCAGTAACAATAAATGTTAGATTACAGTATTACATTTAAAACAGTTAGCTCCGGGAAAAGAATTACATTATTATTATTTTTTTCAACACATGTAAACAAGAGAGGAATGATCTGGGTGGAGGTGAAAAGGAGGGAAATAATGGGGAAGGGGGAAAGAGAGAAAGATAGAGATAGGCTAGAGAGAGGGTGAGAGATAGAAGTTTTAATATAAAGATGTTACACACACTATTTAATTTTTTCTATTTTTTTTATGACCCCGGGCAATATATATATATATATATATATATAGAATAAAATCTTTTAAAACTAAATTTCAATCTTGGGGAAAAAATTTAAGAAGCATCAACTAGGTAAGATTGTTATGATGAAATTTTATAGTTCCGAATAATAGTATGATAGCAAAGTTAATTGTTTTCCCTAAGAATTAATGTGCTTACTCAGCTTAAAATTGTATTATAAATCCTTTTCAGACTATTTTGCTTTTAACGGATTACAGCAACTTAAATATATGAGATAAATTTGAAAAAAAAAATAGATTTTTATTTTTGTCAAAAATCTGAATAAAAATATAATATAAATCAGGAAAAAAAATAAGATACAGCAATAGCTAAAAAAAATCAGATATGGAGTATGAATAAATTTCAAAAGTTTCAATTAGTTATTTTTGATATTGGCTAAAACTCCAACCGAAATCATAACGTTTCCGTGGGAAGAGTTTACGAAGAAAAGACTGAAAAGACATTTGTGTTTTATTTTATTAATAATTAATGATATCAAATTCATATAGATTGCACCAATTAAATGATATTTAGTGAATAACAATAAATGTATGTATTTTTGTTATTTCTCTTAGATAATTGGAACAATTTAAATCAAATATTTTGTATTGTAAGAGTTAATCAATTGACCCATTGAAGTGTCCTAAAATGCCAATCGAGTTGAATTATTAACACAGTTTTATATCACATAGTTTATTTCAGAAGCAGCTGATCCCATCAATGTATAGAAATTATTTTTTATGACATCAATAAACGAATCTGATTGCTTGCTATTCTGTGTATATATTTTGTCTCTTTTGTTCAATGTTTTTCTCGCATTGTAATCTCTCATATATAATGGGATCAAGAAGTTTTATACAGATTTTGACATCTTTCAACTTGGATTGATAGTGTCATAAAAGAACTCGAACTTATAATTTATTATAAATAGATATTACAAACATATTGTTCTACATTTTTCTTACACAAATGAAACAAGTCTATCATGATGATCTGTTATAACAAAAACATAACATGGAGAATAGTTCTAATAAAAGAAACAGAAATTGAATAACATCTGTGATTTGATTTGGCATCATCCTAGTGCTTTATACAGCAGCTCGACATTTTGTAACTCTACCCATGGAACCCTAACCCTAACCCATGGAAATACTATATTTATTAAAAAAAGACTACAAACTATGAATCATATAATTATTCCATGATAAATGCCAGTATACTGAAATCATATGCCCTTAATAGGGTTAAGATAAAAATTCATATACACTAAATTTGCAAAAGCAAGGAAATTCCCAAATTTTTACACTTTTATTGTCATTAAGGGTATGCGAGCACAACAGGGCTATGTATTTTACTGGTAGGAATTTTTCTTCAGCGCACCTCACACACTTCATCCACTCATGCATAGATTTATACTGTAGTGATGTAATAATGAAATGGTTTGGTTGATATGTAGTCATACCCTTAATGACAATAAAAGTGTAAAAATTTGGGAATTTCCTTGCTTTTGTACATTTAGTGTATATGAATTTTCATCTTAACCCTATTAAGGGCATATGATTTCAGTATACTGACATTTATCATGGAATGTCACAACTTTTGTAAAGGCTATGCCTCAATACAATGGTCATTTTTAAGGTTTTTTGGAATTTTCTGGAAAAATAAGGTATATGGTGAACTGAAATTAAAATGCCATTAACTAGACCCTAGAACCTCTATCTCTGCCAAAAATCAGCTGAATCCATCAAATAGTTGATAAGATACAAGGTGGCACATACGTACGTACGTACACACAGATAACATGATTTCATGATTGAACTTTCCGGATCTCTGGGTTGCCTTGACTAATGATGCTGAAATTCTACACACTTGTAGAACCTATCAAATAAATGTTTTGTCCAAAGTTTTAACTAATTTGATTTATTGGTTTTTGAGTTATGATTGATCAAAGAAATGAGATTTCCAGCATAGGCCATTCTTGAAGTCTATTAAGGATAGAGTGCTCTCGCGCCTCCCTTGATTTCATAGAGTAAAAATACAATATGTTTGCAATATATTTCATTAGATTTTGACACAATTTGATCTTTAATAGAAGTTTTGAACAGAAAATAAATCACTGAACAAAAAGGCTACACTGTGATTCTCTTGATAGATTCAATTATAGCCAAAACAAATGCTACCTACATGAAAAGCTCTCATTGCTGTAGGCAATAGAAAGCATGAGTTCAGCAGCACCCTAAAGGTTTCCTTAGTTGTACAAAAATTATAAAGTAGCTTTTAAGAGTAAGAACATTTAAAGAAATAACATATATTACTGCGCTGTGTGTTAATCTAACCCAAACATAAATTACACCAACCATCCACTCTTTTGAAGATCGCTATGATGTAAAAATCCAAAAACTTGTTTTCCTTATAAAATATATAAATTATTGAATCGATGATGACTTTTGACGTTTTAAAAATAAACACGTGGGAGGTATGTTTACAAAGAGTATTTACCTACTGGAGGCCCTCGTTATAGAAATGTGTATAAAACTAAACGTTTCAGGTGAAGATGTAATTTCTATATATAATATACATAACTGTTTCTTCTGACAGCAATACATCGTGTTCATTCTGTTAAAAGTTATAAGATTCTAATTTCTTTCCCTTGATGAAGAAGTGAACTGGTCAAGTAACATCATCAATGATTCTGTTATATTTTCCTATGATCCAACTAACCTCGTCTTGCATTCTGTCTGAGGTCATACACAGATATTTGAATGGAGAGTATGATTTTGTTGGAAGGAATGTCTCTGATTTCCTTTGAAGCTGACCAACAAGACTAAACTGACCTGCCTTCATGTTTTGCTTTTGTTGGTTGACTGACCGACCTAATCGCTTTGATGCTACACTTGTAAGTTTCTCAAGTTTCAAAGGCTTCACTTTTAATCTTCGCTTGTCAACATCTGTGCTCGGAACACTTTATTAACATCCAAGACTTCTGTTCACTATTAAATATGAATTTAATTCAAATGTAAAAGCTTGAGGTATATATTTACTGTTTAACAACACATAGAATGATTTCAATATTTGAACTTTAGTCGACAATCCTAAGTCAGTGACTTAAGTGCAGTTCCACATGATAGCCAAACATGTTTGTCTCAGTGTTCCTACTTGTTACATTCAAATAAAGTTACTAGTTGAATTCATATCTTATGCAGTTTCTCCTTTACTGTATTGTATGTGCAGTAATAAAATATGTGAATTAAAATATTGTAATGCAGAGTATGGTAAAGAATTATTTGTAATAGGGTGACTAAAAAAAAAAAAACGGGCCCCGTGTACACTTTATGTGATATCTCCTTTATTTATTCACCGATTGCCCTTATTTTACAGGACATGGCAGAATCAACGACCGTGAGTACACCAAGACCTCAGTGGGAGCTGGGACAAAGAATACACTGTGTTAAATTTTACTACAAGACAGGCTCGTTTAAGAAAACCCAGGACAGTTTCATGCATCAGTTTGGATGTGAAACGGCTCCACCCAAAAGCAGAATTCAGAACTGGGTGGACCACTTCGAGAAGTATGGGATCGTGGAGAACTTCAACGCTACCAGTGAGAACCGTCCAAGTCACTTGGCACGTCCCAAGAAGCGGACAGCCGAGCTGGTCGAAAGTGTGAGAGAGTCTCTCCAGGAGAGTCCAAAACGCTCTGTGCGTAAGCGAAGTCAGTCCCTCGGTATCTCCCGTGAGACTTGCAGAAGAGTGCTGGTGAACAATATCAGGGCTTACCCATACAGAATACAGACGCTGCAGACCCTTACAGCCTCAGACAAGAAGCAGAGGAGCGCTATGGCAGTCAAGATGCTCGATAAGATCGAGGAGACACCAGGTTTCCTTAACCTCCTTTGGACCTCAGATGAAGCACACTTCCATCTTGACGGAAAGGCAAACTCCAAGACAAATGTCTTCTGGGGGTCCTCCAGACCCAATGAAGTAGCCACCAAGCCCCTGCACTCTCCTAATTGCACGGTGTGGGCTGCAATCTCGGTCAGAGGCATCATTGGACCAATCTTCATAGAAGAATCTGGCGCAGCAGTGACAGTCACCAAGGAACGGTATGTGGAGGTCCTCAAAACCTTCAAGAGTGAGCTCCAAACCCTCTACCCGTCGCTCATGAGCAAGTTCTGGTTCCAGCAAGACGGAGCAAGTTCTCACACCTCAAACCTGCCCCGTGATCGGTTGAAAGAGAACTTCGGAGGCATAGTGATCAGTCTCAAGACTAATTTTGAGTGGCCACCCCATAGCCCGGACCTAAGCCCCCCAGATTATTTCCTTTGGGGCTATCTTTAGGACAGAATGTACGCAGGGAAACCCAGAACCATCAGGGAACTCAAGGAAGCCATTAGGGAGGAGATGAGAGCCATTCCCAATTCAGTCTGTAAGAACGTCATGGACAACTTCAAGAAATGCACGGAGCTAAAAGGAGTCCATCTAGAACACATACTGTAGAACGGAGAAAAAAAGGCCAACGACCCTAGTGTTTTGATATGATGTTGTGAATATAATAAACTATTTATGCCCCAAAATTCATTTCATTCGGACGAAACACTAAGAAACGGGGCCTAATTAGATTTGGGGCCCGTTTTTGGGGGGTCACCCTGTACTAATTATTATCAAACATATTTAAACTATATTCTCAGTCCTCACTATGTAGTGAAGCTGGTACTTATGATGATGAAATACAAAGAATTATTTGTAATACTAATTATTATCCAACATATTTAAACTATATTCTCAGTCCTCACTATGTAGTGAAGCTGGTACTTATGATGATGAAATACAAAGAATTATTTGTAATACTAATTATTATCCAACATATTTAAACTATATTCTCAGTCCTCACTATGTAGTGAAGCTGGTACTTATGATGATGAAATGCAAAGAATTATTTGTAATACTAATTATTATCAAACATATTTAAACTATATTCTCAGTCCTCACTATGTAGTGAAGCTGGTACTTATGATGATGAAATACAAAGAATTATTTGTAATACTAATTATTATCCAACATATTTAAACTATATTCTCAGTCCTCACTATGTAGGTAAGCTGGTACTTATGATGATGAAATACAAAATAATTATTTGTAATACTAATTATTATCCAACATATTTAAACTATTTTCTCAGTCCTCACTATGTAGTGAAGCTGGTACTTATGATGATGAAATACAAAAGCTGTCCGATAGTTTGTTGCGCTGTTACTTCTACACCTCGTCTGCTGTCGTTGTTATTGTTGTTTCTCCTGAGACATAAAAAAGAAAACATAAAACAATTACTATTGTTAGATGTAATAAAAATATTTTTCTGTTTATTGATCATTTGAAAAAAAAAACAATTTTTTCATTGACAATTCATTAATGCTTTATTTGAAAGTATAATAAGCGAATCTGCTGTTTGTATGATGACAAGCGTGCCTGTACTTATCTGTATGTTAACATAATTCGTTTTTTTGCGGCGAGTGAAGCAATTCACTCCGCTTCGAATTTTGTCCTCTCTTTTCTTTCCTCTTTACCTTGTCTGTCATTCTATTTAAACATATTGCTTGTTTCATAATAACGCCAAACATATTCCTAGTATTAATTTCGATTTGGAGTTTTACGAATATCAATTGTTTATATCCAACACAAAAACATTTGTTTTAATTACTAATTGTCCATTGACTTACGTCATAAATATTCTGGGTATTTTCTGTCTACTTCTTTTTTGTGATTTCATTTTATTTACTAGATCTGAACTATTTTACACATTATCTATTGACATACGTCATAAGCAAACTCCTAACACGAAATTGCATTGAAAAAAATCCTGCACAAAGTACGTTTTAATACTTCTTTTGACTTTTTTATTTTTGTCATGGCTTCGAGTCTTCATTAGTAATTGATGTTTAATTATCTGTCTACTGGTTCCATTGCGTTAGAAAAGTAACAACAATTGAACATATTTATTCTGATGACATTGCGTATCATAACACTATTCCAATGCAGAATGATGGCTTATCTTATCGACTTTTTTAATTATAAGTTTCAAGTTAAGTACAACTTATGATCATCATTTACATATGTTGATATAGCTCTATCTAATAGGATATCAAGCCCTTTGTTTTCCAAAATCTGCTGTCTTAATTCGGTTCTGTTTCGATTTTGAGAGGTTGGTTTTCTTGTTACACATATATATATATATATATATATATATATATATATATATATATATATATATATATATATATATATAAAACATGTAAACAAGATTTCGTTAGACCAAGATTTTATCTTACGAAACATTTTTTAAACAATTTTACGGTTCCGTTTCGTTCAGTAGGGGACCAACCAACATTTATATGTCGATATCAGATTTTTCCTCTCTGAACTTATCAGAAAGACAAAAAAGTTCTCAATTCGAAAAATTATACATTGCGATGTGACAAAAAATAAACGTCCGAAAATAAATAAAAAACTCACATCGGATGCCCTTCCAACTATAGTATCTTTGAAATCACCAACTCGAGCAGGCAGCCATATTGTCAGGTGGTGATTTCAGAGACGCTATGGATAGAAGGGCATCCAATGTGAGTTTGTTTTGATTTTCGGACCTTTATTTTTTGTCACATAGCAATGTATAATTTTTCGAATTGAGAACTTTTGTGTCTTTCTGATGAATTAAGAGAGGATAGATTCGATATTGACATACAAATGTTGGTTGGTCCTCTACTGAACGAAACGGAACCGTAAAATTGTACCAAAAGGGTTTGTTTTAAAAAAATGTTTCGTAAGATAAATAAAATTTTGGTCTTTGGAATGTAACAAAATCTTGTTTATTTATATATGCTCTGTTGTTACAAGTTGACAATCATCGAGGTTTTAATTGGAAAATGTTGGTATATATAAGGAATAGAAGGTATATGATAAAACATATTTTCGCACTACTGCATATATATATATACCGTTTTGCAGTGTTGAACAGAGCTAAATGTGTATATTTGTATACATTTACATAAGAAATAAGTATAACTGTATGGAGTAACAAATAAATGTATATATGAACCAGACATACGTGTGCACAAAATATTAGAGACAGTCAGTATTACAATTATTGACAAGATCAATGAATGTAATTGGAATTTATTTTACAGGAAAAAGATTAAAAAAAGAAATTAATTCTTAGAGATTTCAGAAATTTGGCACGGAAATTAAAACTGCCATTTACAATAGAGTCATTTTCAAAACAGATATCATGTAAAATTGGAAAGAAAATCTCCATATATATATATATATACGCATATTGAGAAGTGCATATATTCATATTTGTGTCCATACATTTTTTTATATAATTACGTGTGTGCATGTGAATTTTATTTGTCATTAATATTTCGTTTGTCATCTAAAATGTTAATGGGAAAAGCACCTGCCAGTTTCAGCCTCAATTATTGTTAAATATTCATAAATGTATATCATTATACATTTGGACAGTATTCTTTCATTAATGCATATCTGGGTAAAAAGAAAGAAGAGCATCTGCTTGTTAAGTTTTTCATCCGTTTGCTCTGACTGTCAAACTGGCGATCTGACGTTCTGCTCCAGTCTGAACAAAAAACTGGTCGTAGTTGCGAGCGCTTTCGACTCATGAGCCTTCGTCGGGCATATGATACGATATAAGGTTGGATGTTGAATTTTAAAATGTTTAAAAAACACTTTCAATCCATCATACTAAATTCACCAATTTTGTTTTGTTGTACTAGCATCGTATCATACTATGCCTGACGAAGACTCGTGAGAGTCAAGTGCCTTCGGATTTCTTGTTCACATTAGAGCAGAACGTTTCCTATCGCAAGTAAATAAAATGGATAGAAAAATGTGCAAGCAAAGCGTCTAACCCCTTTTCATCAGATACGCATTAATATATATATATATATATATATATATATATATATGATAGAGAGAGGGGGGAAGAGGAGAGAATATAAACATTTTAAATAAAATCGAAAAACAGATAGGATGAACATAATACACCATAAACTTTTTTTATATATAAAATAAACAGAGTTAAGTTAGGTTTTCTCTTGAATTTGACTGAAAAAGGAAATATGTATAAATTAAATGAATGAATTTTCAGCCTGATAATTATACACTGATGAATGCTCTTCATGAATATTTGGGATATTTTGTATATCATGAAAATATATATTTTTCAAATCGGCAGAAACAATTGTCTATCTACTAAGGTGTTTTTTAATGAAATACGGAATGTTTTCTTTGAATAACTAATGATGTTAAATTAATAGCTCTAGTCGAACACTATTGAGCTCCTAAATAAACCTTTATATATATATATATATGGATATATGGAGAGAGAAAGATAGAGATAGCCAGACATATATATATATATATATATATATATATATATATATATATATATATATATATATGACGATATCTCATGAAACAAAATGTGGAGACAGAATGTATGAAAGATATTATGGAAAAACAATTAAATACAGGTAAATACAATAGAAATAATCTCTAGTTTGTTTGCTTTTTATTTTTCCTGTGTTTGATTGTTTTTCCATTCTGTCTTTGATACATTATATATATATATATATATATATATATATATATATATATATATATATATATAAGTGATCAAGTTCAAATATGTTAATAAAGTGAACATAGAACCAATTTTATACCAATACTAAGTAGAGCATTTATGAAATTATATATATATATATATATATATATATATATATATATATATATATATATTAACCAATTATTAATTATGATTAACAAGTTATTTCATTTTCTTATTTTTCGGTTTTATAAGTTAACCAATTGTTTTGCTAATACAATGCTTACTTATTATAAATCCTTTGAATAACTAAAGTGTATATGATGCTAAATTAAGTCGAACACTATTGAGCTAATAATAATGTATATATATATATATATATATATATATATATATATATATATATATATATATGCATCGTTCCTTTCATTAAAAAAAGTAGAACGCTCCTAGACGTTAAGCCGCCGATAAAGTGTTAAAATTATCACAGTTTATTCGCTATTTAAATTTGGCCAAGTGGTTACGGCGTCGGATTCGAGTTGCAAATACTCATAATCCGGGGGTTCGAATCGCATTACCGGTAGTGAATAGTCATATCTCTGTGTTGATGAGTCCCGATTATTAAGGACGAAACGTATACGTAATATAGATAATAAACATTAACAAATATTTATTATATATATATATATACACTGCGACCAGCGATAATAGCTTTCTAATAAAAATTGAATATATTCATCATTCTGTTAACCAATTTCAGAAATTGTTTCATGGGAATTTTTAAACATTATGATAACATTATTTGATTAATTTACATATTGTTGTGAATAATTGGTACAGTCATTAACGTTTTTTTTTAATCTTATTTAGGAGTGGCCAGAAATAATAGTTTTTTTTCTTTACTTCATAGAACGTTTAAAATCACTAACACTAGGGAGAAATATAAATTATAATAAAGAAAACCGCTAAAGGAAACTTTCCTGGTGTAATTGTCCGAAAAATAAGTCGCTACGTGAATACTGTAAAAAGATTTCTGAAAGATCATTCCCCAAGGAAGAAATAATCAGATACTGGAATATACAAGACTAGGGTTTGATGAATATTGGTCGTCATCTCTGTAGAAAACCTGGACAATCAAGAAAATCAATCTTCGCAGGAGCTGGGTGTCCTGACGTACGAAAATCAACAAGGAATACAATTTTTCAACGAATGGCTTCTGTGAAAGTTCCACTTACAAAGCGTCCTTTTACAGCAAAGCAAAGATTTGAGAATGGAATGGGCAAAGAAATATATGAAGATGGGTATGAGTAAGGTTTTTTTTACTGATGAGACCTGGGCACACCTTGATGGACTTGATGGCTAGGCGAAAATATAGGGCTTATTCCGGAGATGAGAGTCACCATCGTTTGAGACGACAACAAAAGGGTGGATGGGACATTATATGAGCGGGTATCACTGGTAATAGACTTGTTGGTCCTATAAGAGTACATGAAGGCGTAAAAATTATGTCTGTTGCCTATTGCAATCTCTTGAGAGAATCTCTGATACTTTGGCTAGATGATATAAATCTTGCTCTACTGAAGAACTTTGTTTTAATGTACGATAATGCTCTTTCTCCCTCTGCCTATGCCATTCAAGCATCCTTAGTATCTTTGGGCATCAAAGGTACCAAGTTGATTATCTGACCTCCATGCTTCCTTAGATTTAAATCCTAATAAAAACTTTTAGTCTATCATCAAACGAGATGTTTATGCCAATGGACGTTAATTCTCGTCTAAAACGGACTTATGGGAAACCACTAATACTGCAACAAGGGTAGTGCTACCTGCCACTATTAAAGAAATGTCTGATTCAGTCAATACAAGACATTTTGAAGTTATAAAGGTTCATGGTGGTTATGTGGGTAAATAAAGTATTTGTTCATTATATGTATTGAACTATATATAATTATATATTTAATTATATTAATTAATTGTTAAATATAACCATCATTCATCTATATTTCATTTATTTATTCCTAATTTTCACTAATAAGCGTTGATTTTGATTGTTTTAATACAGGGTGGGCAAAAATAAGGGTCCTATTTTTAAAAATTCATAACTTTTTTATTTATTGATTTTTTTTTTTTTTTTTAGAATAAGTAAAGGACCCCTTCCGAAGCAAGCATGAGCCGTATTAGCCCTAAGGAACGTACCCTCATTTAGAAAACATTATTTTTGCTTAAAAAACCCAAAACAGTGTAAAAAACAATACTTTAGTTTTTGTAAGTTTTAAGAAGTGTTTTTCGGCTAAAATTTGTTTTGTTTATTTCAAAAAATCTCGGAAGGGTCAGTCTACACACACATAAAGTTTGGTGAGTTTAACTTTTATTTTGTGGAAGTTATTCAAATTCAAGTTATTCAAATTTAAAGATAGGACCCTTGTTTTGGCCCACCCTGTATAAAAGCTAATACAATTGGTCGGTAAACTTTCAGTGATTTACCAAAATATGTTGTTTTGCAAATACTAGCTATGAGTTATTGATTATTTTTTTCACAACACTTTTATAACAGAGTTCTAGATTACCCGTGAAAGAATTTCCGAAATTGAGTCATGGAAAAATTGAGAAATAACTATTTTTGTAAAAAAGATATTACTGCTAATCGCAGTGTATTTGTATAGAGAAACAAAATCAAATAAAAATTAATGTTTTTTTTTTTTTCAGATAATTTAGTAGTTTGAAGTTTTTCATGTCATTCAGGATGCAGCATTGTCGAGCTAGGAGTGCTTGAGAGTCCTCTCGCCTTTGTTGCAAACTAGACTCCTCATTGAGCTAGCAATGCCCCATTTTGTTAAGATGGCGCCGTCCTTCCCCCCTCTATACGACGACATGGCTGAACCAGGATAAAAAAAAAACTATGTCTTCTATTGCATCTCTTCATAATAGTCTTGTTTTAAACATACCAGCAAATATTTTTAATATTGTATCAATTCTGCGTTTTGAATAAATAAAAAATAAAACATGTAAGTCATTCTGTTAAATTGTTGTATTTTCTTCTGAATTAACCAACATTCTTTCTTTTTTTGAGTTACACGTCTATATGATGAAGTGTATTTAAAAGGATTCTATTTGAAGCAAATCCAACTGCGATCCCACACGGCTTTGCAAACTCAGTACCCCCACCATCACCGCCACCATCGGGCCGTTTATAGTTCTCCTTTACGTTCACTTAAATATCCTGACATTTCACTTCTGTCAAAACAGTGATTATAAGACTTCTAGCAAGTTGATAAAAGCAAACAACAAAAACGTGTCACCAACGATTGGGAGTCATTAAAAAAAAAAGCACTGCAAATTATGACACATGTTTGTCTACAGCAATAAAGAAGCCATGAATTTCAAATGAGGTTTGTAGATCCTGTCTCCTAATCATGTCAAAATATTTTCGGAGAAACCTCTGTGAATCATCTCAACATCTATGTATAGTACATTATAAGAGACACAGCTCTAAGTAAATTGATGTAACTATTGTACAAAACTTGAAAATTAGAATCCTTACTAGAATAGAGATTCTGTGGGTATGTCTGTAACCAAACTTTGGGGATAATATTTAAAAAGAACATGATGTTTAATAACTCCTATCAGTTTATTTAACGACACCAATACATTATTTTGTTCGCAATGTTTTACATGAGGTTGGATAACTTGCATTATTTGGATTATTTAGCTTACTATTCTCACGACATTTTGACCGATGTAATCTCCGACCTTCAGTTCAGGTGCATCTTGTCAAACTCGGGAATCTTTATGTAGACCTCGGAAACTTATACAGAATTTCGAACTGAACAATTATTTAATCGATGGGGTTAGATTATTTTCTTTATGCCAGCCATGACAGGGTAAAAGTCTTAAATAAATTATTTTATTTTATTCTTAGTTAGCATCGCTTTTAGTGAGGAGTGAACCTTCAACCTCCAGAAGACTGTCACCTAGAACTGATTGTTACTTAACACCTTTATTATATAACGTATTATAGGAGATTGAATGTACTGATTTGCATTATAGTGGATCTAATGTAATCAGTAAATGATTGTATGGGAAATAGACTGACTCTACTTTATATATAAGATAAAATATAGAAAATATTAAATATTTTCTTTTCTCCAAATGGAAAAATGACAAGAAAAAAAAAAACGAGTTCATTGATTAGAATTTTGATGATTATTTTTCTCAATCCAGAAAGATGCGTTTATTCGCCTGGTAATGTCTTAAGATACTATTCAAACAAATTCTTATTAGATTTTGTTCAGTTTTATCGAGACAAATTATCAGATTTGATGCATAATTGTTGTAAATAAATAAGAAGAAAAAGTGGTAAAATGTCTGGTTGCATGCACTATATTTTTTATTGCTGAATATTCAATAGTTTTAGGAGTTTGCCTTTAGCTTTTATCACTTTCAGCTTCTTAAATATGTTTGATTTCATATATAAAGTAGAGTGAGATTTCCCCCTGTATCGTTGACGAGTACAGATTTCTAACCAAAAGCTACATATAAAAATCTGCTTCATTGGCGATTTAGGCCAATTACTCGTACAAGTACCAGTAATTTTCAAAAACAAAAAAAAAATGGTTTCGTTCAAATTTATCGATTTTTATATTTAATTCGATTAGCCATTTTCTCTTTCATTAGTATTTTTAGCCAGAGAGTTCTATAGAGTCGATGCTTAGGGCTCAACTGTATGACCAGTTGAACAGCAAGATAAGTCAGACTGCCAAGCACATCAAAATGCCGGTTTATAATAAGGCTAGAATGTTCCATTATGCTCAGAAGGGAAAGTCCATTCTCTGTGTTCAGATTGGCTGAGATTCATAAGTGGCCATTCTAGTGTATAAATGTTCATTCATTCGAATAAGTATTCTTCTATGAGATGGATGCCGGTAAGTGTTAGTTTGATTCTATAAGTTCGAGTAACTATCCCTTCCTCAATACTACTAACTATTCTTTATTCAACCCGTCAAACCATAAAGAAATACGTAAAAATATAATAAGGGTTATTTTTTGTATTACACCGTGCGTTAGCCCACTTAATAATAATCACAACCACAACCAGTGAGTAGACCGCTAATTTAACAAACTTTATAAAGTTACGTTTCTGAGTAAACCAATACAAAAGCACTCAAAATTTTATTCCCTTAGAGTATACGTAACAAAATGGACCCCACATTTCTTTATTGTTATAGTTTGGTTAGACTAATTTTTTTTAAACTGACACATTTGTTTATATATGAATTTGATCGGCACCCAGCCGTTTGTGGGAATAAAATTGAAATGTCTTTATTTTCGGAGATTGTAGGCACGTATATTTTCAAGACTCTTATTGTCTGATACATATATTTTCATATTTTATTTATTATTAAAATCCGTGTCCAGTTTTAGTACACAATATTCACTTTCATCTTTTACTGTTTATTGAACAAGAGTTTTAATTTTAAAATTTAAAACAGAGCATGAAATATTTCGTTCATATTTTCTTACTGTGTACTCATATTTA
The DNA here is from genome assembly GCA_963556195.1 of Sepiola atlantica. Taxonomy (NCBI): domain Eukaryota; kingdom Metazoa; phylum Mollusca; class Cephalopoda; order Sepiida; family Sepiolidae; genus Sepiola; species Sepiola atlantica. Next base: position 112,904,733 of record OY744519.1, on the reverse strand, counting down.
TTTAATTGCTTTTATTGTGCATTAAGTAAAGATAAAATGACATCTTCTACAAATATACGATTTAATTGCATATCGGAGAATGTTTGTAATTTTTCTAAGTAAACGCTTAACCTCTTAACTTGAATTTGAATGATTTTTTTATAAAAGGTTAATCCTATAGAATAGTACTCATTTTAGCATATGTATGTTTATGTGAGGATGTTCATTACTAATAAACATTGCTTATAAACATTACATATTATGAATTTTTATTATTATTTATAAATTTAATAATTAAAGAACACAATAATTATAGAAAGTTAGAAATCCAATTAAAATACTTATTTGAGATTCAGAGGTGGGAGCAGGAATTTCTAGGGTTCGTAAATGTTCCCGTGCTATATTAGTAATTAATATAATTCTTATCAAAACATATCTCAATTATTTTTATCATATTAACAATTAATGATTTTCATTCAAATCGATTTTATTCAATACATATTAATTATAGTTAATAATTGGAAACATCAATACATATTAAGCATGTTTAAATTAAACAGATTTAATCATATTTCTTCATGAATTTCTTGAAAACGTTGACATTATACAAACAGGCACTCTGAGAACGAATGAGGGCCACCCACATACTCCTTCTGTTCACAACCATGAAGTCCATATAAACATTTTACTTTTTTTTTAAATTTCTATAATTTCTAATTTTTAAGTTAGAAATAAAATCAAATCGTCTCTGATGTCTATGAATTATTTTATTCGGGAGAAATTGTGCTAGATCTTGTTACAGGGCTTTTTCCCCAATTGTATCACAGGACAGAGAGACAAACACACTACACTTATGTTATAGATTCAACTAATGAAACTGAATTATCTAGGTTTATGTTTATGACTCAAAACTTAATTGCACACTTTTTATGCTACTAAGAAAACTATCTGACCTCAGAGATGGAAAACAGATATTTTGTTTTGAAACAGATTTGATAGTGACAAATATATTTCTTTTATGTTGTATTATAAATTAATATATACTTTCGTTTTTATTAAATTATATTTTTATTTGTTTTCAGGTGAGTGTTTGTTTCACATGACATTTTTTTGCTCAAAGAAAGGCGTTACTTTGTGACTTGACTAATTCACTTAGGTACACTCATATGCAGCCGAGGCAAGTAAGTGTACATTTATTAATATATGTTAATTAAACCGTAGATAGATTAAAATATAATTCTGCAATTTGTTTTTCGATTTAAAAAGGTAGTTTACTTTTTAAAAAATAGGCAAATTGGATTATTTTATGAAACATATTACATATGATAAAGCATACAAACTTTCAAAGAAAAGAAACACACTTATTTGTTTCTTTACAATAAAAATGTATTTTCTGTCATAAAAATCCTTTCACACACCATTTGAGAAATGCTTTCCAATACATACAACCCTAACCATAACCTTAACCGTAACTCCCTTTATGCATGCACACAAGCTCTCTTGATGTTATCTCTTTTACAACACCCAATGTCTTTCATACAAACTCTATCGACACTCCAATTAAAAAAGAAAACTTTCCCTATTCACACATACTATAAACTTGTGTGTAAAAATAATCAGGTAAATAAAAATGTCACACAAAAGAAAATAATTTGTTGACATGTCTTCGTTAAGATCAGCGAGACACAATATATTATATGATGACGAATAAAACTACTTTCGTGTTTTGCATTATTTAATCATAAGATCTAAAAAATTACCTTTTTGTGAACTGATGCCAGAAAATGGAGACAAACTATTGAAAGATGTTTGGAAAATTCCTCTCAATTAAACTGAAATGCATAGAACGAATGAAAAATTTAGAATATCAGGAAGAAATTCCAATGACTCTGTTAGAGATTATTTCTTTGAATGTTATTTTTTGACTATTTGAAACTATTTGATACTTTTTTCTTTAGTAGATTGGCTAAATTTAATTGTGTGAAAGATTGTCTTTAAAACTGAGCATTTTATAATTGTGTCTGTTTTAAAACTGAACTTAATACTTGCTCAGCCACCAAGCTGAATCAATAGTGAATATCCAGTCATTAAATAAACACTAAATCTTCAAAATTTGGTCAACACTAACTTGATAATAAATTGAGAAAGGCATTTATTTACAAATTATGCCTTTATATTTCTTTACAATGTTTCACTGATGTGTTGAAATAGCATAGATATACACTGTATAATTAGAGATACAATACACCATATATACATTTTGCTAGAAATATACACTGTATATCTTTATTAATGAAATGTACACTTGATCTATATTTTTAAAAATGGATTCTATCTATTTATAGCTATATATATATATATATATATATATATAAAGGAAGAGAGATAAAGATGTACGAATGACAAATCTATTACAACTTCGATTGTTCAATGAAAGGTGTACTCGATAAAAACATGTTTATTTTTCTTATCTTAAGCCAAGGCTTTTCAAAGATTAAAATCGTATCATCAGAGGAATTACATAGATGGATAAGTTGACAGTGGAAAAGCCAAAATTCAAAATTTGAAAAAATATAAAGTAATGGAGAGTAAGAGTATGCGTGTAAAAAAATATGAAATCTGTCCAGTTGGTGAATGTCCGTTGATAATGTGTCCGGTGAATGGAGATTTAAAGATGAAAAAAGGGGTTTCGTGAAGGCAGCGTTGAAGATGTTCAAAATGAAGTAAATCCAATAGAAAGATGTTTAGTACAATCGTAGATGGAAAGCATTTATTTGGATGTAATTTTGAGAATTAGGGACATTTTAAAATACTTCTGTGGACCGCTTAGATACGATCGAAGTCACTACTTAAATCCCCTACTGCCTGCATTTAATATACACATTTCAAACTCAACTTCTGAAAAACTACTTTCATTCTCGGTCCACGTACGTGAGTGTATATGCGGGGAGTTGTATATAAGTACAATTGAGAACGATGAGTAGAATGGTACTAACTCCTTCTCACATACATATTCATTCACTACGAATCAAAACTTAACCACAAATAACATCCTTACCAATGAACACCAATCTACACATCTTCACAAATATTTAGATATTTAAACCCCTTTTGCCCTCAATTTAATCTCAAACCATCAACACATTCTAAACGAAACTACATTTCACTTATCTCTCCCCAAAATTAAAATCATTTTTCTTCTTTTTCTTTTCCTTTTCTTTATTGTCATGTTCACAGCACACTTCAAAACATTCTTTCAAACTCACTTATATTCACACATTCCTGACATAGCCACTGGTCAATACTCCTACCCTTCAAAAATTTCACATCTGACCACAACAAAATCTCCCCTCTCCCCTCTCTCACCTTTTCGACTACTTCTTTCATACTCTTATCCCCCCTGCCTATTTTCAAGTTATCTTCATTTCTTTAAATCTTTTTCTAAAACTATGATACTACCTACATACCAAACACACAGAGTTCCCCCCTTCGCTCCTCTTTCCCCAGCCCCTCAAAATCCATGCTACACCTCACCACGACAAAAATCTCAGCCCCCTCTCCTTTCTCCCACCCTAAGGCAAATTCACTAACACTCTCACCCCCCCCCCTTTTTCACTGCTGCCTTAATGGCACCCACTCAAAGCTTTCCATAATCGTTTCACTCTGACTTATCGCAGCCTGGACCCTCGTCCAGCGCTCTTAGTAGCCACGGCTAGTACTTTTCCTTATCAACCCATCATGTCAACCCAATATTTTGATGTACTTGCATGACATTTTTCTTAAAATCATCATCCTGAGGAAGTCTTACAATAAAGACGAAACGTTGATAAATATATAAAAAATATCTCTTGGTTTTTCTTTTTTCATTTCCCATATATATATATATATATATATATATATATATATATATATATATATATATATATATATTTTGATTTTATTCCATTAATTGCGACAAAACAGGTTTTGTTTCATTGGTGCGAGTAACTACCAACTCATCGGGCGAAAGGAATTCAAATGGCATAAAATTTTAAGTTCACTCTAACGGGAGATTGAAAATTGAAAATACATTGGAGGGGGAGGGGGATAGAGTTGGGGCTTTGTCTATAACGGCGACATGGGACATGAGAGGGGAGGGGGGGGCTCCAACAAGTCGTGTTTCAAATTATTACGTGGGAGGTTTTGCACGTGTCAGTGCTGTGTCAATCTCAATCTCGGCCGGGGTGGGAGGAGGGGGATGGGGCGACGGCCGGAGTGAGTTAAATTTAAAATGAGAATTATGGTTACAACCGTCATTAAAACCTCCCACGTAATAATTTGAAACACGACTTGTTGGAGCCCCCCCCCTCCCCTCTCATGTCCCATGTCGCCGTTATAGACAAAGCCCCAACTCTATCCCCCTCCCCCTCCAATGTATTTTCAATTTTCAATCTCCCGTTAGAGTGAACTTAAAATTTTATGCCATTTGAATTCCTTTCGCCCGATGAGTTGGTAGTTACTCGCACCAATGAAACAAAACCTGTTTTGTCGCAATTAATGGAATAAAATCAAAAAATATATATTTTGCTCTGAATTTTCATTGAGCACTCTTATAAACCCGGTTTCAACTTCCTTCGGATTCATACCCCCTGGATATTTGTAACAAGTTAATTATATATATATATATATATATATATATAATTTTGGTTGGCTCACCTACAGGGGAACGAGTCGTAAAAATACATCTCACAGGAATGTTATGTCTTTTGAAAATCTGAAAAAATAAAAATTGAAAATATAAACCATGATTATTGGAATATAAAATGAACTTGTCTTATATATATATATATATATATATATATATATATATATATATATATATATATATATATATATTCATTCATTCATCAGAACTTACTCGGTATGAAACTTTTTTCTGGATGAAACTAAAATTGTCACATAGAGCATTGCAAATCGAACATACAATTGCAGATGGAAGCTTTTTTAATCTCAGGTGGGATACATATTTTACATAAACATACAAAATCACTTGAAATTTACCACATAAAAACAGTTTTTCTACTTACTTTTTATACATTTAAAAATATATATTATGTTGTAAAGTTTAATATCATTTAATTTAATTATACATGTCTCCACTAGTGGAAGGTATTTCATTTAAAAGGCATTGCTGTGGCTGCTACTGCTGCCAAAGCTTTCAGGAGTGCTCCTAATTTGAATGGATGGCTTTATAAAAAGTCCATTTATGATGCCAAGAAGAAAAGGATTCTTCAGATCAGTCTTCGATATACATATATCATTTGTATTTATTCGACAATCTGGGAAGATTGATTTCGTTAAGAGGTGATTTTTTTCTGAGTGTTTTCTTTTAATAATAGGGAAGAACCTTCTTTTAATGTTTGAGGACAAAATTCTTAAGAAATCGAAAAATAGAAAATAAATTTTGCTCTTAAAGAATTATTTCTTTTTTTGAAATGCTTACTTTCCGCCCAGCTAATACATAACATATTTATATTCTTATTGAATCATTTATATTTTTATCCTTAAATAGCAAATAGAAGAAGGAATTAACACTGATATATTGTTTGAAGGTATTTTATTCAGTTAGAGAATGAATTCATGAATATGAACTCGATATCAAAACTATCTATATAATAATACGCTATGGCAATCTCATGTTCGTACGTACGTTTTGACCCTCCACCCTCTTTTTAAAACAATGGAATTGCCCGATTTATTTATTTAAAGAATATTAAGCTGACAATTACTTTAAGCTTAGTAGGCTTTTTGAAACAATTTAAATTGTAACAATAAATAACTTAAATAAAACGGTTAAAAGTTTTGTTTTATTTATTTAAAACAAAATAGTTAGTTGACTATTCTTGACAGTAAGAAAAAAAAGAATATTTATTGTTCTAAAAGATATAAATTGTTGCAATTTCCAATAAAGATGAGGCATATTCATTTTATTAATATAAAAATTTTTAACTGACAATGGCAATTATTTTTACAGGAAAAGAAAGATACAATTTTTGCTTAATATTATTAAACCTTACATGAATGTATAATTTCAAACGAAGTATTCTCATTAACAGCAAATTATGCAGATGAAGACAACAAATGGGGAATATCCACGGGGTCTCACTAGTTATATTTGAATTCCATAAGATTTAAATTAAATGGATTCTAGAGCAAATTTATGATATATGGTATGGTATATTCTTGAAGAAGGTTTAAATCGCATTTTAGTTGTAAGGGAGATAATTCGTATCATATTCTTCATTTAATTTTTATTTCCAAATTTTTATGCTTGTCATTTACTTTTCATTCTCACCAACCGGCAGAAATTCATCTTAACTTATGGATTTCTATTTCATTGAATAATTAATAGCTTCTAAGTGGATCATCACAACATGAGGTATCTTAACACTCTATTCATCAATACCTTAGATTATAATCAGCTTTACTAAAATGCTGGCACTAACTTCAAATCTCTTCTATGTCATGTGGCTAAATCAACCTATCAACAATTCCCATGTGATTAAAGTTCATTCCCCATCCATCATGACAGAGAAACCGTGAACCTGGAATTATTTCTACACTTTACTTTGAAAATGTGTTACTGCCATTGAATATGCAACATGCAACATACAACTACCTGACCCTACGTTTGTAAACTTCATTGATTTTGCTTATATATATTGTTTTAACTTTTATTTACCCTAAACAAGGTATATTGCCACGGAAGTGTAATGTGCTACTGTGATAGGAGCTAGATTTATAGGGGGCAACATAAGTTGAGCAGCAAGATTTTTGTTTACATTACATTAAAATTTTTGTGTGTTGGTACAGTCGGAAAAAAAAGATAGCAGGAAGGAAATTCCAAAGGTAAGGTCTTGCAGGAAAGAAATGATCAGATTAGAAAATCCTCCGTCATCTAGAGACATCTACAGTGAAGAGGTGAGATTTTGCTGCCAGTCAAGTTAGTCGGAGGTATTTCCGTTGAGGAGATACACGTGCAGTATGTTTATTGAAGAACATTTCGTGGAAGTACCTGTAAAAGGAGCACAGGGATGCAAAACTGTGGTAATGTGACGAGGGCTGGAGCTTGGCAGACAGTGTGAGATCTATTATGTTAAAAATTGTTTTTTTTTGCACTCTGTCCAAGAGACAGAGGCTAGTTATTGGTACACCAGCCCAGATGTGGCAACAATATTCAATGAACGGGCGAATGGTGGCTTTGTGAAGATATAGGACATTGGAGACGTGAGGAGTTTTCTAGCTCGCTAGAAACGATGCCAGATAAGCCAGATAAATACAATCTACAACAATTTCATATTGATACAACCTTAAATAAATGTACAGCCTAACTTCTATTATTTTAAATCGTTTATCTGTTTTATGGCATGTCAACCCTTTTTAGGTTATTTAATACAAACATACAATACCTATTCTAAAGAAATCATTGTATATGATTAATTAAACACGAGTTACTATGTTACCCATAGCTGGGAAAATTTCAGGTTCATACCTTTCTCAAAAAATTAAAACAATAGATCTGCGAACACTCGAAATTGAGATAGCTGATTACATAGTCTGCAATAGTATCCATTAGGACAATCATGCATCCTCGACACTGAATCAATAAAAACCCAAATATAGTATGTTTGTATGGATTAACATAAAGATATTATTTGGACTATCATTCAGTTATTAATTATGGCACAGCTATTTTATGTAACAAAAAATATTTTCAAATTCAAGTTAATCTACAAATCAATCATATACAAAAAACAAACGTACGATTTCAGCATAAAATCACACAACAATAGTCGACATGCCATAAAACCCAACAACTATAAAATTAATTATGGTTTCGTTAAAACCAGTGGTGAACAAAAAACATTCCGGTAGAATGTGCAACAGACCAGCCTTTAAAATACTGCAAGATCATCAAGAACATCAATTGCTATGGTACGAATTGTGAATATAGAACCTACACAATCGAAGTTATGGGCCTGAATCATAATTTTATTTTGTGAAATTAAACACCCATTAGATGGTATTAAAAGAAATCAGATTATAAGGCTATGAATTAGACATTATTTTAACATGCCCGACTTTAATATATTAATATTTTAATTTTGTGTATGTAAGCTTTCATTTGGGAAGATGGATTATATAACGAACGAAGATGGTAGAATCGTTACACTTGTGTGTCTGTTACATATGGTTTACTAAGCAATGTTGAGCCTGGCTAGAACTAAATGGGTGACGATTTGGGAAGGCTAGGTGCTCTATGTAATAAAAAATATTTTCAAATTCAAATTAATCTACAAATAAATGATATGTAAAAAACAAACGTACGATTTCGGCATAAAATCGCACAACCATTGTCGACATGCCGTAAAACCCAACAACAAGAACAACATTAACTATGGCATCTGTCATTCACCAAAATATATAAGATTCTGAAGAACTCTTTCAAAAATTGTTGAATATATGAGACTGACCTGATTTTCTCATCGCTTTGATATTTTTACAAATAGTTTTTGACTTTAATGCGTTAATATTGATACAATTCTTGAGATGTTCCATTTACTGTATCTGTACCTCTCTTGCAAATTACTTGATTGTGTTTCGGTACCGTTTTCTTTTTGTACCAATGTTTTAAGTCTCAGTGCATTGGAATATTTTCAAAAATGTTTTCATAAACGTATCAATTGCAATCAAAGTAATTTTTTGAAAGGGATGCCATTTTCTGTTATTCTATTCTTGTTAATTTGCAATTTCATGATATTCTGACTTTTCTATCATTTTTGTTTTACTATCTGTATTCGGCATGAAATGAAAAAAATTAAATCAATAACTTATATTCATGATTATATCAAAGTGTCAGGCAGTGATTTTTTTTTACTTTCAATATTTCTAACAGAGTAATAAATTGAACAACATTGCTTTAATTGTATGCATTTAAGTCAATGTATGTGCATTTGTGTTCACATACACATTTATTTGATTGAATTATGAAAAGCGTTTTTTTTTCTAAAAAGGATGTTCATTATTTTCTTTTAGATTACTTTCTTTTTAGTTTGACATTTTGAATAGACTGATAAATTAATTGACTCAAATTATTATTTCATGTTTTGAATTCATTTCACTTCAGTTACATTGTTTTTTTAGCTTAGGACTCGATCCAAATATTGAATCTTTTTCTTTTATCGAAAGGAGTTTACGTCATACATTTTAGAATCATTGGACACATGATGCTGAAAAGAAAATTGCAAAAAATAACTATCTACGAAAATGTTTTTTTTCTATAATAGAATGTTGTTGTGGCTTTCAACTAAAATACAATGAAGAGTCTTTTATTTCTATATGAACAAGAGCCCCAACCCGAACACTAACAAAATATCACACTCTCTATCTTTAACATACACAGTCAGAATAAAATTTGTATGCCAGCACAACAGTTCTAATATGTGACCAATTTATGATAAACGAATATTGTGAATTGAACCCTCCAACATGTAAAAGGTCAACAAGTAAGTTTGAGGAAGACATTTTTATAATCTGAAAAGATTGACTGAATTTGTTTTAGTTCAACAACATTTTTATACAGCTTGCCTTCGTGATAACAAATTCTCTGTGTCTATTTCTCTTTTCTTTTAAAAGCAGATATTTTTTACACTTGCATCAGCCAATATTATACAAGATATTTGTCCATTCAAAGACTTTAGGAAATCATCTTCTAAATTAATATAAACTGATAAAATAAATTAATAAATTAATATATTCAAGAGCAGGTGTCTTGCTCTCTTTATTTTTATATTATATGAGAAATTATCTATTTAAAAAACAGCAATAGCACATAACTGGAATATTGTTAAATGACTTATTCATCATTTATCTATTTAGCCAGGTCCAATTTTAAGCAAATTAGATTGGGCATAATTGAGCCGACATCTCAAGAGGCCCCCACACATGCACTGTGATACATTAATGAATATCCCGTATGCATAAAATTTTTTGATATTGTGTAAGCAATGAAACTATTCAGTCTGTTCTTATATATATATATATATATATATATATATATATATAGTCTCGGAAGTCTCTCAACCATTAAAAATTAAAAAAATAATTAAAAAAAAAAAAAAATAAATAAAAACCTTAAGTCCCAGGTCGTTCAGTGGAAAACCACTCATGTAAGTCAATGTAGTTTTTACAGTTATTATATTAGTTTGCTTCTAACATTATTTAAGGGATCATCAGTTGTTTACCATGAAAAACTATATATATATATTATAGTTCAGAAATAAGCAGATTTATGACGTATTGATTTATATCCTTTTCTAAGAATTCAACATCAACAAAAGTCAGGTGTAAGATCGTTTTCGAGACGAAATGGACCTTTATTGATACCAACTCTCTTCATCAGCACAGGGTATAGATGACAAAAGTTCAAAGTCGAACCAAAACAACAAACATTTCAATAACAAATACACAGAAATTTGAGAAAAGGGGGAGTGGGAAAGATATCACAATTGTACTCCTCCTCCTCAACACATCATACATAATAATAAAACCATACATAGACAGAAACACAATGGAAAAAACGAATATCAAAAGTACAAAAGTTGAAAATGCATACAAAATTAAAAACAATTGAAAAATAATTCAAACAAAAATATTTCTTTTAATTACTTTTTAAAATAAAAAAAATAAAAACAATAACAGAAGCAACCAACGGGATTTTACCCTAAATCCAGCATAAACAGATTGATGAAACCTGGTTACACTCAACAGACACTACAATTTATAGTTTTTATATAAAATAAAATCGAGCACTTTATTGTTTTTTGTCAACTAACTAATGATTCATGCTATATATATATATATATATATATATATATATATATATATATATATATATATATATATATATATATATATATATATATATGTATATATGTATGTGTGTGTGTTTGTGTGATTTTTTGAAGGCTTCCCAAAGCATTCCGTTCAGGAGACCAATCATAACCATAAAAGACTTTTCTTACAAATATTATTTATTCAAATTAAATGTTTTTTCCTGCACGTGTTTCACTACCAAGTAGGTACTTGTTTGGCAGATTATCATGGAAATTAAGTATCTGGAATAAGGGTTTCAACAACCGACAATACACAATGTGGCATTGCATTAATTGAGGTCACTTAAGAAGAGAAGAAAAAAATAAAAAGTACAAAGATAGGAAACATAGAAAATGTCTTAGAAAAATAGCTCGTGCAGTATTTCTGCTACTAAGCCAACCTGGTTGGTCTCCTGAATGGAATGCTTTCGTAAGCCTTCAAAAAATCACATATAAATGCTCTGTACCCTGTAATCGAGTATCATCGAGCTTATTTTTATTGGACTAGTCCCGGTCTTCACTGAATAATCTATTTTCTAAGGGATATATATATATATATATATATATATATATATATATATATATATATTTATTTATATATATATACTAGTAGAATACCAATTGCAGGACATGTATAAGCTATAAATATAGAATTAGTTTTAAATTTCAATGATTTTTTCTTTCTTTGGTGGGTATTGTGCGGTTTCGGTGGCACTCCCCCTAAATGGTAAAGTTTATCCAAAAAGTAAATAATATGCCGACGTTACTCACTCTCTTGCCTAGAATACATATTCCATAATTCATGATTATAAGTTCAATGGTTTCAGATTTTACCAAGCACATACATATTATCGACGTTCACGCACGCTCACCGATCATTTTAAAATGTATTACTTAATATAACTCAAAATTTGATGTAGAGCTATTTTTTTCTCAATAAATTATTTTGTATGTAACTTATTTTTGAAATTTTTTGAAGGAAGATTCGAGTTTGGGTGGACTCACCCTCTAAATGTTAATGCTTACAAAAAACATAGTGTGTGCATGTTACTCAGCATGTTAGATAGAATATATATATTCTAAAAATCATAGTGATCCGTTCATTAGTTTAGGAGTTTATCCTCTATATCGAAATATATATAAACATACACATACCTAACTTTATATATATGTACTCCCTAAATGTTAAAATTGACAAAAAAAAAATAATAATAATAATGTGCACATGTTACTCAGCATGTTGAATAGAATATATATATTCCAAAATTCATTATGATCCGTTCATTAGTTTAGATTATCCTGTATATATATATATATATATATATATATATATATATATATATATATATATAAATTTGATAAAGTTTATTTTTTAAGCATCTTAAAAATTTAAAACTTAAAGAAAGAGGCAAAATGCCTTCAGAAATCATGTGTAAGATGCAAATATGATTTTTTAAATTAAAATCAAATTTTTTTCATTCATCTTGACCTTTTTGCTTAATAATTTCGTTCGGTACAACAAGCCTCATCAGAGATTTGAACAAATAAAATGTATTAACCTTTTTTTTTTCGGAAGAGTCCTTCCTGGTATCGTGTGGACTAACGGTGTTAATGTCTCTTTTTAATATGAACTTAGAATCGCGCACGGTTGCAAATAACTATAAATTTGGAAAAGTACATTTTTTAAGAATCTTTAAAATTTAAAACCAAAAAAGAGGCAAAATGCCTTCAGAAACCATGTGTTAGATGCAAATATATTAGAGAGAGAGAGAGAGGAGAGAGAGAGAGATATTGAATAATATGAAAGAATAGCAAAAAATTATCAAATTTTTTCCGAATACCCTGTATATGTACAGCCTGTCTTCTTTGCAGTAGACTTGGCAACATCTTCTATGTGCTTATTCCATTTAATGTTGTCTGAGAATGTAAGGAAGTTTAAACGTTGGACTCTTGGAAAGGGTGCTATAAGTTAGGGCAATCGTAGTTGGAAAGGTTTCTTATAATTGTTAAAGGAAAGGAGCTTTGTCTTGGCAGCATTAAATGTGACCATTTATTTTGGATTCATTCTACTACAGACTGGAGGTCATTTTCAAAAGATTCAGCCATTGCATTGCATATGTGAGCATTCGATTTGCCCTCCTGCCGGGAATAGAGCATAGTGCCATCAGCAAATACAGACTTGATTGCATCAAGGAGGTCGTTTATGAAGATCAAGAATCATATAGGTCCAGATATCGACCCGTGGCCATCGAGAACGACCTGTTTAGCTATGAGTTATGCTTCTTTTGTTCTAAGATTTCCTAAGTATTGCATTTCGGGGAATATTGCTGCATAATATGAATGTGAAACGTTCTATCAGTAATACCTATCAAAATATTATTACACTTTGCACAATGTATGCAGTACATTATATGTTCTCTGACATGTGCGTATATATATACATGCACGTGCATATATATGTATGCAAATATATATATATATATATTTATTTATTTATATATATATATATATATATATATATATATATATATATATATATATATATATATATATATATATATATATAATTAACTTGTTACAAATATCCAGGGGGTATGAATCCGAAGGAAGTTGAAACCGGCCCGATGAGTTGGTAGCTATTCGCACCAATGAAACAAAACCTGTTTTGTCGCAACTAATGGAATAAAATCAAAATATATATATATATATATATATAATATATATATATATATATATATATAATAATCCAGGTAAAACATCCACAGGGTAAAAATCCAAAGAATTTAAACCGGGTTTATAAAAAGTGCTCAATATCAAATAGAGCTTTTATATATGATTATTTTTATTTACACAGACATGTACAAAATCTGCGACACTGGCATGTCGATGTTATCGATCAACGGTTATTATGAACTGAGATCTCATCAGGCAGAGTTAGAATCCGATCTTAACATTAGATCATATTTGGAAAGAAATATGATCCAATGTTTAGATCGGATTCTAACTCTGCTTGATGAGATCTCAGTTTATAATAACTGTTGATCGATTACATCGACATGCCAGTGTCGCAGATTTTGTACTTGTCTGTGTAAATAAAACTAATCATATATATATATATATATATATATATATATATATATATATATTTAATTAAGAAGTTAAAGATAAAATTATATATATATAAGGTATATAGCAAATATTGGATATGTTTTAGTCATAGTTAGCAAGATGATGGCAGTGAATCAATGTTCATGACGAAATAATAAGGCCCCTTACATCCTTGAAATACATCTTTCAAAATAATTTACCCCTTGTAGATTCTAATAAAAACAGACGTGTAAGTGGAAATTTAAAGAAAAAAACTAGAATTAGAAAGAAACATTTTATCGTTTATTTTTAAGATATAAAGTTGTCAGATAGCCAACGTATGAAAAGAAAATGTCGAAATGTTTATATTTTATAAAACGCTTCCTTTTAGGTCAGTAAGTAAAAATGTTCCCACTCTAACATTATTCCTACCCGTGTCGAAATAAATTTTATTCGTGCAAATAAAATAGTGAAAAGAAAGAAATAATAAGCGAGTCCGAATCAAATATCGCTATGTCAGACGGATTTCTATTTCGGTCTTACTTTGAAAATCTGGTAAAATAACTTTATTTGTTAGATATGTACATATAGACCATTTTTATATTTAATAATAAATAAATAAATATATATATACATATATATGGAGAGAGAGAGAAAGAGAAAGAGAAATGAGGAGATAGGAAGGGGCGGGGATAGAAAGACCATTTTCTGTGTAAATGGTAATTTTTAGAGGATATGTATGGGTCTGCATATTCAGTCAATTGGCACATGCATCTCAGAAATCAATGCCAATTTTTATAGCATGCCAATCTGCCACATATTCTTCCCATCACTCATAGTGTTTCTTCTTTGAATAGTGTTAAGAAATGACATGCAATGACATAACAATCTGCAAGTCGACAGCAATCTTATTCCTTGAAAATAAGTATGTATTATTTATGTATTATTTATCCATTTTATTTCCTTCAGAGTCTAAAACTTATCCATTCAAATCACCATTCTTCATTCTTCTCACAAGACAGTCTTTACAGTCTGCTGTTTGGGGAGTGAACTTTCTCGTCCATCTTCTACATATAATTTTACCAGAGCGAATCAAGGAGAGAAATAATTAGCTTTTGAAGCTGTAAACACTTCAGTAGTAAAACAAAACTACTATAACAAAAATGAATAATCCTTAGAATCCTCTCGATCTGCTGGTTTCTACTGGAAGATAAAAGTGTCAACCAAAACATGAGAAAATACTTTGTTACATTGCGCCTTTAAAAAATATTTAAAATATTTAAAAAAGAAAACAAATAATCTGATGATATTGTAAAGATGAGATTTTTTTCTTCAGTTCCTTCACAAGGGATCGAACTCACAACTTTCGAGAATATATCGTAACCAACGCCTATATAAACTTAGCCGAAATAAGTATTTAAAAGAAAAGAAGAAGCGAAATAAATTATATTCGTCCCATTAGCATACTGAAAGAAATAAACGAAAAATGGGCTGGTCCAAATCGAATATCAGATGGGGTGTTATTTGGACCGGACTTTTAAAATCCAACCTGATAACATGGTATGTTAAATGTTTAATACACGAAGAGACATGTTGCTTAGTTTTTCTATCTAACCTCCGAGTGAACATTCGATGCATTCAAAGTGACACTAGCAGGAAAAAATAATGTATACAAGAAATTTCATAAATGAAAAAAATGTAAGTTTTGCTGATGGAGAACCCTTTCTATTATTAAATACTAGCTATCCCTACCTGGTGTAATCCGGGAGTTAAATTAATGTTGTTTTTATAATACATGAGGAATAGCAAAGTAATTTAAAGAATCCCGTTCTTGAAGAATTTCAGTTTTTACATGCTAACAAATAAATCAAAAAGTTTACACGTATCTTGTGGAAGAACATTTCTTAGACGTTTCTCTGGGAAAAAAATATTTTTGATTTATCTGTAAAATCTTTGCAAATTATTTTTTGTTTTACCTACTTATAATCAAAGTGACAAAATAAATACAAAAGAATGACAATTAAAGGGAAATAATCTACGGTTATAGTTATTTCCTTTACATTTTTATATTTTCGTTATTACAAAATGTAAATTTAAAATATGTATATACACATGTGTATATATGTTTAATATTGCTTTAATAATTAAATTAAAAAATAAAAGATGAATATGAGTAAATTATATTTTTGAATTATATCCACTTCTATTTACCGATTTTATGAAACTAAATGAATAAATAGAATATATTCCAGCCATTTTGAATATAAAATAAATAATAATAAAATAAAAATTTAATGAAACTAACAATTAAATAAACAGACAAAATGATACCCATTTAACATAAATAATATTATACATTAAATTGCCATAAATAATGTTCACAAAAATAATTAAATACTTTTGTGTGTTATTCTGTTTTCTTTTGTGGGATTCTATCTTCAGAGAGACAGCAATCTTGGACGTTTTCTCTCCCTTAGACACACTGAACTATTGTTTTCTTTTTTTAGAAGAAGTTGTTTCTCTCGAAATATCAAAAGATGTTCTACTATCCCGGATTTTCTTAATATAAACAGCAAGTCTCATATTTACTGATATAATATGTGAAAAAATCTATTGAGACATAGATAGATAATTGTGAAAATTAATACCTCAGATACTGTCTTCGATTGTTTATTTTTATCACCCTCCATTTCACCATTCCAGTTTTCTGTATTGCTATCAGCATTTATAAATACCCACATACTTATTTACCAGCAATGCTTCAAGGAAAATACCATTATCTTATATATATTACAATAAGTAATGCCTCTGACCCATTTTCCATAGCAGTAGATTAATCAAACTTGGCACAGTTTTTAGTCTTTCACGACATAAGAACCACCCAGAGTTATGCATTTCTCCAATCGTTTGATGCAGCTCTAGACACCGTTTTGTAGAACACCCCAGGTTGGTCCTTCAACCACGTTGTAACTTCAGAAATCAAGGCTGCATCATCTGGGAAACGCTTTCCTTTCAAAAACAACTTCATGGCTGGGAAGAGATGAAAGTCAGAGGGTGCAAGGTCAGGAGAGTAAGGATGGGGGAGGATTTCATAGTCCGTGCTTCTGATCTGGCAACATGCGAGTTGTGGAGGATACCTTTGCTGATCTTGTCCCGCCTCTTGATTTTGATAGCTTCTCTTAATTTTATCAAAAGTGAAGCGTAATAGGCCCCTGTAATTGTTGCAGCCTTTGCCAGGAAATCTGTCATCACTACTCCGTCCTGGTCCCAGAAGACTGTGAGCATGACCTTGCCAGTGGTGGGCTGCACCCTTGCCTTCTTTGGGGGTGGTGAGTCCAAGTGCTTCCACTGCATTGACTGGGCTTTGGTCTCTGGATCATAGTGATGGACCCAAGTTTCATCCTGTGTAATCAGTCTTTTGAAAAACTTTGACTCATCTTCAAATTCATTTTCGAGCACTCAACGCGTTCTTGCTTCTGGAAAGGTGTGAGCTACCTGGGAATCCATCTGGCAGACATCTTATGCATATGCAAATGGTCATAAATGATAGTTTCCACAGATATTGTACTAATCGTGACCTTTTAAGCTATTTGGCAAATAGTAATGCGTCGATCTTCCAAAATGGCAGCCTCAACTTGACGGACAGATGCCTCATCAATGGCAGAAGAGGGACGACCCGGTTTGGGAGCTGTTTCCACAGACTTCCGGCCATGTTTGAATTCACAATGCCAGCGTTTTACAAAGTCATATGATGGGGCATCATCACCATAAGTTTCTTTCATTTCATCAAAATTCTCTTTTGGTGTGCGTCCTTTCAAATACAAACACCGAATCACTGCTCGCCACTCAACTGACTCCATTTCACACCTGACTCAGTTCAAACACCTGTAAATCAGAAATCACAATTAGTTCAGAGCTGTTTTCTGCAACATAACCCATACAGATATAAACTATTACACATGCAAGATTTCATCTAGATCAGACAACTGGAAGTGGGTCAGAAGCATTACTTATTGAACGCCCCTCATGTATATATATATATATATATATATATATATATATATATATATATATATAATGTTAGAATTATTCAAAGGAGGCGTAATATTGACCACATTGATATCATTAGTTTATAAAATCGACTCTGCCGAGTTCAAATCTTATTAGATCTTTTGTGCATTAATTTCATACGGAAGACTATGAACTTGCAATTCCTATCTATGAGTCAATTAGCAGAGTGTGTTACATTAATCGTACACAATGAATCGTTTTCAATAGTTATTGTGTTTTGCTATTAATAAACCAAAAAATGTTGATGTGCCATAAAATAGACAAACCACACTTAAGTAAGCCAAGACAAACAAAATCAAACCAGAGCCAAAACTTTACTGAAGTTTAAATATTATATAATAATATTTCAGATAGAATCTTGATTTATTTCAAGAAGTTTTTATTGCTTCTTGATAACAACATTAAAGAAAACTACCGGCATATTTACAACTTCTTTTCTCTGTTGAATATTCGATTTTGTAAAGACCCATAGTAATAAGTAGTTTTGATTGAAGATAGACAGAAAGAAAAATAATAATGAAGGCTAATACACACATTTCGTTGAGAAAGCTGAATTTCTTGAGGGGACAAGTGTACAATTTGATCAATGGGCAAAGCAAAGAAGCTTGTATAGAATGAACAGAGCTGCACAAAAACGCTTATGCTTTGTTCAACGAATTATTTGTGCACATTAAAGTTGGGTAGAGTTTAGGAAAAACTTTGGCGATACAGAAGTTTATTCATGGAGTAAAGAATGTAAGGGAGAGGAAATATTTCAGATCATGGTACTATGAGAGAAATTGTTTTAAAGAATCGTTGCTGGTAGGAAACGTTGAACTGAACTATTTGTAATGTAAAAGAAACCACATAAAAGAAGTTTTATACAAAACCATATTTATGTCTTAGAAATGAAAGGTGTTATATGTTTATACAGACATGTGTAATTTTTATATATTGCTATCACTTTCTCACTATTTCACTCACCCTCTATCCATCTCTCTCATACACACGCACACACGCTCTCTCTCTCTTTCTCTCTCTCTCTCTCTCTCTCTCTCTCTATATATATATATATATATATATATTGCATAAAGATGACTAGAATTTTCATGTATGAAAGGCATTATTCATTTCATATGATGTTTCGGTATGTTACATACTTTAGTCAAATATAAAAAAAGCTGAAAGAAAAAAAGATGTTATATGAATCAAAGAATGCATGAAAATGAATAAGGAAAGAAAAAGAAGGTAAAAGAACATTGAATTAATTTCTATTAGCGTATTAAATGGTTCCAATGTACTTAACTAATGAGAAGAAAGTGGAAAAGGAAGAGGGTAAGGAAGTATGAATTTGATTTCTGCTGACCTTCTAAATAAGGTCAAAAGTACTTTTATTTAACTGTCTTATTGAATCTGTTGGTGAGAAAGTTTTGGGAAAAGTGTAAGAGTCGATTAGGCGGATGTGTAATTTAAAATCACAACCGAATTGGGTAGAGGAGAGCTTATAGAAGTAAAATATAAATAAATATTTAAAAGGGGAATTCGATTAGTATATAAAGTGAGGGGGAGGGTATGAAACTATTTGAAGCTTATTCATAGCAAAGATCAGATTTGGGAAAATGATGCAAAGCCATATCAATAAAATGATCAGTTTTGCTATTCTTTATATATATTATGTCATCCCAAATTAAAATGAAATATTAATCGAAGGAAGGAATCACATTATGTGTGTGTGTGCGTGTGAATAGTCTGAATGCAAAACTTACTAAATTACATATATATATACAGGGTGGGCAAAAATAAGAGTCCTATTTAAAAAAATTCATAACTTTTTTATTTATTGATTTTTTAAAATTTTTTTTTAGAATAAGTAAAGGACCCCTTCCGAAGCAAGCATGAGCCGTATTAGCCCTAAGGAACGTACCCTCATTTAGAAAACATTATTTTTGCTTAAAAAACTCAAAACAGTGTAAAAAACAATACTTTAGTTTTTGTAAGTTTTAAGAAGTGTTTTTCGGCTAAAATTTGTTTTGTTTATTTCAAAAAATCTCGGAAGGGTCAGTCTACACACACATAAAGTTTGGTGAGTTTAACTTTTATTTTGTGGAAGTTATTCAAATTCAAGTTATTCAAATTTAAAGATAGGACCCTTATTTTGGCCCACCCTGTATATATATATATATATATATATATATATAATGATGCATATAACATTTAAAAATAGCTAATAAAAACTGGTTTATCTTTTAGTTGAGTGTCTTCTTGTAAAGTCTTCTTTAAACTAACATTCATCAAAAATTAGAAATCATGTCAACTTGAAATTCAATTGTTGAACACCAAAATTATATATTCGATGAAATTCTTAATGTTCGTAAAAGATTCAGAGAATAAACACACTTTTTGTATGGTGTTGAACCGTTCGTACACAATCACTTAAAAATCACTAAATTATTGATTTTTACTGTTTAAGAATTTAAGTTAAATTACACATGACATCAACATTTATACATTCGATCAAATCTTATGAATGATAATAAAAGATTCAGAGAACTGACACATTTCTTCCGTATCAATATCTGTCAGAATCTGCATTCATTTTCTATGTCTTCGATAGTTGATACATGTTGGCAAGCTTATGGATATACAGAACTATCTAAGCATTTAAATGTTCGAAAATCGGCAATTCATCGCACGATCAGGAAGTACTATGAGACCATTGGTAGAAAATAAATTAAGGACTGGCGAAGAAAATGGTTAATTTCTAAGAGAATGATCAGGAAAATTGTTAGAGATGCCTTGAAGAATCATCACATAATGGCAAATGACAATGATGTAAAGAGAGCAGGGTTGAATGTATAAACGCAAACAGCCACAAGATGCCTTCATCGAATATGTTCCTTTTTTGAATAAAATAAAAATATTCTTGCAGGCCCATGTAAATATAATAGCGAACCTATTGGTTAAGAATTTCTGAAAAATTCCCATGAAAATTTCAATCAAAATTTGAGGTATTACAGCTTTATTTATAACTAGTAGGACCCAGGAAACTTGTGGTATCACATCTGAACACCATGCATCAGAAAAGTTGCTTCAAAATTTGAGGTATTACAGCTTTATTCATAACTAGCAAGACCCAGGAAACTTGTGGTATCACATCTGAACTCCATGCATCAGAAAAGTTGCTTCAAAATTTGACGTATTACAGCTGTATTCATAACTAGCAAGACCCAGAAAACTTGTGGTATCACATCTTAACTCCATGCATCAGAAAAGTTGCTTCAAAATTTGACGTATTACAGCTTTATTCATAACTAATAAGATCTAGGAAACTTGTGGTATCACATCTGAACTCCATGCATCAGAAAAGTTGCTTCAAAATTTGAGGTATTACAGCTTTATTCATAACTAGCAAGACCCAGGAAACTTGTGGTAGCACATCTCAACTCCATGCATCAGAAAAGTTGCATCAAAATTTGATATATTACAGCTTTATTGATACTTATGCAAGGCCGTAAATAATTTCACAATAACTTCATACATATAAAACATAAAATAACTTCATACAAAAAGTTCATTCTCATTTCATATTGTAAATGCAAGATGAATAAAATTATTTGGTAAAAAAACTATTTTTTCCTTGTAGTCATAATACATTTTCTGATGGTGTATGCAAAAGGTCAAATTGTGGTCACCTTTTAATAAACAAAGATTTATGGTAGAGTTAATAATAGTCTTCAGGAAACTTTAATCAATCCAGTTACTTATGAGGTCTTAATAGACTTTTATGTTTCATTGTATAAGTTCAAGAAACACTTTCGTATCTCTCAATGCTAGTAAACTCAGTTCCAGTTCATTGAAGTCAATATTTAGTGTTCTGTGAGGATTCCTTCTCGTAATTAACTGATTTCTGCTGATGAGCAGATTACGAGGCAGTTCATTTCTTGAATGAACATTTGTACACAGCGTTGCCTATAACGCAGTTTCTGTTGTGTTATCACTGATGAATGAATTTTCCATGTGGACACACATTTCGGATTTGTATTCTCTGTCAGATTAGATTGTTTCTTGCTGCACTGTTTCAATCTCTGATGAGATTCCTTTTGTAAATCATAGGTCATTGTGTTGATATATACAAAACGTCTCCTTCTTACGAAGTTGTTGAAATTAGTTTAGTACAACTCTCTTATCTATCAATATCCCATGAAAATTAACATATTTTTCCTCGCTCTTTCCCTTCCTTACTCTCTCCTTCTAACTTTATTCAATTCATATACATGTATTATAAATTTTACAGTTATATTTATATATATGTATTACCAGTTTTATCTCCAGTATAGGATGGATTTTTGAGGTAGTCGCAATCTCAAAAACTAATTGTGTGAAATTAATAAGGATTATCTCGAAACGGTGTTAAGTTTATCAATGCAAATCTATTATGTTTACTTGTTAATACTAGTTAGAAAGGCATAAACCCCAACCCTTCCAAGAAAGTGGTGTTAAAAAATGGTGTGTATGTTTTATCATTTGACATTAAATAAAACCCAACCAAAGTGTTAATATAAAGAGCAAAAGAATAAATCAACAAAGAAAAAACAACAAAAGAGTTAGCATAGAAAGGCAGTTGTCTGTTTGTGCGTGTGTGCCCATCTAAAAATCAGGGCTACACAAGATAGAGCCACAAAGTGAATTATTTTTTTCGACATTGCTTCGGAGAGAACAGAGACACATTTTCTTTTGTAATATTAACTCTTTTGTGGGGCAACAAGGGGAAAATTAGTCGAAGGGGGGGGGGGTAAAATTTAGTGCGTTTTTTTTTCATCAACTTTTTGAGTGAAATGATACTTGTGATAGAGAGAGAGAAAGAGAGGGCGAGAGAGAAGGGCAGTGATAGAAAGAGAGAGAAAGTGGGGGAGAGTCGAGAAGGGAGTTGAAAGGGGGGAGGATAGAGGAGGGGGAGATGGAGAGAGAGAGAGGGGGTAGAGAGAGAAGTTTAAAAAGAAAAATGTTAGACACACTTTTTAACTCTTCTCTTTTGTTGCCCATGCTCCCGGGCAACGCCGGGTAGCCATGCTAATGGATGATAAAACAAACTAAATAAAATTCAGGAGATCAAGGGTTGACTTAATGGATACCATCATGTACTACGGAATCAGCTATGACGAGTTCGATCCTATCGGATCTACAATATTAATGATGGGAAAGATTCGTACCTGTAATTTCTCCATAACTATGAGTAAAATAGCAGCTTTTGTTCAATTACTCGTATACATTGAATCTTTAACAGTAGGTATTGTGTTGCAGCATCAAATAGCCTAAATCGACTTGTTACTAAACAGAGATGACAAACTAAACCAAACCTAAATCAAGAATCCTCTTGTAGGTGTTTATAAAAATTATATATTTTACATCATTTAAAGTTATGCGAAACGATAGCAGCATTTTCATTTTATTTTTTTTTATTTTGTCGATATTTAGCAGTTGTTATTGCATTTTCAGGGATTTTTCTGCCAGGTTTTGAGCTTTGTACTTTTCCTAGAATTTCTTGCAAAAAATATATTTCTAAATCAAAGCAAGTAAGATTTTTTTTTTCCTGCATCAAAGTTTGGCATGATTATTTTGGCAAGTTTTCCAAGCTAAATGCAACTTTCGCTCTTTTTTTAATATAAAAAGGATTACGTTTCAGGCAACTAAAAATGATGCCGTTGGATGATGGTAAGATTAAATAAATAAGAACGAAAGAGATGATTAAGCCAAAAGCTATAACTTATATACTTTTATAATTCTATAGATTTTTTAAACGATTTCGTTGAAGAAGAATGAACGAAAATATAAAATTATGTATAAAATAAACATGAAAAATAAAATTAGTGAAATAATTTATTCTAACTGGAAAACAAAATTGTAACATATTTTTATCAATTTTTATATACTTTTATAATTCTATAGATTTTTTAAACGATTGCGTTGAAGAAGAATGAACGAAAATATAAAATTATGAATAAAATAAACATGAAAAATAAAATTAGCGAAATAATTTATTCTAACTGGAAAACAAAATTGTAACATATTTTTATCAATTTTTTATGTGTACTCAGGTGTTCAACTATATGTTTCTATTATTATGCGACACACTTATATTT
This sequence comes from Sepiola atlantica, assembly GCA_963556195.1. NCBI lineage: Eukaryota > Metazoa > Mollusca > Cephalopoda > Sepiida > Sepiolidae > Sepiola > Sepiola atlantica. The sequence goes on along the minus strand of OY744519.1, from coordinate 112,880,564 downwards.
ATGCACAGATTGTGTCGCATCTTTTATATGAAGTGACAAAAATAAACATATGAATTTAGTTTTTTCTGTATGTCAACTTGCATGCATTTAAAAAGTACATCATCTTTATCAATTAACATCTTATTATGTTATATATATAGCTGGCAAAGCTACTCAGTATACAGGGTGTCCCAAAATAAGGTATACACCCTTTGAATTGTTATAAGTCGTTCAATTTACTGATTTTTATTTGCAAGATTGATAAACAAGATTGAGTAAGAATATTCATTTAAAAATACTGACAGTAAAATTAACAAAAAACATAGAAAATTAACTTTTAACAAAGATAAAGGCTACTTAGGGTAATTTCAGAATGTTCATAAAATGAACCCTCATCCTAACCCCAACCCGTTCTGCTCAATACACTTTCCATATAGTGAAGACGTGAAGAATTGTACCTACAAACGTCCTGCGACATTTACTCCGGTATTTGAGCACATTCTACTACAATTACTACTCCCATTTGTTTGCAATTACTTCAGGTTTCTTGCTTTAAACATTGTAGCCTTTACGTTTATTAAAAGTTAATTTTCTATGTTTTTGTTAATTTTACTTTCAGTATCTTTAAATGTGTATCTTACTGTTCTACTCTTTTATCAATTTTGTTTGCAAATCAAACTCGGTAAATTGAACGAGTTATAACGATTCAAACGATGTATACATTATTTTGGGACACCCTGTATATATAAAAAATACTGGTGATGACTAAAAACCGTATCTAATTGGTAAAAATACAGTGGGAGGAAATATAAACAATTCTCATCCCTCCAGTAATTAAATTTGCAACATGATTCCTTTTCTTACATTGCTTTTCAAGCATATCTTTCACATGTATTATATTAAAAACTGGCGATATTTATCAGCGTTTTTCGAGTGAGGATATATTGCCGGGTAGAACGCTTCTTAGGGTAAAATAATTTAAAATATTCTCATGGTTACAATTTTTTTTATTGGAAGTCACGTTCAAAAATGCGGCCAAAACGAATAAAATGTATGCATTCAATTTTACATGAGTCAACAACAAAAAATAAATAAAAACAATAAAAACAAAAACGGTGTTTTATATCATTATTATTATTGATTATCATTTCAGAATATCTTTCTCTACCCGGACGACATTTTGGGATCGAAAGTATTAATAAATAAAATGCCAACCTCGCTGGGTAAACAGTCGTCGTGATGAATGACTGTAAAAATAACGAAAGGTTGATGACAATAGTGCTTAAGATTGAAAACATTTTCACACACAGCTATATCTACTTAGTAATGACATGAGGATTTTAGAAAAATATGACGGGAAAAAATATGAATAAGTTAATTATTAAATCTAAAGAAAGTCTGGAGATTATCTGCATATGAAAAAGGAAGAATGAAAAAGATAGTTGAGAAATGAAAAAAAAAGAAAATATTTGAATCATGAAAAGGGAGAATGAAGATATAATAAAAATGAAAAGATAATAAAATCGAAAAAGAAGGCGAAACAAAAAGAAATTATAAAAATGAGGCAAAACCATATTATTTTCAAAGAAAGATTCCTGCAGACCACCTTACTTTCCATATTAAAACCCTACAACAGTCGATGCAAAGCATAAAAGTCAGAATTCTTGAACGTGAGGTGAAGACAAGAGTGGCGTGGACTGATCCAGCAGAGTATTATGGCAATGAATCCCCTGGGGAATTGGGTGCATCCAAAGAGGAGCAAGAATCTTCCCCATCAAATCTGCCTCTTAAACTGGGAAATGAATGAAAAACATTGAGTGTCTATGCCTCAAAAACGGCAGTAAAGCATCTTGAACATGTCACTTGGGCAATGCTTATATTAGCACTCAGAAGAATTATGGGCAAAAATATTATGGCAGATTAAGAGGCGTAAAAAATTCGGAAATTTGACTATCTTGGATGCATAGTTTTCAATATTTTGTGTATGTTTGTCTGCTTCTAACTGTTAGAAATCATACAGACATATTCGCAGGTGTACACACAACTAAAATAAATATAAATCCACATAGATCAATATATTTTTGTAAACATTATTGTTTATGTAATCTTAAATATTTATTCGTTTATTAACACCAGAAACATCTATTCCTACATTATAATTAATAATATTTATGTATTATTTTATTATTTCATTTTACTAAATAGTATACAGTTTGTGAATATATATATTTTTACTTTATTTTATTTTATTGCATGTTCTGGATTTCTCTCTCTCTCTCTCTCTCTCTCTATATATATATATATATATATATATATATATAATGTTGCAATACCTGTTCCTTCGAGGGACCCGGTAGCATCAAACAAAACACAATGATAGAGACAAGGACGTGCTCAAGAAACTCTGTTTTTTTATTCTTTACCACCAGCTGGTGTAAGTGTGGTATACACATATATATAATTAAATATTTCTTTGTTAGCAAAAGTCCTTTAGCATTATTGTTTTTTCCCTTGTCTTACGAAGAAACCTCTTTCTTTACCTTGACGGCGGTTGATTTTCGACTCTACCCAACTCTTTTAAAGGTTACCGAGTTGGGTTTTTTACGACGTCATACTCCGAAATGAACTCGTTGATCTCACACACCTGGGCTTGTTCAAAGATTATCGATTCATTTCAGTTGCACTTTTAGCCTAATTGACAATCTATCTAGTCTTCGGCTTTTCTTCATTATTGCGGGGTCATGCCCTTAGCCTCCCTGTGACGTCTTATGCGTTATTACTCAACATGTCTGCATCATTATTTTACAGATATATTAACCCAAAACATGCAATAAAATAAAAAAAATTAGAGGATCGAGAAAAAAACACTAAAAAAAACTAAGATAATATAACAGAACCGAAAAAAATGCATACCACAGAATTTGTACCCGGAAGTCAGTGGGATCGAAGAATGATGAGGTGTGGAATTAAAATCCCAAAAACTGAATTAAGATAATAAATAAATCGATAAATAAACAAATAAACAAAATACATGAGTAATACATTTAACAAATAAAGAAAACATAAATATGATAGATAAATAAATGAATAAAAACAAGCATAAACATCCATGGGTTTGTGTTTGCATATATACAGATAAGGAAACAAAACACATGTAAATCAAAAGGAATAAAAATTAAATAAACAGGTATTTTTTTTAATATTCTTATAAAAAAGTAATTTGCTACTTTAAATCAAATAGTATACACATAAAATTAATGAATTAAATGTTTTTTTTTAAAGCTCAAACTTGGAATCAAGAATTTGGAAAGGATCACAAAAAACAATTAGTAGACAACATCTGTCTACCGAATATATATATTCATTCAAGCAAACATTGTTGAAAGTAATAAACATCTCATATCATCTTTTTCAAGAAACAAACTATTGTTTTTTAAAATTCTTAATGAACGTTTGTTTAAATGATTATTTGTTGCTCAAATACACAATATTTTTTATTAAGCTGTAAGTTGCTTAAGTTTTTATTAAGCTGTAAGCTCAGAGGGGGTCAATAGCAGTGTAGAACCATGTGTATACATGAAGCGATGGCATATAAAGCTGTATGTATGCTTAACATATGACATTGATGTCTCTCTGCAAGCAGAGACATATGTAAATATTAATATGAAAATATACACAATACTTATGTATGTATATGTACGTATACATACGAATGAAATCAGTATCTGTTTATATCTCAATAAATGTGTATGTATCTGAATATGTGTCATGAACATACCACAATATATCATGCAAATGTTAAGAATTACATGTTAAAAGTTCAAGAACAAAAGACATGTTTGTACTACTTGGCCTATTCAAGACAAGACACTTGAAATGTTGAACCATTCCTGATCTTTCTGTGTCTATCCATGTTGTGTCGCATTTACAAGGATATTGGTAATTTGAAATTTTATCACAGACTGAACTAATGCAATACATTGTATCTTGTAGTAACGCCTGCCATAGCAAACTAACTAAACAGAAATAAAAGGCCAAAAGATAATTGTAACAGATGTAACAGCAAATAATAACTTTGAATTGTTTTGTAACATTTTATTTTTATTTGTTTTCTTGGGACTTTTTCTGTTTTCACCCAAAGTAACATGTTAATACAAGGTCTGCTATGAATAACTATGCAGTGACTGCACGAAATTATCTGGCTATGCTACTACAGCAGGATAATACAGAGAGGCTGTACTTTCAGCAGTGCATCTGCAAGATTGGTTGGACGACAACCTGCCTGGTTGATAGATTTGAAAATGTGGACTGCTTGAGTGGCCGTTTATTCACCAGGTTTTACCCCTTGCTGACTTTTTACTGTGGTGGATTCTGAAAGACAAAGTCTACTCAGCAAAGCCTCGTTGAACTTACGGTACAAATCCGAGCTGCAATTGTTCAAGTGCTGTTGGAGCTGTGCGCCAAAGTATGCCACCATGTCCCTAGAAGATAAGCATAGTGCATTGAACTCCATGGAGAGCAGACAGAGCTTTAATAGGCATAATGTTTTAGGTTTGAAAAAAATTATATGTACCGTTTTTTTTAGTTTCTATTGCCGTTCCATATTTCTTCCATGTTACATTTACTATATTGAAATAAATGTATATACTTACTTATGGTAGACCCTGTATTTGAGAAAAAGGGGTTTTGCAATAATCTAGATTTTCTAAGGAATAGAAGTTCTGTCCCATCTTTCCTTATAATAGATGAGGCAGTATTTATATGTATGATTTTTATGTGTTTTCCAAGTTTATGCATGCCTAGAAGATGATCCCCGATTTACATTACAACATATAAAGAGGAGTTATCCATATTACTGTTTAGCAAAGCACCAACTTGCTTCTGCCCCAAATGATTATTTTTCTCAAAAATGAAAAAAGTACCAGGAATTAAGAGAAAATCCTGCTAAAGTAAATCATAATATAAAAGAATAATACAATTCTTTATAAGAAATACATTTATCTTATTAACATTGTAAATATCATTAATATGGCTACAATAACTGTTATTAATATGAAAAAGAGATTAACATTGAAATAAAAGGATAAACTGAACATTGTGTTGGCATTTGAGATTGTTAAACTTATAATGCAATTAAAATGTATTTACATTAAAAGCCTTTCATTTCGATGTTAAGAACAAAAAGTTTAGTTTGAGTAATACAATCCCACTATGATTAATTATAAATACATATAAAATATGGAAAATCATTTTGAACCATCATAAAGTTAATATTTATTTTCTACATCATTTTACAATTTCTTTCTTGTAAATGTGTATAAAATGTATATATTGTATAATGGCAAAGTGAATCATTATAATTTATGTCAATTTTATTTCTTTTGAACCTTCTCATAATAACGCCCATCTCTATTCACGTTCATTTTTTGGTAGAGTTTTGATTAAACATTTCCGAGAAATTCATCAGAAACTCAGACATTTTTAATTAAATCTAATGCTAATATATCACACCTGCGTTCCAAACTCTAAAGTGAAAATTAGAAAAAAAATGATTAGTTTTAACAGCATTTCAGATAATAATTAAAAACCTAATGATCAGAATCAATTGACTCACTCTCCATCTTATTAGATGACTGGCCTCTATTTAATGTACAATACATATTCTTATTAACTGGAAAAGAAGCAAATAAGAATGATATATATTTTAATTTTTAGAAAGGGTTTTATATGATGTTCTACTTTTACAACATACTGTTTCTAGCAATTTGAATAACGTTTTAGTCTAAAGTGGAAATACGTCACAATATATTTACATTCACACGTGCTCTAACACTTTTAACAAAACTAAGTATTCCTACATATGCACTCTCTCACACTATTACTATAAAAAAGGAGACACATGCTGCCATATTTCTGGTGAATTTGTTTTTTTTTTCTCTTGAAGATAGCCTGCACTGAGGCCGAAAGGATGGAAATATCGTAAAACAGACAAACCAAACCAAACCTGATGAGGTGTGAATATACATGTCTCCATCAGCCGCTACTTCCAACAATTATATGGTTCTTTTTATACAATAAAGCAGCATCTACAGAAAAGACTACTGATAAATATACAAGCTTTGATAAATGAAAGCAACTGATATATATGACAAATCTATAAGCCGCATCTATTACAGATTTCAAACGAATGTATTTAAAGGTCAATCACTTATAAACATCAGTAAACATGAGAAAGACAAAAATACGGCTGAAGCAGTAGAATAAAATGCAGGCTCAATTCTCCCCAGGAAAACGGTTAATAGTCGTTTTATTTATCATCTGGAACCTTTGATTCAAATGATTTCTTTGTTCTCTCACTGCATCAAACAAGAATATCAATGACCTATAGTGACCTTAAAGGGCCTAATATTTTCAAATTCCTCACAAATAACCAGACTTGATTGTGGGTCAAGTTATTTCTGCTGGGTGCGAATTTTACTGCCTTGTCTATTTTGTCTACTGGCAACAGAATAACTGAATTGCTTGCTATCTTCCAAATGAAGATTTCGCAGAGGTTGATACCATATAATACCTTTAGCATTAGCAGATACACAGCCAGTTCTTTTCTGTGTGTCTGACTAATGCAGGCGCCCAAGTGATTCTGGTGCCAAAAGTTGACCATTTGTTTATTCAAAAAGGTCAATTGCACTCCGAAAGTTTGTTATTGATTAAGTGACCACAGGCTATCCAGCCTCCCGTGTTTGTTTGCAGTTCTCCTTGTTATTTTCTTCAAGCGAGTTGACCTGATCATAGATACCCATTAAAGTGGCCAAACAAGTTACTGACATGCAAAGCAGGAAGAACAAGTGATATATTTAGTTAGATTTTCAGTTCTTTCCTCGTATTTCAAAGAAAGGTAAGCCTGAAGAATACGTATTTATATCTTTTGTACTTGATAAAATGAGCTTTATCTTGTTGCTAATTTACTGTCTTTCATTGAGAAAAAAAGAGGATTCTCAATAAATAAGTACAGGTTTGCCATTATATGTTACAATGATGACAAATAAATGTAAGGAAGTTGGAGATTTGAAGAAGTAATTAATTTATATTTTAATGGAAAGAGACTTTTAAGCCGAATAAAAAAATTGTGTAGGCAACATAAATATTGCTTAAGAAACAGAAAATACAATATATTAAATATATGAAATTGAGAAATATCACATATTTTCTGGTGAATGTGTAAGCCATGAAACTGCAATAATTTCTCAGATAAGTTCAATTTATTATGCCTGTTGTTATCATGTAGTTCAGTTTCAAATTGGTGCCTGAAAAACAATTTTGGGGAGATTGATATTCATGGTTTAAATATATATATACAAATAAATATATTAATTATTTATTTATATATACATAGACATATATATATATAAATATATATATATATAAATGAAACTATAAAGATGAATATTTTATCTTTATCTTAGATTCTATCATGATAAGAGAATACTTGCTATAATAGATAGAGCATTAATATAAAAATTAATAAATATTGTAATTTATCCAATTTTTATTTTCATCATTTCTTTTTTCTTATATATATATATATATATATATATATATATATATATATATCGGCATATGCAAGTTCTAAGTCTGCAATATGTTGATTTAGTTAGTATCCCAAGTATTCAAACCCCTTTGGAGGCCATATATTAATGCTAAGACAGTGTAAGGGGATGACAAGTTGGATGAAAGGGGTTATCCTTTTATCTTCTCGTAAAGAAACGGAACAACGAAAAGTATGTCTGTAACTATAACAAAAAGGGGTTTTATTAACTCACGGTTACCTATACCGTTTGGTATAGGTAGAAGACAGTGGGACAGTGTCCGTCTGAGGAAGAGGAAGAATATAAGAGTTCTTAGGGCCGCCCGTATATTTCTTCATGTGAAGATGGTAGTAGTCGTCAAGTGGCGATGGCAGTGGGAGAGAGAGCGTTTCCTCGTTCCTCGCTGGTGCTCTCTGCGATGTGTCCAAGCTGGTGCCAGGAGGTCGTCTGATTTTTTTCCTCGAACCCTAAGGGGACATAAGTAGTCCCTTAGGGAACTAACGATATTACTGTGCCCTTTGATTTTATTGGACAAGCCAGCTCACAGGGACAGTGATTACGCATTCAAAAGTAGTCCCTATTGGTGACTGCTACAACAGTACCGCTGTCACTAGCAATATGAAAGAGGAGAAAACTTCCGTATTGCTAGCAATGGGGACTGTTTCTGTGGATGGGATTTCTTATGGATGCTCTATATAAATTGGGGTTTTGGCTTGCAGTATATTATTAATTTTGAGTACATATATATTGTTTTCTTTTTTCTCTCTCTATGTATAAATGACTAAAAGCTTTTTTGAATATATAGCTATATAAATATATAGTATGATATTGTGTTTTGGTATAGGAAAAATTGACGAAAAAGTAGAGAAAGACAACAGTTTTAACTTTTAAAAATGACCATCAAAATCTGAGAAGTTACAAAAAAGTGAAAGATCTGAATAATTAAGTACACCGTGATTGTAGACGTCATTTTGAAATTTTCATTTGTAACTAACAAAGCTTTTTCATTAGGAAAATGTCTCTGTTGATTATCCATGAAAATAAACGGTGAATATCTGTGAGTGTCCATCACTGAAAGCATCAGCGAGTCGGATAGAATTTGTAATCGATGAAATCTATTGAAATTTTCTATGTATAGAACACAAAATGAAAATTTTGTAATTCAGTGACTATTGAGAATCAAATATCCATTTGTCAGCTGCAATGCTATAGCGGTTTAAACTGGAGAATCTGATTTGTCTTTATATATATAAAGAAAGTGTTTGAGACAAATTTTACACGTTTTTGAAATGAAAGAAAAATAGTCATATCTTGGCTAATAATTTATGTATTCTTAAAATCCAAAGTCAATCTCTTAGGGGACCTTTTGCCGAATACAGCTCACTTGAAAAAGCTGCCATGAGCTTCCACTACAGCCTCCGGGTAAGATTTGACCTTGGAGTATGCAGTCCTCATGATGTCCTTTGCAAAACTCCTGAACGCCAGTTTGATCCTGGCATTCAACTCGTTCTTGACGTTGCCGATGATACGCCTGGTGTCTTCTCAACTGTGCCCCACATATAATAATTTATGGTGAGTCTGGGAGGCAGATTTTGGACTGGTGAAGTCGTGGACATTCTCAAATAACTACTTCTGGGTTTTCTTTAAAGTGTGACATGGCGCTGAGTCCTGATGTCACACGTATGGACAGCAACTCAATATAGCCATTTGAATTGAGTCTGAGTCTCTTTTCGAAGATATAAAACAGCATGATATGGTATTTGCTAGAGACACACCTGAAGACCATTACAGTTTGAGGAAAGCCTGTCTTTAAGACTCATATTGCACATCCATCATATGATTCTCATATCATTTTTCTCCATGCAACGCATATCCACAACCTTCACTAGCCAGGTTTCACTTCTATACATCATTGCACTGCATACATATGCTCGATAGACTCTTTTCTCGGTCGACAGTGGTAACGCTCTACTGGTTAGTAATGGCAGAGTTCCCAGAACTTATTTAATCTATTCCTAACTCTTACAATCACACTAGCACCTGCTCCACCCTGTGCTCTAATGGTATCATTGAGGTAACAAAAGTTCTCGACACCCCCAATAGCTTCACCATCCAAATATACCTTGTCCACATCCGAGTTCTCATCATCTTCATTGTCTTACACTCCTTGCACACAAACTGCTTATCCTTTTTCAGTTATTCGACTGCACTTCTTATGTACCCAATGCTTATAAGATTGAATTGCACCCGACTTCCTTTCCACTAACTGAGCAGGGGAACTTTTCTTTTTTGGAATGCTATATTAATGAATTTTGACACTTCAACATGCTGTGTTGAAGTGTGTAATATACTAAGCAAGATTAGTAAACAGAGGTTTCCTAATGAAAAGGAAATGATGTAACGATGAGATATTTCTCTGATAAAATAATTTATTCATGAAAATGCTTAGCATAGTTTGAGGGCTTTCAAGTATTCGTTTAAAGCTGTGCCATAGCTGAAACCATTTTGATAACAAATCATTTTATTGGATGAGGTGTTGAAAGGAATCTCCCCAGCTAGACGATAATGTTGACACAGATTTATAAACAGCTTTATCATGTTCCTTTCCAATTGAAAAGCTTATCACTCATTTCCGGATTAATACGAAATCATCCACTATTTTTTCAGCCCTGCCGCCGCTACAACAGTATTTCTTTTCAACTCAATTAGATTGTTTACTTTAAAAAATCTACAACCGTGATTCGATTTGTATCAGAATATTCCGTTATCTACTTGCTCTAAGAATCGTCAATGGAAAATATTTGAAAAACTATTAGTGAGTCTTTAAGACAGGGCAAAATCTTATGACTATAGAGGAATATTAAATCTGTAGAGTATAAGGAGATGTGTGCAGAACAGGAGACTTTGCTGGTATGGCCACGTTGAAAGAATGGATGATAGTTCTCGGGTTAGTAGATGTAAAACAGTTCAGGTAGCAGAGTCAGTTTGCAAGAAAAAATGGAAGGAAGTGATAAGTATGTTCTTGCGAGAAAGAAAAAGATGGGCAAAATAACGACTTGTCCAGAGATAGATCAGTTTGAAAGTTCATTTCTAAAAGCCGTCCAACACATGTAAAACTGACATTAAACCCAATATGATGATGATTAAAGTAATTATAAACTGATATTTACCTACATTTCTCATGACATTCAGTCAGTTTACAAAGAGGTAGAAAATGTATACACGTGTAAGGATAGACAAAACATGCCCTGTGTCATTTTCGAACTTCCCTTTGTGAAATAATAAGGTTTTACTCATGGCCATCCCTACTACAGGCCAGGCAATCCTGCAACTGGGGTCCTTTACTAGGGGCCATGTGAATTTTCTTAAATATTCGATATAGAAGTTGGAAACAAAGGGAAAATTCCTCTGTGAGATTAGTTTGATGTTTTTATGTGTTTTACACACCAAATAATAAGAACCACAATGAGTTAATTGATAAATTTTACAATTATTGACAAATTCATATAAATGAAGAGACAGGTAACTTTGAATAAACAAAGACAAATGCATATTTCAATGAAGAATTTTTATTTCAATGTTGGATTTTTTTTAGAGAATTTGTACTTATGTCAAAAGATCATTACTTGTATATTGTGGTTAAAAAGAAAAAAAGGATCCGCACCAGTTGATGATATCAAGCAGAGAAACAGTTTGTTCAAATGTGATATGTGTTTTACTAACAAAAAACTTAAACTGTCCTCATTTTGATTGTTTTCAGCGCAACATTTTCGCTATAGTCTTCATTTCACATCATAAAATAATCCAAAAATAAAGTTCAAACTAAAATTTCAGCATCCAAATCTCTAGTGTGTTCTCGTAGTCGATTAATCTAAGCAAACAAATTCACTGAAATGGAAGATGGAATTAGAAAAAATAAACAGATTTACTGAAATGGAAGATGAAATGTGATAATACAATGTCCATAGATTAAATAGAAGGTTTAATTAAAAATCTATAGGTTATCCTATAAAATGGACAGGGTTCACAGCAATGAGTTACAATAATCAGAATGTTGTGGCAAAACAAGGAGGACACTACTTACAAAAATTCCTAGAGAAAGTTCTTCACCTCAAAATCTGAAAGTAGTAATTAAAACTTCTTATTTTAATGTCTCACTAATGACTTGTTATCATCAAGAATCCACCCCAAAAAGTGTTCTTTCTTTTTGCGGTATAGAAAAGAGAAAAAGCACTCCCCGGATCTCAATGCTCCACCATAAAAGAAAAACTCAAAAACTGAAAAAATCATTTTATTCTTCAAAAGGTTTGTACACAATGGTATTGCAGAACCAGTGAGTCCTGTGTTTCTAATGATCAATTACCTTTTCTAACTGATTATAAAGCACAAACAACAAACTCCTGTATTTAAAAAGAAAGTGAGTTTACCTTTTACAATAAATTTAAAAAAAGCTTTGACATATATATTCGCACCATATCACAGAATCAACGAGTCCTTTGTTTCTAATGATCAATTATTTTTCACTGATCATAAGCAAACCAACAAACATTTTTACTGAGTATGGTATAAATATGGATTTTGAAGCTTTTATTTCTAAATTTTCATCAGTAAAAATGTTTGTTGTTTGGATGCTGAAATTTTAGTTTGAACTTTATTTTTGGATTATTTTATGATGTGAAATGAAGACTATAGCCAAAATGTTGTGTTGAAAACAATCAAAATGAGGACAGTTTAAGTTTTTTGTTAGTAAAACACATATCACATTTGAACAAACTGTTTCTCTGCTTGATATCATCAACTGGTGCGGATCCTTTTTTTCTTTTTAACCACAATATACAAGTAATGATCTTTTGACATAAGTACAAATTCTCTAAAAAAAATCCAACATTGAAATAAAAATTCTTCATTGAAATATGCATTTGTCTTTGTTTATTCAAAGTTACCTGTCTCTTCATTTATAGGAATTCGTCAATAATTGTAAAATTTATCAATTAGCTCATTGTGGTTCTTATTATTTCGTATGTAAAACACATAAAACATCAAACTAATCTCACAAGGGAATTTTCCCTTTGTTTGCAACTTCAATATCGAATATTTAAGAAAATTCACATGGCCCCCAGTAAAAGACCCCAGTTGCACGATTGCCTGGCCTGTAGTAGGGATGGCCATGGTTTAACTACAATTGAAATTCCTTAGAGCAAACTCACCTTATTTTTCTCTTAATTTATCTGAAAGTCTAAAACATAATGTAGCATGTGATGTGGGTGAGGATTGGTGTAAAATATTGAATATCTTTGTGCCAGAGTACGTTGATCTGAATCTTGTATGATTTAGAAAAAGACATCATTTCACTTAGTTTAGTGGGGGGGGGGGGGGGACAATTTATTGAGGAATGAGTAACACATCAAAATACACCGACTCATGACTTTTTTTATATTGAAATGAAATGAAGGCACACAAACCAGACAATTCAGAATACAAGAAGTTAAAGGACACAATTAGTGTTGTCCAGCCTACAACATTTTTTCTCACTCTCTTTACCTTGTCTAAAATTTGTAGTATAGCTGGGGTATTCTTCAATCACCACGGTATGTTCACTTTGTTGGCAGAATCAGCTAGACTGTGATGATATGGCAGTTAAAGTTTACATATTCTCTTCTCTCTTTCGTTGTCTTTTTCTTCTTATTATTCTTTTTCTTCTTCTTCTTCTTCTTCTTCTTCTTTTCATTCTCCTTCTTCTCAACAACTGCTTTCACAACATCGATAAATGCATTTCGGTTTTAAAAATCTCTTTAAGGTTTTTAATCTTTCTTCAGAGTAAACATGGACACACACAAAACAACCAATACCATACTAATCCTATTTTTTACAAACTCTTGTCTTGATACATATTGAAGACAAGCCGTTACAGAATCGTTCAAGATGTTGGAAAGAAGTTTAATTCCTAAAAGTGCAAAAGCTGCAAATAAAGAAATACATTTATACTTTAAAAGCTGTATTGTGTTTGTTACTGACAAACTGGTTCTTTAACATATATTCAAATGTGGAGATATTTTAATTGCACTCTATTTCTACTATTGGATTTTCATTTGAAGATTCTTCTTTTGAAAATTTTTATTAAAAATTGATATAAGATACAAGAATTAAAGACAAAATATATTTTTGTTAAATTTCTTTTTACTGAAGGGTCACAACTTATAAAGGCTGAAGGTCACTTGAGAATAAGGGTTAATGCAATGGAATGATAACTAGTTGAAAGGTGAAGAACTTCATGAGAGGATTGAGGAGGATTAATGGAATGAACTAAGTCTAGGTACTTGTGACGATATAAGACTGGAATCTGTTGACATTAGATTTTAAAACGATCATGTTGTAAGCAGTTCTGCGGCAATGTGTTCCATAGGCAGGAAGCTTTTTTGAAGAAGTTTTTTTTATGAAATGCAATAACTATGTTTCTTAAAATTATAGAATTTTTCAAAGAATATTATTTTAAAGAATCAATCAACAGTTCGATGATAAACAAATAAAAGTATCTGATTGAAGAAAAATATCACTTCTATAATATCATTTAGGATTTCAGATTAAATGTGTTTGATAAAAATACAGGAAAGACAAGCTATGGTTAGGAATAAGGCATACATAATTCTTTAGTTGTTACTTAAAATAGTTAAAAATAAATACATAAATTGTCAAGGGTAGAGATTATAAAACATTTTGTTGTTTTAAATTTTAATGTCTACGAGACAATCTGTGACATGTTGGGTCAATATTTAATATATATATTATTAAATGGTTGCAAATTCCAAGTTAAGACTGCTGCTGCTTTTAAACACTCATACTAGTTCACAGACTGTTATTATTATATAGATAAATATACGCCAGCAGTTACGGCTGCTACTGCTGCTTTCAAACAAACATACACATCATGGTTGACAGTGCTTTCAAACAAACATGCACAAATATGTATGAAACTCTTATGTGATGTCATAATAGACCATCTCTCTCTTCTGTCTCCCTTTTACCTATTTCTGGTCTTCCTCTTTCTATCTTTCTCCCATATCCTATTTTTCTCTCTCTTTCCCCCCTCTCTCCTCTCTCTTAATTATTTACATCATTTGCTTCCTCCCACCATTTGTCTCATCATTCACCCTTCATTTACATTAGTCACCCTTCCTCCCACTATCTAAAACATTCATGTACAAATGAAAAGTGTGCACAGTGACAATATAACCACAGTATCAGAGTTTTAGTCATATATAGAATATTCGGGATGGCATACGACAAAGAAGATATTCGAATTTATATGTTATTTTATTTGCTTGATATAAACCAAACTAAAAGTGGCTTTCTTACATAGAATTTGCATGGAAAATGAGAGCACACAGACATTTACCATTACACTGAAACAATTATATTGTCAAAAATCAAATTATTCCAGAATATATTTTAACTTTACTATAGAATTTACTCATGATAATAGGCATGATCGTAAGAAAACATTCTTAGAACTGGATCCAGATGAAAATGATTTCTAACAGTTAATAGGGATTGAAAAATACATATTGACCTAGGAATAGTGGTGACTAAGGGATGGCTGACTCCATATTCCATAATTGAGGTCTCATCACTGGATGCAATTTTGTGTCATACCTAGGATGGATCAAAAGAATTTAATACATATACATGTCTACAAACCAAATCTATCTATAAACTAATTGTATACAAACCATATGTACGGTTTTGGCCTAAAATGGCTCAATTGACGGTTGACATGCCATAAAACACAACAATCAGCCATCATTTTTGGTAAAACTTTAATGATCATCGATTGAATTGCCAGAAATGAGAAGAAAATACTAACTTATTTGGATTATTCAGACTACTGTCCTCATCTCTGATGTTATTCTCACAATGTTTTGGTTAATGTAACCTCTGACCTTCTTCAAGTGCATCTTGTCGAACTTGAGAATCTGTATGTGATTCCGAACTGAACCCTTTATTTAATCCACTGAGGTAGATTGTTCTCGTTCCGTCAGCCATCAGTGGGTAGAAGTCATGAGTACTTTTGAATTATACTCTTAGTATCTCCTGTACTGAGGATTGGACCTTCAACTTCGAGAAGACTGTCACTGATTATTAATTAACACATGATCGACATAAAGATTCCCATGTTCAACAAGAGGCACCTGAAGAAGGTCGCAGATTGCATCAACCGAAACGTTGTTAAGATAACATCCAAAATAATATAAATTATCATCCTCAGCTAAAAAAGTTCCAAAATGCTGAGTTATATATATATATATATATATATATATATATATATATATATATATGTTTATTAATTGTTTTTATGGGGAATTTCGAACGAACAGACAGATGAACAAAAAACTGTATAAAACATAACCTCCTTGACAAGAATAATTATGCAAACAAATGTACTGCTATCAACAATGGGTTACGAAGAGAACGTTGGATCAATCAAAAAAATACTGTACTGTTATTCTTTAAAAAGGCAAAAAGAAATAAGCGTAGAAAAACCACATGTTAAAACGGTTCTGTAAAATACTTCTGCCAGACAAACGGCAGGGAATCTGGAAAGTAATTCTAGTCAATTTCTATTTTCCATAAAATGATTCAATATTGGCTACATCCTATAAGCCGACCTAAAAACATTACCATTCAAATTCTTACGTGACCAATACATAATGATGGGCTGATTTCTATAAAAGAAGAAAACTGTCATAGATTTACCAATGATAATAAGATATTTGCGACCAGAGCCGTTCTTTACAACATATCCTATGTAGTTCCCCTTTTCTGATTCGTTCACTGCTGCTTTGTTGCACATTTTTGTCTCTGTTTTAACTTCAGCCATTCAGTTTGCACATGTCTTCTTAAACATACGACATATTTATATTGTTATAACATTAGACATTGTTTTGTATTGTCAGACCACATTTACATGCTATTGACTTTTAGATTATATTAGTGTTATGGTGTGATTGTGATCTACCCTATTTTTAATTAAATGAACTCTTCCAGACACTAGAGGACATTTATCACAAGTCTCCAGGCAGTCTCAGAACAGTCTTTCTGTAACATACCATTCTGTACTTCTGTAAATACACACTTTTGTAAACATACCACCGTGTTGTCTTATTATTTATCAGCCCTTCAAGGTTACAACAATTATATTATATTAAATTAAATATTCAAAAGAATAAAATTCATGTGTCGATATATGAATTTTATAAATGTTGAAAGTGAGAGAATTTGCCACATGTCAAAGACCCTTGTCGTAGGTGTTATTTCAGAGTTTTCTTTCTCCAATACTAGTTGCTCACGTCTATTCTACTATTTTATCCTGAAGAGATAAGAGATGGTTTCATACATTTCCCAATTGTATTAGTGAAACTGATGCTATTGTCTTGACACAACTTGAACACATATATCTTTAGGCAGCAATTTCTCCTGCATGCAGATTTCATTAAACATGAGCGATGTCTTCTCCCCTTTGATCCGTTTATGAAGTTGTTCCATTGGCCTGATTAACATTTTACTCTTAAGTAGAAATACATTGATAAATTGACCAAATGTCAGTGTTGAAGTAAAGGTCCGACCATATTCTGTATATGTGGGAAGCAAATATTAATTTAGACAATTATTGTTAGAAGAAACAGACTATTCATAATTGCAAATAAATAAAAAAAAAAGGAGATAAATGAAAATTAAATGAATAATTTTTTTTTTTATTACATTATCGAATAATATGAGTAACTATACATTATTTTGTACATTGGTCATTCTCAGGTTAATTGGCATCCATATTTGAAAATAGAAAAACAAAACAGAATATAAATGAATGAATTATTTAGTCTTTCAAATTGTACAGGTCTTGTCCACAAGTTATTCATTATACCCTGATGATGAGTTATGCAAGTCGAAAGCTTGAACAAGAATAAGTCGACACATTGTGAATTTTGGTGGTTTCCATTATTTTTTTATCTCAAGAATTAACAAAAATAATTAGATCCCTGAAAAAGTGGGTAATAAATGCAACAGTTATGAGTTACCATTTCTCTCGGAAACGTTTGTTTATATATATATATATATATATATATATATATATATATATATATATATATATAGCACATGTATAATTTTTGTTTCCTAGATGTTAATCAAATGAAACTCGAGTGTTTATAAAAAGTGCTCAATAACAAGTAGAGCTGTTTTTTAGTAAAATTTTTCATCGATACGAACATCATTGGTTACTTATGTGCATACATGTTTCAGCTGCGTTCTCTTTCGAGAGCCAGCTTCCTCAGACCTTTAGATTTATATCCAGTTACACATGCTCCCTTTCTTTCACTTTTTATCATTTAAGTTTATCGAGTACGTTTGGCCGCTTTCAAATCTTTTTATACATTTTATTACTCTACTTGAGAGTATCTTCAACGTCGCCTAAGCATGATCAATGCGTGTGAGGCTAAATATTAAAAAGGTCAGTGAATAAGTTCTTTCCAAACTGATCTATATATAAACTTTATTCATATGCTCACATATATACAGACCCGTATACACACACACACATATATATATATATATATTTAAGAATTTGGGAAGAAGAATTATTCGGTGTGCTCACTTACCAGGGTAAGAGACTAAAAAAATTTTTAATAAGATATTTACGTATTGGATTATGTCATACTATTGGTTTCGTGCCTCTGAACTAATCGATGACGTCCAACTTTTCATTTGAGTCATAGTTTTTTCTCTACCCGAGTTCACTACGATTTTTAGGACATCATTGATAAGTACTGGGCACGAAATCAATAGTATGACGTTATTCAATATATATATATATATATATATATATATATATATATATATATATATATATATATATATATGCTATTTTTTAATTTTTTTCTTTCTTTTCGTTTATTATCCGAGCATATGAAAAGATGAAATCGGTAAAATTGATTAATATTTTTCTTTGGTCTTTATTTTAGTCAAAGATTTAAAAACCTTTGATGAAATTTCAATTTCCTAAAATATCCTAATATCGCGTTTTGAGACTGATGTCACATTATTCAAGATGAATGGCACACTCAAACTTTTACTTTGATGAAAAAAGCATCTGGTTCCAATATTGTGAATGTTTTTTGATGAGAAAAGAGTAAAAACCGACGGCAGAAAAAAGAACTTTCATGGACCATTATGAGAGAAGAATTTGTCCAAAAATCAGTAAAATCCGAAAACAGTAGACAGTCTCAATATGAGCACCAGTTAAAGAACGAAAATCAAAAAGTATGTTTTAATGTTAACGAGAGAAGAAGCGCTATGATAAAAGTTTTATTTTCCATTTTTCATTGAAAGGTGTCCACAGAAAGACAAGTGAAAAATCTCTATCTTAAACCAGGAAGAAAATTGTCTAAACTAATTTTATACATTTATTTTCATTCAATATTAATTTGACTACACTCTCAGAAATGCGTGTAAATCTTAAAATGATTTGGTATTCTGGAATTTTTGTGCTGCAATATATATATATATATATATATATATATATATATATATATATATATATATATATATTCTCTGTATTTTCCTGGATTATCTCCAGATGTTTTGCATCTTGATCTTTGTGATAAAGACGGAGTCAGTTATAACAGCCTGGATTACCTGTGGTTGTTTCCAACTCCTTCAGAAATACGTGTAAAAGTTATTTTGCTCCGGAATTGTCATTAAATCATAGAATGATATAACCTGGATTTACTGTTTTATTTATTTATTAATATCAAATTAAAATTTTAAATATTAACTATTGAGTTTCATCTTTGCTTTTTGAAATTGATTTCTAGACGAATCGATTTGAACTATGATTTAAAACCGCTGTGTACTCCTGCTTTGAACCTCATATTACAATTTTTATTCTTATTTTTTATTTCTATAATTTTTAATTTTCCAGAAAATAAAGTGTTAAACATCGTCTTTGCTGTCTATGGAGTCCTGAAATGAACACAGAATCAATAATATTATTGTAAAAAACGCTATTTCTTAATTGATAACACCATTGGATTGCACGTGAAATTTTACTTGAAAAAAGTTGTGTTTGATTTAGTCATAAGGCTTTGTTTGCAGTTTCAACTCTAACAGAGATACAAAGACACACACACACACACACATATATATATATATATATATATATATATATATATATATATATATATGCATATATAGTCATCCACAAATAAAGTATTTCGTTATATCACAGGTCTTCAGTGTGGGTAGACAGGACAGTGCTTGAACCTGGGATTGAAACTAGGTCGTCTTGTTGACAGTCGACACTTCATAACTATTCGGCCATCAGAAACGAGCCGTGAAAAAGCTAAATCTCAATGTTTATAGAAACACTGTCAACTGGCGAAAAATGCCCCATGTCTCTCAAGAGCTTTTTATTATCGCTAATGGCAGTTGGTGATTTCACTTACCAAGAAGTGTATCGGTGTGTGTGTTTTATCTGTACATGTTGCTAAATATATTATTTAGTTTCTTTTCTAGAAAGATTATTTAATCTAAGACATTCAAATAATCTCATGAACATTTTCACAGAAAATTACTTGTAAGATAATAAAACAGAAATAACACAAATGTACTTATTATTATTAATTTTGTAATGTAGTTTTGTTCATATTAAGCTAAAAACTAAATTCAGAATGATTGCTTATCTGTGTTTATAATAATTTGTTTTATTGAAAACATTGAGACCACCATGTGGGAAAATATCTGAACGTATGATCAGAATGGAGGAAAAATGTTTGTGAATAAAGTCTTGAACTTTTTCTTTGAAAATAACTGTTCAAAACAGCAGACTCCTTAAGATGATTTTTATGCTCTTCCTGTTATCCTTTTTTCAACGATTATTTTGACATGAGAACACAAGGAAGAGGAAAGCTAAAATATTCAAGAACAAAAACAGAAATTTGATCAAGAAGGGTTGAAACAAATCATTCGCTCAATCATTAAACTATTGATCTATAAACAATCTGGAATGATTGCTCAACCTGTTCTACTTTGATCAAACTGCACCATAGAATTTTTTTTCACTCATCATTTTTTCCTATGGTTGTATCAGAGATTTTTTCCCATATTTCATCATGTGTTTATTAATTGTCTCCTTTTTCTTCATTTATTATGGTATCCTTCCCTTACTCTTTCATTTTTGTTCACTCTTTTAGATATAAAATTTCTATTTTTTATCACCCTTCAATTCTTTTCCTCCGTGTCACATTTGCATTTTGATTCTGTTTCCATTTCCTTATTTTTTTCGATTCGACCTTGAACTTCTTTCTTTATGTTTTTTAATTTCCTTATCATTTATTCCCTCCGAATTCTCCTAAAGATTTAATCTTGTCTTATTTCTATTTTTAACCTTAAAGTCATTTTTTCTTCCTTCTTTTTTATATTTCATTTTTCTTTTTCTATTTTTACAAATTTCATTCACTCTGATGTTCAAATCTTTAATTTTCTCTGTTTCTTTATTTTACACGTGCCTTTAAAACATTTTTTAGCCATACATATTCATCTTTAAAAATATCTTTATTCTTTTTTCATTCTTTCTATTTTTTTTGGGGGGGGGGTCAATTATTCTCATTTTTTTTTATTTTAGATATTATCTTATTACTTTTTAACAACACATATTCATATTATTTTTTACTTTTGGAACTGTCATCTTAATATCTGGCCCTTGTTTTGACCTTTTTGTTCTTTTTGTTAGTTTCTCACATAGATTCGCATTTTTTCCAGGCTTAAGTAACTCAAGTAATAACTGCACAGGTAACAGTGATACCGGTAATCATGGTATCGGGAAATATGGCATTAGTCAAAAACTAACAATTGTTCGAAGAGATAGTGGCAGCAAATGTTATTATGTAGCGACTTTCGATGGGACAAAAGTTCAAATCAACCAATCAAAGTGCAAGAAATATTCAGTCCCAAAACGTTGTGCATACTATATGAACCTATGATGGCTCGGTAGCTAAGTGGTTAACGACACGGACTGAGGATCTGGTTGTGCCAGGTTCGAATCCGGTTTGCTCCACAGAAACACTTTTATCAAAACCCACGCCTGACCTTGTGTCTAACCTCTTGGGGAGGAGGTAAATTAAATACCATAAGAACTCAAACATACGGCTTTATTTTTATTTTTTCTGGGTTTCTTCCACAGTCGATGCACGTGAAAACAGCCCCGAAAAAAATAGCTTCGGCTCCCTGGGGGAATAGCAGCAGATGCAATGAGAGACTTGCATAAACTACTAAACATCTAACAAAACACGAATAGATCACCATGACATGCCTATCTCACTTACACGCACGTAAACGCATGTGGTGCTAGCCGAAACAAACATGTGCTCTCAATTTCTCCTTACAAACAAAACAACTCTTCTTTCATGAGAATCTTCTCGGACACTTTGAACTCTCATTCTTTACAACTCTTTATTTCGTTGTTTTAACATGTTGTCAATTAAAAAATAATTATTTTTTATGGATAAACTTTGTCATTCTTTCTTTTGATAATGTTCTATCCTCAACAGAATAAATGTATTTTTATACATCAAAGATTGGGTTTTAAATTAAATATAATATTTCTTTTTAGATATATCATTGCCTTGACCAAGTCTTGGGTGGTTGTAATTATATTTATTTAACTTTAATTAATTTAATTATATCTGAAATATTTATAGAATAAGCAAACAGTGCAATTTAGTTGATTGTGGTGAGGATGCAAATATTTTCTTCATTAAATGCAAAACTAAGTCCAGACTGGTGGTGGAGAATGTAAGGATCAATGTTGAGACCCTAATCTGGAATTTTCTCCTTTGACAAGGACCCTAAATATACATAATGGCTACCTAATAAATTCCTAAAGATTTCATTAAATTTTTGCTAAATTATTTCCATTTATCTCCATGCCCAAACTCCAAATATTGTTTATCATTTTATGAAAAAATAATAAATGGGTTTCAATGAATTCAAAATTAATTTTTTTTAAATAGTAATCTTGTTTGTATAATTCAAAATATTCGAATTTTAAAGCCATTGAAGTTTGTTTTTCACGTTTCTTATTTTGACCAGTGCTTTTATTGCACTCATCCTGTTTGATTTATCAAAACATATCAACGGTTTATTTAACAAATGCTCAACTTTAAATCTTATTCCATGCACACATCGAAAGAATATCTATAAGTAATATTTTATTAAAATTATAACCATATAATTACTGATAGAATCTATCTGAACCTGTTGCTTTAAGTTTGTAGATAAATATTATTTTAAAGTGTGGTACAAGGCCACTAAAGCTGCTTACAATATTCAGAAAGTAGAGCAAAATAAGAAAATCTTGTGATAAAATATCTGTATGTCGAAACAAAGAGTGATTTCGCCATTTTTAGGATGTCTATTTACCCTTAAAGTCAAATCCTGGAGTGGAAGACAATTACGATGCTTTATTATTTATAGTTTTTCTATTCTTTGCTGTTTATCTTCAACCATTTTTCCTCTCATCATTGCTGCATTAATATTTTGTCTCTCCCAATTTCTATTAAGAGATTTTCTTTAAGCATAATTCCTTTGGGGCATTTTATTAATATATAAACAATCTTTAATATTCAGAACATTACTTTACATTGATAAGTAGGCAAAGTAGATAAAAAAATAAATTTGAATTTTGAAAAGGGTATAAGGGATAATGGAAAACTTAATAAAGTTAAAAGAAAATTGCGATATGGAATTATATTTGGAGGAAATAATAAAATGAAGAATAAAAAAAGTTAAAGATTCAAAGAAGCTTTAAAGAAAACAATAAAGGATTGAAAATAAATTAGAATGAATAAATATATCGAAAGGAAGGATACGAAAAAGTAATAGATGCAAATAATATAAGGAAAGGAAACACAAGTTCAGCTGAAGAAGAATGAGGGAAGAAAGAAAAAGAAAATGGAGGGGAAAAGGGGAAATTTACTCATAGAACCAAAAGAAATTGAAACAAAGCAACAAGTAAATTTATATTCCTGTCGGCAAACAAAAATAAAGAATATAAATATGAAAATAATAGAATGAATAGAAATAATAAATCGGCTGATTAAAATAGAAATGGTAGAATGATGTTTAGAAAGAAGGTAAGAAATACATTAAGGTGGTATTAGAGACAGGCAATTAGAAATATTTAAAGAAGCTGAACAGAAATAAGAGAAAGATTGTTTAGAAGGAATGGCCATTATGGAAGAATATGAATGCAAATAGAAAAGAGTAGAAAGAAGCCCAAATTGAAAAATTATGCCAACCTATTGAAATCAGCCATGTTGAAAACTAGTAATAGATATTTTGATGCAAATATCCTGTGTTATATTTTCATTTCACCATTTCGTTAGTGACCATGAACTCCAATATTGTTTCTGAACAATATGTCACTTAAGATTTTCCTTTTTTTCTCCTTCAACCAAAACAGATGATTTGACAGCACTTATAGCATCAGAATATTGAGATTGGCATGAACAAAATGTTCCTGATAAATAAAAATGGCTGAAATGTCTACACGTGGAAGAATGTAAATCTAATTGAAACGAATAAGGAAGCAAAAGTAACAACAACAAAAACAAAGCAAAAATTTTAGATGAAAATTATGGCAACGATAATTTTTAAAAGTGAAAATGAGATGAATGTATGTGGTTAACAAATAAAATAATCAAGTGTAAATAAAACAAATGAACTGAGAATAATTGCTGCCTCCCCCCCCCCAAAAAAATGTAAAAACAGTAAAGATAAAGATAAATTTGAAAGTGAAAATGAAGAATGAGATGAAAATAAGATGTTTAAAATTATATCTAGATAAAAAAAAACTGATTATATTTTTTAAAAGTACATGAAAAATATTTTTGCCTTAATAGATGCTAAAATTATAACAGAGAAATAGCAGTTTTTTTGTTGATGACATACAGCTTTTGTCGTTTCCGGAAATAGTTCATCGCTCTTCCTGTTATTCAGGTTAAATTGCACCGATTCCTATTTGATCTTTTCTTCCAAATCATCAACAGTTTGAGGACGATGTTGAAAAAAACAAACCCTTTCTCATTCTCATAAGTATCTTCTAAGGGAAACGACAGAATCTGTTGACCTTGACAACATGTCACCATTTTAAAGACATCAAACCTAAAAAGAACCATTTCCCTCAACACCTCATGACCATTGATAGAGAAAATGATGAAGACCATTATCATCACCATATTCGGTTAAACGTCCATTTTTACATGCTGGTATGTGTTGGACGGCTTTTAAAAATCGACTTCCAAAGAAACCTATCTCTGGGCGGGTGTTTGTTTATACCTCTTTCTATTAAGTCCATCCTTATCATTTCCTCACATGTTTTCTTGATTATCAACTAAGTTGTTCTACATTTACTAATCGAAGAATTCTCATCCATTCTTTCAACATGGCCATACCATCGAAGTTTAAAGTTCTGTACTCATCTCCCTATGCTATCCACATTTAATCTTCTTCTGACGTCATCAGATCTAATCTTGTATTTAAGATTCACATAACATATCCATCGTTTATTCTCATAACATTTCTCTCCATGCAACGCATGTCCTCAACATTTATTGGCCAGGTTTCACTTCCGTGCATCACCACACTGCGTACACATGCCTGATAGACTCTTCCATTGATCGACAGTAGTAACGCTTTACTGGTTAGTAATGGAAGAAGTTCTCTGAACTAACTTCATCCACTTCTAATTTCTGGTCTATCTGTAAAAGAAAACTTCTTGAAAAATAGAAGTCTGATGCTCCACTGTCAACCTCACCTCTTTCTCTCTGCACTTCACTCTGTTCACTGAGCAACAACACTCTTCAGTTCTTATACTAATCAATTCACCCCCTATGCAAATTGACTACCAAACAGAGCCATCTAGCAGTTAGAGACCCCAAACAGCCAATTTGCAAAGGGGGGATAACTCATTTGGCGACTAAACCACATAACTCTTGCAATCACACTAGCACCTGCTTCTCCCTGTGCTCCAATTGTTTATTATTGAGAAATTGTTATAATAATTAATGAAGAACATGAAAATCACCGAGACCTTCTTCACCTCTCTACCACAACCACAGGCCACACAAAACTCATTTCAAATATGGGAGATCTTTATTAATATATACATTTGCATGTGGATATAGAGATGGATTGATAGAGTTGTCATATTGTTAAGTTCCTATGCAAAATTTTCAAATAGTTGTGTTTTCTTTAGCAAAAACTTAATTCATGTTGTTTTAGAATTCTACTCTTGCAATGAAGCAAATATATTCATTGAAAATTCTTGACAATAAATGATAAAATACCGATTCGTTAGAATTGCAATTCATTGCTAATTCGAGCCATGCTTTATATTCTCATAATAGATTTGCACACACGTTCTTGATAAATGAGATTTTCTAATAAATCAAACATTCATTCGATTCAATAGATTTTGTTTTATATTCCAGCTACAACACTTTGGATATTATAAACAGTTCTTGCCTCGATCTGATTATTCTGAAATAAGACGAATCGGTATTGACTCCTTCGTGGAATATCTATGATACACAGTACTCGTTAATATTTAATATGCACAGTAGTGATTGATATCTGTAACAAATAATTACATTTTGATATTGCCATAAAATGTTTTAACTTTATTCAGTGATTATATTTGGATTCCTTTGCTTTCCTGTAAACAAAGAATAAAACATCCAAACAAAAACCAAAGAAAAGAACAAAAGTTTTGTTATTTTTGCTCTTAGCTAAATGTAAAGCTGGCATCATGGCACCTTTTAACTGAAGAGTTATGAATTATTATTTAAACAGAATTTGGTACTGATATCGAATGTGAACCTGTTTCCGGGAACTTTGCATTGGCAGCGTTCGGGCATGTTACATAAACACCCGAGAGATGCCGAGGTGAATGTTGACAGACGATAACTTCAATACGTTGCTGTGTCGTATTTTTCCAGTTTTGTTTTCAAAAAAGATATCAAATAACAAAAAAACGAACAAAACATAGCGAAATCACTGTTAATAAATATTTGTTTTTAACAAAACAATGCAAAACAACTGTTAATAAATATTATTTTTAACAAAACAATGCTAAACAACTGTTAATAAATACATTTTTATTATTTATTTTTGCATTTCTTTTTTATTCAGTCGACTGATTAAAAAGTAGGTTTTTTGTGTTTCTTCAAACTGAAAAATAATTTTTTGTGCGTTTTTTTTTGTTGACATTTTCTTTTTTAATCAGTTGGATTATGGTTAGGTTTAAACAAAGACTCGTCTATCTCAACTGTATGCCCTGGGCTGCCGATCTGATGAGGATTTCGTAACAAATGGTCTTCGCAGACCTCTCTCAAAATATTTTTCCAATCGGTCTGAGTGTTCGGTAATCCAATGCCACATTCCTTCCATGTGGTCTGAAAGCTGACAGCTGATTGGCTAATCGCCTCGGCATCTTTTGGGTGTTTACATAACATGCCCGAATGCTGCCAATGCTAAGTTCCCGGAAACTGGTTCATATTTGATATCAGTACCCAGAATTTTGCAGGTACAGAAATGTAACATGCAGTACAATAATATTGGTGAAATAACCATTATTACTAAGAACGAGGTAATATTTTATTACTAAAACAAACAAATCTTCTCGTCAGAAAAGAAGCAGATTTATCCAGCAGTTAGAAAAGGAAATGATGAGCAGCTCACATCTCTCAATTCTCGTAATCTTCATGGGCTCTGAGAGCATCTGCCCCAACTTCAGAACATAGTTGTTGTATCACAGATCCTCATGGATAGCACAAAGGTTCGTTGTCTTATGAACATTCAGCCTTGTCGCCAATGGACGAGCTAGGGTCTGCATTGATAAGGACCTTAAGCTGCTCCAGAAAGTCCTTGTTCCTTTTGCATGAAGGATATGAAGTTCCCCCCATCCATCATGGCCTTTGACGTCATCTCCAGCGAGAGGGACGTCATGCCTCTGTTCTCCTTTCAAAAGAGCCTGAGAGTCACCATATAGATCTACCAGGAGGTGCTGAGGAGCATGGTAAAGCCCTGGATGGACGGGATAGCCACCACCGGACGCACTTATATCTTTTAACAGGACTCTGCTTCTGTACACAAAGCTAAGACGACCCAGGCCTTGCTGCTCAACAATGTTCCTCACCATTGGTCACCAGACTTTTGGCTGCCCTCTTGCCCAACTGTAACCCCCTTGACTATTTATTCTGGGGCATGATCGAGGCCAAGATCAACAAGCACGCTACAACATGGTTGACTCCCTGAAGGCTGTCATCATGAAGGCATTCGCCACTACAGACAAGAACATGGTCGCCAAAGTGTGTGACTCATTTCGCACCCACCTTTAGATGATCGTCTCTGCCGGCAACAATTACATTGAAAAATAATATAGTATGTAACTTTCAAAGCATGTCCCCTTGATGATCCCATTGAAATTAGGGAAAAATCACATGGGGCAAGATCAGCTGAATAGAGTGGTCGTTCCTGTATAATGATATTCTTTTAATTAGTTGCTCGTTATTTATCATTCTTTTTCTATTGTTCATAGCTGAACAACCTAAATAAGAGGAAATGTAAACAAAAGCAGGTGAAAAAAATGCAATGGTTGCAAAAAGTTACGGTTGCAATTAGATATCAAGCGTTCGATAATAACACAATCCGCTTATCCCTCTTTCGCCTATAGCTCACACGGAACACCCAGTCGTTACTTTTAAGACAGACGTTGTATGTGTGAGTGTGCATTTATGTATGTATCACTGTAGCATACAGATCCACTTAGTAAAAATAATAAAACATGACTGAATAAGTCATTTTTTAAAGGATGATATGTGGCAATGGGAATTTGGAAAATGGATAGGAAATTCCATTTGCAGATAGAATTGCTATGTTTTATAATCATGATAGGAAAACAAAGAAGAATGAAGACATTCTCATGGGATACGAAGAGAAAAATGGAAAATATGGCTTCATTGATTAATCGTTTAATGTTGGTGCGCATCTGAAAGATATGAATTAAATTTATATATAACTAAAAAATGTGATCGATGGGGTCAGTTTTTGAGGAAATTGTAGTTCATTCTGATGTGATCATTAGATATTGCTATGAGCTTATTTTGGGAAATGTACAAAAAAAAAACATGTAAAATAAGCAAATAAATATTCTAACCTTATTTTTACACACCCGCATCTAAATATGCATACACACAATAAATGGTGACGGAATTCTATTAGTTGATCTTGTTGGAGGCGAATGTAGATTTTAATATGATGTAGATCATTTTTTTAAAAAGAAAATTATGGTCGCCTAATTGATGAGTAGGAAATTCGAAATCACCTGTACTGTTCTGTCCAGTGTCCAATCAGAATATCATTTGTATAACTGTGAATGGATTAGTCTGTTATTTATTAATACTTTGACTGCCATAAATGACGTCATTGCATTAAATACATTTTTATTCACTCTAGGATTATGTTTTCCATTCTATTTTGAAAAGTTTGGTAAAAAACAACAACACTTTAACCATGCAATTTTCAGTTCTAATATTAATGTCAAAATAAAATTAAGGAAGTGAAAATGAATGAGAGGAAGTCGTCTTACTTTGCGTTTTAGATATTGTTAGTTTATTCAAAACGATAAAAATACTTTACTAAAATATTGCGATTTATTGACTATTATTGAATATTCTAAAAGGATTTTTTGGACAATAATTCCAAAAATTAACATTTAAAACTGCAAGTGTACGTATTATATAAGAATGGAATACTGTATGAAACAATTATGGCTAGGGAAAAACAGAGCACCTGAATAGAGAGATTCTAATCTAATAAATATATTTCTCACCTTTTCCATATTTGTATGATGACAGCAAAAAACGAAGAAAATTGAAATAATATAGTTGAATAACTGAAAAAGAGATGCCCGTATTAAATATATGAGGACTGTAAAAGAAAATAAATAGCATTTTCGTCCTAATAAGCAATAGCACTATTGCTATACATTCTCTTAATAGAGTGTAACCATTTATTTTCCATTTCCGTGATATCTACACTTTTTGCTGATAATCAAAAGAAAAAGTCAGTTAATTCAATAAAAAAATTATGTAATGCTTTTTCATGTTATTAGGTTATGTTAAATTTTTAAATTTATAAGTCACGTAACCAGTTAAGAAAAAGATCCTTTAGACTTACGTGAGAGTTGAACTCGGAGATTGACATCGTAAAACTACTGCCGATCACATTTTTCTGTTTTTGTACGAACAGACAAATCCCCAAAATACCATAACGTTTCAGTGGTGTATAGATAGATAATAAAAGCCTTTTAGTAAATTTGTCCAATCGAAGATTTTTTCTCAACTATCATTTAATAGAAAAGTGTTGTTAGAATAAAAAATACCATTTTAACATGACATAAAAATTATTCAACTTATAAAATCCTTATAATGTATTTTCTAAATATTTTCTGAAATATTTGTGACATCTTGCCTTTATGGGAAAAAATCATAAATAAAATATTTTGAATGCAATCTAAGTGAGAGTTTTAAATTTAGAGTACCTAACAAAGTTTAAGAGTCTCACTGTGAGCCAACCAATCTGGTTTCCTAGCAACAGGTCTGTCTCTACATTTCTGATCAGAGTAGACCTGAGAGCACTAATAACTAAATGCTGAATTGAAACTCCTCAGAGCTTTCAAGTCTGAACCTTGTTACCAAATGCAGTTTGATAACGTGAAAAAAAAAACGCACATCAACAAACACTCGCACACACATACATGCAGTGCCTACACTATAGTTCATGCCCGAATCTATGATATTGGTTACTTTTTATGAAAAAACCAACACATTAATTTGTTTTTAATCACCAAAATCAAAATATTATCCAATTTAAAAGAAATTTTCAGCATTTATCAAATAAATTTTATATTTTATAAAGAATACACGTTTTTGATTTAACATTGTAACGATTTAAAAAAACAAAAACAATTTAAGTTTAAGTGCATAACAGTTGTTTTTCATATATGCTGTTACTCTTAAAAGTGACTATATACTTTTTACTGACAGTATTTTAAGGTGACATAAAATAAAATGTAGGAGGGTTCTAGAGGGCTGATGAAATCATCCTTTCTTAGGGTCCCCAGCAGGCTTTCTCAAAGTTCTCCCCCTTCTCTCTCTCTCTCTCTCTCTCTCTCTCTCTCTCTCTCTCTCTCTCTCTATATATATATATATATATATATATATATATATATATTAAAGAAAGGAAGATGAAGATAAAAAATTGCATAAAATTACATTAATCCTAATGTATTGTGATAGATCACCTTACGATACTTCACTTATCGTTAATTCTATCATCATTAGTATATATATATATATATATATATATATATATATATATATATATATATATAAATTCTCATCCAATTTTCTTAGTTTTTAATTAATATATATAACATTAGATAAAGTGAAAGAATAAAATAAGGTGCAAATCAAATTTT
This sequence comes from Sepiola atlantica, assembly GCA_963556195.1. Lineage (NCBI taxonomy): Eukaryota > Metazoa > Mollusca > Cephalopoda > Sepiida > Sepiolidae > Sepiola > Sepiola atlantica. The sequence continues at coordinate 112,849,406 of OY744519.1, read as the reverse complement.
ATTACAATTCAAAGTTCAAGCAAAGTAATTGGAAGTCCTTATATATATATATATATATATATATATATATATATATATATATATATATATATATATATAAATTTTCATCCAATTTTTTTTAGTTTTTGATTCATCAATCTGATTGACGAAAATGTAGTTTATTCTGATGTAATCATTAAATATTGCTATGAGCTTATTTGGAAAATTTACAAAGAAAATAAGTTTATTAGCAAAAAAATATATATCTTAGAGAGTAAGACGATAAGGACAATTTTAGCAATTTTCTTTTTTTCCATCTTCTCCTCTTTTCATTTTTAATAAGAAAATTAATGTTTCTGCTGATTCATCCTACCATTTTGTTGTACGAGTATTCTGCATATATATATATATATATATATATATACACAATAGATTTGCAGCCGGATATATTTGACTTTTGTTCTGAAATGGCATTTTCACTCTATTCAGATTGTGCGATTATTGATGAGACATAAATAAAGAAGGAAGGAGTTTACTTATTGTTATGGTTCTTTATTTTTACACACTACATGAACTGTCCCGTTTGACTATAAATATCCCTGTCGGTGTTGGATCCACCCCAGTCCGACAGGAACTGGGCCATTTCGGTGTTCTTTTATCTGTCGGGCTGAGGTATTGGTCCTGGGTAGTCCTAGGAGGTCAACCCACCCAGGCCCTGCTTCCCCTCTTTGGGGTGGAGTAAGTTTATGCCGACGGAGCTGCCCATGCAATTTTTAAAAGGCAAGAGTGCTCCTTTTTTAGGGGTGCCGGCTTGACTTTCCTCACCTTCCGGCCTTGTGCCATATCTTCCTGTGGTGAGAAAGAAGTAAATACTTGGAACTACCCCAGTCTAATACTGGCAGTCAGACAGATGTTCAAGCACTGTCTTTATATGCTGTATTTATACTTTCTTAAATATACTTTGTTTCACTTAATCCCGTGTGTGTCTTCCTTCCGGACCCCTAACAGGTCCACAACACTTATATTACTTACATATTTCAGGATGTTGTTCTCAATTTGATTGCTGTGTTCACATTGTTTTGACCATTGCACTTTTTGATAGTAGGTAACTTTTTCGGAATTCTTAACTGAACCTTTATCTAGTCCACTTCAATAGACTTTTCTCATTCCACAATCCATGCCTTCCAGATATCTATTACCAGTTTCTAAGGTTCCTTCACTCTAGGATATCTCTTAACAAATGGTTTTGGTGAAGGAACTTAAGAATAATTAGTTGAGATGAAATACTTTAAAGTCATGGAACACAGAATGAAAGTAGTCTTCACAACGGTTCAGTTTACCAGAATGTTGCCAACTATAAGAAAACGGGCTGAAACGGGTGCGAACATGACAACGATCAAGATGAGAAAAACAGCATGAAACATATAAATAATTTAAATCACATCAATAATAATATTGTCAAATATTAAAGGAGTATATTAAAAAAAAATACATTTACTTTGTTAAAGAAATACTCTTTGAACATTAAAGTGGGGATTACTGATTTAGTTAGCTATGGTTATATTTATGTATATTATGTGTACTGAAAAAAGAAAATGAAGCTTGTCTCCATGAAGAATTTCATTTTGGTAGTAGAATCCAATTAAAGAGGAAATAAATGATATCAAAATTTAAAATGACTAATGAGCTAAAATCGCAACGGTCGCAAGATACACAAAAAATCTAAAATAAAGCACAACATATCTCCTGATAAAAAAAGTCCAACTTGAATTGTGTGGAACCCCACAACCTGAATCATCGCAAGTTTTAATGACTGCAAACAATCTGATTGTGTGTACAGACTGGATGGCACCCACAGTTTCTGGTGATGTTTTATGATAATTCTATAATTAGACTAAAACCAGATCAATTGTATCTCACGACAATCTTAAATTGATACTTCTAGAAATACTGAGATTCCTTAAACCTTGTGTTATGTTCATCTTGTTACTAAAAATGAGCACAATTCATAATAGAAGGAAAAAATGTAAACCATTATTCAGCACGTAATCTTAATATTTAGTATTTTTAATCATTAGTTATCTTTAATCATGAAGCAAATATAGATTTCAACTTTCATATATTTCTGGGGTTACTTTTCATATATCTAAATGAATAAATGCGAAATATTTTCTTATTTATCACTACTATATTATAATCAAAATAGGTTACTCTAATTTAAATATTTAATAGACTATGTTATTTTGAAATACTCTATTTACAGTCAAGCAAAGTTGCAAATACAATCTTTTGTTTATCTAATTTGCATAATTATATTTTTAAGCAGTTCAAAATAAATAATTGTTTGCTATTATTCGATTATGATTTGATTGTGCCATTTACTTATATATATGGAATATAGTTTTGCCGATATTACCAGTAATTAATTAAAATGATAATAACAAAAAATCGAAACCATATAAATAAACAAATCACACATTTCTCTCTCTCTCTTTCTCTCTTTCTCTTGGCTATCGATGCATTTCTCTTGCCTCCTCTAACTCCTTGATTCTTAATGAGCATTTAGAGAAAGAGCGACTCTCTTTTCTCAGCAGAGCCATCTAATTTACTAGATGTGTCTGCACACATCACAAACATGTATATAAATTAGATGGCAAAATATTAAGTCTCTTTACTCCTATCTATATAATAATAATAAAAAAGAATAATATTTCTATATCTATTACCAATGGAGATTTGATGTCTGTGTGTCTGAAGCCGAAACTATACTATTACTTCTATTAATGTACTACTGTACTAGCGTTTAATGCTCAATTCAGTGTACTATACTATTTTAAGTGGTTAACGACGCGGACTGAGGACCTGGGTGTGCCGGGTTCGAATCCAGTTCATTTCATAGAAACAGTTTTATCAAAACCCACACCTGACCTTGTGCCTAACCTCCTAAAGGGGAGGTAAATAACATAGTATTTTAGGCTTATGTACTATCCTCAATTCAAGATGATGTAGGGTAGTTATATTCTGTTGTTATGAGACCATTCTCCCAGGCATTACCTCCTCCCTTGGGGGTGAGTGGTGTAGTATATGCTAGTTCGTCATGATACCATTCTCCCAGGCGTTACCTCCTACTTTTTAGGGGAATAGGGAGACAGTGTAGTATATTTTTGTTTATCATGACACCATTCTTCCAGGCTAGCAATATATATATATATATATATATATATATATATATATATATATTATACAGTACCGTCCAAAATTAAGGAACAAAAATTAAATCTTCTGAATCTAAACAAAATTATATATTAATTTTTGTGAAAATTTCACTGAATATACACATTATGTAGTTGAACTTTTATCGAGATTTTCAAATGAATTAAAATAATATTTTTAAAGTTATCCACCATTTTACAGATTTCAGGTGTCCAAAATTAAGGAACAAAATATCATTTTTAACTAAATCACATTAAAAAGGCAAAAGATATTTAATATTTGGTACTTCCACCTTTGTTTTCAATAACTGCTGTGCATCTACGACTGCAGGATTTCACTAAATCTTGACATTGAGCCACAGTTATCTTGCCCCATTCATCTTTCAGTTTCAGCCACAAGTCTTCGATGTTTTCCGGATTCTTTGCCATAACATTCTGTACTAGAGTCTTCCTTTCTATAGGGTTCATGTCAGGATTCTGAGCAGGCCAGTCCATTACCTCTACTTCCTGATCAGCCAGATAATTCATGACCAGTGTTGCCTTATGGCAGGGAGCATTATCCTGCATAAACACAGGTTTTTCGATACCAGAATTGTGCGACACTGGCAAAACATACTGTTCTAAAACATTCTTGTATACAGTGGCATTTACTCTAGTATTTAAACGTACAAGTGGGGATATACCCTGCCATGATATCATGCCGAAAACCATCACGCTATCTCCGCCAAATTTAACAGTTTTTTTTATACAACTAGGATCCAAACTTTCGCCTTTTCTTCTTCTTACAAATTGTTTTCCATCACTGCCAAATACATTAAATTTCGATTCGTCACTGAAATAAACTTTTTTACAATTTATTTCTGACCATATAACATGCTTCTTTGCGAACGCCAATTTAGCTGCTTTGTTTTTGTTTTTTTTACTTATTAGCAGCGTTTTTCGAGGAGATCTTTCAAAAAGACCTATTTCGTGCAACCTTCTGCACACAGTTTGTCGTGAAACATTCGTGACACCTTCCGTTTGTTTAGAAATGTTGCCAGCTGTAAGAAAACGGTCTTTTAACACTAGGCGTTGTATAACTCTGTCCTCTTTTGCCGTAGTCTATCTTGGTCTGCCAGGTTTATTTGTGTTACTTAACCTTCCAGTTTCTTTATAGAGTTTGAGAACTCGGCTTACAACACTATTTGAACGTTTCACACGTTTTCTGATTTCTTCTATTGTTCACTTTTCCTTTATTAATTTGACAATTTTTTCTTTGTCGCTTAAATCAGTTTCATTTCTTTTTGACATGATTGATATTGCGTGACTTGCAACAGTGATGATAATTAAAGTTTAGAATATTTATTTTCATCCTTTTATACAAAAAGAACCCTACTGTTTTAAACTTTAAGCAATTATTTTTCCTTATTGTTGTTAAAGTAAGGCAGAGCCGAATCATCATCTTAAATTTAATTAACATACAATCCCCAAGAAACTTGATAGTTTAACAACAAAACCCCTGTTAGTCTTACATGTTCTATGGGCATTCATCTAAATCTTTATAAGAGCTTAAAAGTAATCTCCATGTGTTACGACCACACCTCATTGGGAACGACAAGATGGTCATGCAACAGAAGAAAAAAAAGAAAAGATTTAGGTCCTCAGGTTCAAATATGCATACACACTGACCAAGATGGGAAATGAGACTCTTTCTCTCAACACCTGTAAAAATGAAAGAACAGAAGATCGACACAAGTTAAGATATTAAAATGACAATGTTTATTTATAAAAGGGTATAAGAAGGGATGAAGTACAAAAACAATAATACAGGATGGGGTCTTAACGGATAGGTAACTAGGTGAAGCGAAAATATATGTATAATACAAAACGTATCAGCTTGAGAGAAAGGAAGAGGTCTGACTCACAGTTTTCAAATTCGTAAGACAAGCTCAAATCCTCGAGCAGTTGTGGGTAGTTGTTGTCGGGTGTCGCTATCGGTTGCAGGAGAGGGGGAAGCCAAGAAAAGTTCTTATCAACTTAGCACGCTTTGGCTATCTCGTTAGCTGACGGTTCTTCAGTATGCCTTTGGTATTTAACAGGATACGTCCTGGGCGTTCTCTTTATGTTGGCGTCCAGACAGTTTTGAAGTTTCCAATATGCAGTGACTTGCACGGTGTTCGTTCCAAGTGTTTTCTTCTGTTGTGATTTTCTGGAGCAATCAATGTCACGTCAGTTCGCTCCCAAACCTGGGGTATTTTTTGTGTTTAGCAGTTTTAATTTTTTCTTCCTCTTTGTCCCTTTGGCGGCAAAACGGTTCGCACTGGACTGGGTGTCTGGTTAGGTGGGGGAGACGGGCCACGGAGTACACGCGACCTCCACAAAGATAGGGAGATTACTAATCCTTTTTTCTCAACAGTCATATTCTTAATACTCAAAATTGGGAAGGGGACAGCCAGGTTAATAGAAACATACACTCTCGCTCTACCCCCATTCTATATGTGTCTTTTTGTCGGCGAACAAATAAAGTTTTTAAAAGGAAAAACATATGTATATATACGAGGGGCGTTCAATAAGTGATGCCCCTGACCCATTTCCCATAGCAGTAGATTAATGAAACTTGGCACAGTTTTTAGTCTTTCTCTACATAGGAACCACCCAGAGTTATGCATTTCTCCCATCGTTTGATGCAGCTCTGGACATCGTTTTTGTACAACACCCCAGGTTGGTCCTCCAACCACGTCGTAAGTTCAGAAATCAAGACTGCATCATCTGGGAAACGCTTTCCTTTCAAAAACAGCTTCATGGCTGAGAAGAGATGAAAGTCAAGGGTACAAGGTCAGGAGAGTAAGGGGATGGGGGAGGATTTCATAGCCACATGCCCGTGCTTCTGATCTGGTGACATGCGAGTTGTAGACCGGAGCATTGTCCTGCAGGAGGAGGATACCTTTGCTGATCTTGCCCCGCCTCGTGATTTTGATAGCTTCTCTTAATTTCATCAAAAGTGAAGTGTAATAGGCTCCTGTAATTGTGGTACCCTTTGCCAGGAAATCTGTCATCACTACTCTGTCTTGGTCCCAGAAGACTGTTAGCATGACCTTGCCAACGGAGGGCTGTACCCTTGCCTTCTTTGGAGGCGGTGAGTCCAAGTGCTCCCACTGCATTGACTGGGCTTTGGTCTCTGGATCAGTGATGGACCCAAGTTTCATCCTGTGTAATCAGTCTTTTATAAAAACTTTGACTCATCTTCTTGGCACATCTCCAAATCTATCCTCGAGCACTCGACGTGCTCTTGCTTCTGGAAAGGTGTGAGCAACCTGGGAATCGATCTGGCAGGCACCTTATGCATATGCAAATCGTCATGAATGATAGTTTCCACAGATCCTGTACTAATCTTGACCTCTTAAGCTATTTGGCGAATAGTAATGCATCGATCTTCCAAAATGGCAGCCTCAACTTGACGGACAGATGCCTCATCAATGGCAGAAGAGGGACGACCAGGTTTGGGGGCTGTTGCCACAGACTTTCGGTCATGTTTGAATTCACGATGCCAGCGTTTCACAAAGTCATATGATGGAGCATCATCACAATAAGTTTCTTTTATTTCATCAAAAGTCTCCTTTGGTGTGCATCCTTTCAAATACAAAAACCGGATCACTGCTCGACACTCAACTGGCTCCATTTAACACCTGACTCAGTTCAAACACCTGTAAATAAGAAACCACAATTAATTCAGAGCTGTTCTTTGCAACATAACCTATACAGATATAAATCATTACACATGCAAAATTTCATCTAGATCAGACAACTGGAAGTGGGGAAGGGGCATTACTTATTGAACGCCCCTCGTATATACCCACACGGCGATATCTATTTTTCTCTACTATCTCTCAACCTGGGAAACCAAATAATATTTTAAAAGAAAAACATATATCTTCGCTCGATAATATCTGACATTGTCTGATGCTTTAAATTAAAATCTAATTTTGGGATTACAACACACATGACAATGCGAGATGAGCACAAATTCAGATTTAGTATTGATTTACTCCTCTCCAGGAGTTAGGCACAAGGCCAATTTTTATCTTACTCCCACAAGTAAGATGTGACCCAAGGTCAGGTCGGAAAAGTGGGGTTTGAAAAGCCAACGCCCGAGAGGTGAGCACTCTGGCCATTTAAAAATTGCCTGGGCAGCCCCGTCGGCATTCCCCGGTAGGGGCACCTCAGGCAATAAGCAATAAACTTACTCCTCCCCAAAGAGGGGAGGCAAAGCCTGGGAGGGTGAACCTCCTAGAACTGCACAGGACAGACCTATTGACCGGCGTAAGTCAAACCCCGAAGGATAAGACAATACCAGTATGGGGTGCAGTATCCATCGGAACAGATACTACACTTTGATCTTAGCCAAAAGGCAAATTCAGATTTAGTAGTGGAGAAAAGAAAACGACACTTTTCATGGCAAGTGGCTGCAATAACATAACAACACACACACAAACACACATATATAGATAAAGGAGAAGAAATGGAATGATTTTATATATTATATATTTTTTAATTATGAATTTTAGATTATTAATTCTGCTTTATCTTGGCCGTTTCTGCTTACAATTCTTTATTCATGAGATGGCAAGACATAAACACTTTTCGGCCTTTTATCTTATGATTTTCCGTTTCAGTTAAAAATGACTGAAATAAAGATAACAGTATTGAACTATTTTCGTCTTTGTATATTTTATAAATACAGTTCTTTCTTAATGTATTTTTCATGCTTATGAACCAATATCATCTTGTTTTATATTAATGGTAAATGTATTTATGAGATGATTTCTTTTTCATCATTATCACAGAATCTTCTTCCTGTGTTCATTCCTTGATTTTCTGCTTCCAAAACAAAAAACTTTAAACAACTTCTACCTACTTCAATTAATAAAAACTTCAAACCAACCAAAATGCGTTTTATTATTTATTTGAGAAAAACTGATGATAGCAACACAATATATATTGAATTTGTAATTAAAATGCCCATTAAAATTAGAGACAAGCAAATTAAAACGGTAATGTAATCCTGGAGAAAGTTTCTCAAAGAAAAAGTATATCAATGAGTAGAAGAAAGAGTAATTATACTATCCGACTGGATTGGCAAACAACATCAGGTGTCATGAAAACCCCAGCACTAGTCATCAATACAATATTCAATGTAAGTATTTTTATATCAGATAATGGACTCACTAGACATTTCAAAAGTATATATATGCCCCACAACACCTCTGAATAGTAATATCACATGCACAAATTGTGGGATGAAATGCAAGCCGCTTAGGATGTCATCAAATGACTAATAGAAGTCAAAAGTATGGGAATGGATTAAAAATATAACACAAATTGTGGGATGAAATGCAAGCCGCTTAGGATGTCATCAAATGACTAATAGAAGTCAAAAGTATGGGAATGGATTAAAAATATAACACAAATTGTGGGATGAAATGCAAGCCGCTTAGGATGTCATCAAATGACTAATAGAAGTCAAAAGTATGGGAATGGATTAAAAATATAACACAAATTGTGGGATGAAATGCAAGCTGCTTAGGATGTCATCAAATGACTAATAGAAGTCAAAAGTATGGAAATGGATTAAAAATATAACACAAATTGTGGGATGAAATGCAAGCCGCTTAGGATGTCATCAAATGACTAATAGAAGTCAAAAGTATGGGAATGGATTAAAAATATAACACAAATTGTGGGATGAAATGCAAGCCGCTTAGGATGTCATCAAATGACTAATAGAAGTCAAAAGTATGGGAATGGATTAAAAATATAACACAAATGTTTTACGTTTCTCTATTCATTCAGCCAAGATTGAAGATTCTAATCATTAGAAAAGTTAAGCAAAATATACAAGAGTAGTGTTATCCTTTTGACTTACATGTGTGCTTGAATATCTATATCTATTATTATACGAAATGTGAGTTCATCAATATCTGTTTCCATCAGGCTTTTTTCCTATATACTTTAATAGCGCAAAATACATGCTAAAATATACCTTAGTTCTGGGACTGAGTTATGTTTGAAAAGAAAATTCTGTTTTAATTATCTTAATTAGCCGTAATTTATAATTAACTGAACAAGTCACTAAACCCTCCCTTAGCTATCTATGTATTTCTTTCGCCCCTCTCACTATATGTTTATTCAACCACTTTCTAATATTTCCTTATTTCTCTACGAGAATTCAGAGTAAGAGTGACTCTCTTTTCTTGGCATGACCAACTAAGTTACATACGTGTGTTGTACACACCACAAACACTTATGTAATGTCGATTTATTTCTATAAAAGAATAATAAAGAAGAAGAATATTTCTATATAATAATAATAATAATAATAATAATATTATTAGAGAAGTAAATAGACTTTATTTGTAGTCATGCAAGGAGAATGTCCTGAAAGATATGTCACAGTTTATGAATTTTTGAATGCATTCCAATTAGAATAGTGGTAGTAGATGTGACTCAATAGGTCACATATACGTCTTGTATATATATATATATATGGTTTGGTTTTGAATTCTTGGAACAATGTTCAAATTATATTGATCTCAACTAACATCATATTGTTACAATCGCGCCTCATTAAGAACGATAAGACAGTCATGCAACAGAAGAAGAAAAGAAAAGATTTAGGTCCTCAGGTTCAAATATGTATATACACCGAACAAAAGGAGGAATAGGACTCTTTTTCATGGCACCTGTAAAGATGAAGAGACAGTCGACAAGCACTTCGTGAAAGAACGGAAGACCAACACAAGTTAAGAAGTTACAAATAACAGAATTTATTTATAAAATGTATAAGTAGAGAACAGATATAAAAACAAAACAAAAATAGTACAGGATGGGGTCTTAACGGATACTAAACTAGACCAAGTGAAGATATATATACAATACAAAAAAAACTCAGCTTGAGAGAAAGAGGGGTATTGACTCACAGTTTTCAAGTTAGTAATACACGCTCAAGTCCTTGAGCAGTTGTGGATTGTTGTCGTCGGAATGTCGCTAGTGGGTGCGGGAAAAGCCAAGAAAAGTTCTTATCGACTTAGTACACTTCGGCTATCTCGTTCGTCGACGCCCGTATCGGTGCCAGACGATTCAACAGTTTCCAATATGCAGCAATTTTGCACAAATGCTTTTTTTCGGTTGTTGCGTTTTCCTGTCGTGGTTCGGCGCGACTAATTTCGCTTTCTCTTACTCCCAAATCGTGAAATAGATTTTGGTATATACAAACGAATACAGGGGATGTGTGAGTATATGAATAAGTAACTGAATCTAAGCGGATATATATTCCCTCTCGATTCCCTTCAACCAAAACGATATGCAAGAATGTCATTTTCTTTATCAGTCTTAGTTCAGTTTTAAAAATGGCCTGAAGAAGTTGAATTTGGAATAAAATCGCAGCTGAAACATGTATGCACATATGCAGCTAATAATGTTTGTATGAATAAAAAGAATTATACTATATATATAGGTTCATAACATGAGAAATAAAAAAATCTCAATTTAATTTATTTCTGTATGTACCCGGTACACGAGAAAAGTTTCTGATTCTAAGCCGTTGTCTTTATTTTCTTATATAGATATGTGCAGATTTAGTTCAATAGGTAAATAGCGATGTTCAATTACTCTAGGTGTAATGCATCAATGGATTTGCATAGATGTGCAGGTATGCGTGTGTGTTAGCACCAGGTCTATGAATCATATTGAAGTGAATGTTGGATTAATTGAAGTGCAAGGGAAAATGAAAAATGAAATCGAAGAGAAAGAAAGTGACTGGCCAGAGGAAGGCGGTAAACTTACCCATGAACAATTCCTCCATAGAAAGAAAGAACTTGAATTCAACTGATTAATAGTAGAATCTCTCTCCAGTATCACAAATCTGTCAATTTCTATCCTCAGAGGGGCGATACAGCTGTCAGTAAACGATTGCTCCTCTTTCACCATTTTCGTCTCTCGCCTTTCTCCATGTCTTCTGCCTTTAATTCTAATTCAGAAACTGTAAAATGATTGATCACTTCATTGGAAGAAGAAGAAGAAGAAGAAGAAGAATCCACTGTCATATCATACTCATCTGTCTTGACAAGTCTGTATGAGAGGCCATCCATACTAGTCATCAGACAGCCAGTTAGATAACACTGGTTTACAAAAGAAATATTTGCTCGGAGGCAAGCACATGAATAGGTATTTTCACCAATTTTGATGTGGTGAATTCAAATTTCCAAACAGTTTGGTTCCATCATGTCTAGCTTTAGTTGTCTGCCATTTTTACTATAATACATATATTTATAATACAGTCTGTTTATTTCATACACCATTTGTGGATGCATGCTCAGCTTCATTTTCGAATGCCTACCATCATATGTAAGAACTCACCCAAAATATTAAAAATGAAATTAACACTGATCATACATTAATTGTCACAAAATTATAATACAAACATTTATGTAAAAAGGACATCTTCACTTCTACAAAATCAGATTTTAGCATGCCATCAGCTTGTCAAAGTATTTATTTGAATTCAGCACACCTACATTGGTTTTACACACCTACTCATGTTGTTTATTATTAAAAATGTAATTCTATGCACATACGTAAAAGAAGTAAATAGACACTCTCATTATCATTAATGATGAAGCGTGCTATCAGAGGGTCTTAATGGGCCCAGACAAGATAATATTCATTATTTTTCCTCTGTGACGAATTAAACAATCACTTGGTTGATAGTGGAAAGTAGAATTTTTAAGTTTGCATCGATTTGAAGTCCACCTTCATATTAACCTATATAATATGACTCCTCTGAAACTCTAAAAATTCTAATGCTACTTTGACCCGTATCTTACTTAAATGGTAATATATGGTAGATACATTGATATCTGAAAGACAAAAAAATGTCTGTTAGTGTAAAATATTGATGTTTCAAACTTTTACTGCTGCTTTGTACGGCTCCGAGTGCTGGTTGTCAACAAAGGAAGCAGAAACTTTAAACATGTATAAATTATTTTTGTGGGGTGCCTGTTACATTCTCTTGTGTCTATGTATGTATACATGTTTGTGAGTGTAAATGTGTATATCTAAAAAAATTGAAGTAATGAGTAAACATGGATATTGTATGTGAAATCAGCACCCAAAATTAGATTAGAACACCGATTTGTTGTGTGTCTGTTTTTTCTTTTATAAATTAGTTTCATCAGATGAGTTTATAACTGATCCGGGAATCAATAAAAAAGGAAGAACTGTTTTGAACCTATACATATTATGTATTCCATGCTAAGTATCCCCCCCACACACACACACACATACACACATTTGGCATAAAGACAACTTAATTGTATAATTTTATCTCAATATAACAAGCGACATTGTCGTGGTCTATTCACCGCTTTCCAATGTTTACAAACATTACAAACTGAAACACACCACCTTCAAAGTGTAAGCATTAAGCCACACCTCTAACAAAACAAGAACAACTTTACTCTTGTACTTTTCTGTTGAGGGAACCACCAGCAACAACCATGGTAAATATCCACTCTCCCTGCTGCTTTATGGAAAGATACAAATTGGTTGGTCCCCCCCCCCGATTCTCGATCGCCCACACATTTCAGCTTCCTACATGGCTTTCTCATCCTAAATCAAAATACTAGCATCTAAGAATTGGCCGTGATTGGTATAGATATGGTCATCCAGCATCACAGCTATTTTTGACAGCAATACATTCGGCCAGGAATTACTTTATGTCGTTTCTTTGTTTCATGGAATCGCCGGCTGTAATGCCCTTTTTCATAAATATATTCAGCAGATTTTGGAGTAAAAATTCGACTTAGCCGGGGAGGTCAGGAGACTCCAAGAATCCGATTTAGACTCGTTCTTGTCTAGTCTTCGAGCCAGAAGCAGAAGACGAACTCAGCAGCACGGCAGCAATCAAACAGCCCTTTTCAGATCTAACTCAGACTACTATATGCGACAACCTTTAATAGTTTGCTATTGCCCGCTCCATACACTTAACTCCAGCCTTGCTCTGCTTCTGCTCCGACGCCAGCCATCAGCTTCTTCCAACAACTCCATCTATTCCAGCAGCTCCAGCTCCTGTTTCAATGCCTGTCGATGTCCAGCTTCAGTTACAGTATCCTGTTGACGTCCGACTTCCTGTTCCAGTACCCTGTTGACGTCTGGCTTCCTGTTCCAGTACCCTGTTGACATCCGGCTTCCTGTTCCAGTACCCTGTTGACGTCTGGCTTCCTGTTCCAGTACCATGTTGACATCCGGCTTCCTGTTCCAGTACCCTGTTGACGTCTGGCTTCCTGTTCCAGTACTCTGTTGACGTCCGACTCCATGTTCCAGTGCCTGTTGACGTCTGACTCCCTGTTCCAGTGCCTGTCGACGTCCAGCTTCAGTTCCAGTATCTGTTGATGTCCGGCTCTCTGTTCCAGTGTCTGTTGACGTTCAGCTCCTGTTCCCAGAAGATTCAGTTCCCAGGACGTTTCTATGGACAGGACCGTCCTAAGGTACTTCGCTATACCTCAGGGACTTCCATATTAAACCCCTATGAGACGTCCTCTCTTCTGTCCCAGTGACGCCACTCCAGCCTTGCCAGTTTTCCAGTGACGTCACACAATCACCTTTACTCCAGTGCGAAGATTTGTACCTATGGTACAATAAACACAACATTCATTTATGAACTGTTCATCTGTGTTTGTCCTCTCTTTGTCATCATTGCCGTTACCTTTTTGCCTGTGTCTCCTTTCTTAGTTGTAACGATCGGTCCAGCAACAAGATTGTATCAGTGGCAAGTAAATTCCCTTATTTTTCTCCCTCTTTTTTTTCCATATCAGGAGGTAAATATGGGTTTCATACCTCCCCTCGAAAAATATCAGTGTAAAAGTAAATACAACAGACTCTACTGGACTTGAACTTAGATTTGATTTTCAGATTACAGCCCATTCCAAAGCTACAAATGTGCTGTAACAAGAATGTACAATGTGTATAAGAATTGAAGTGTATGTAGACAATTTCATCAGCATTTGATTTATATTAAGAAACATATCAAATCCAAAATCATGTCAATTTAAAAGAAGATGAGGAAATAAAATACATTGAATTTTATTTATAAAAATTTATTTTGGCAAAATGATTTTTAACCTAACAGACATGTAGCATGCAAATAGTATTGATCAATACGTGGATTCTAGAACATAACTTTATCCAATTTTCTCCAGAATTATCAGAATAATTTTATCAACTGCAGCCAAGAGAATAACAACAGTACTGGGTAATTGAAATATTTCTTATTCGGTTAATTTCAAAATTATTTAGTTTTATTTTAAAAACAAACGACTTCAAGAGAATTATACCGTTATGCCCCTTGCTCTATACTGGTCCTCAAATGCGAAAGGTGTTCCAGCAAACATGAAGAATCTAAACAAGAAAGCTTTTTATATAGCATACAATTTATTGCAGTAGAATGTCGACAGTTTCTAGATAGATTCCTGCCTTGCAGTCAGCTCCCTATCCCTAGAGGGAGCAAAAGACGGAACGTCCGCTCACTCCGATCGTCAAATCGGCATACCTAAAAAATAAACACTATACAATGTTTATATTTTAATTCTTCATTACAACCTTGAAATTATCACAACAATCACAGTCGTACTCCAAATGCTACATCTACCCACAGCTCTGAAGTACATTTCGTTATCATCTAGGGTATAATTTTTATTTACTATCCTGCTTTTTTTTTCAATCATCTCAGAGTAATCTTCTTACAAAATTATCATTATTTCTTGTTCTTTGTAACATTTTCCTTCTTAGTAATACTGATAATTTATATGCATTAGGAACACAACTATGCTCTTTTCAAGACAAAATTTGATTACCTAAGAGGACAAGCATTTATTTACATTAGACTTGAATGCGACCAGGTTGTAATCTGCGAGGAAGCAGTATCGCAGCAATGTGTTCCACAGATGGGGGGGGGTTGGGGAAAGAAACTCTATTTATGGAAACTCTGCTTGGTTTAAGGTATGTGGCGGAAGAAAGGAAAGTCTTTTATAGTGGCGGTAGAAGTCTATTTCTTGTTGTGAATGTTTTCCAGGGGAGATTAACGATCAGAACTCAGTCGAACACCTATCATGAAAATAGTGATAGAGTAAAGAAAAACTAACGTCTCCTCTTCATAATGTATAATGGAATAAAAATATGTCCAAATTTTAAATCCTATATCAAGGAATAGCTTCCACTATTTCGCTTTTAAATAGAAAAAACGTATTTACTTAGATGTTTCACAAGTTTGTAGAAATTGAACTATCTACTATGCCACTTCAATCTTTAATTAGTATGTACAAGCTATAAATAGTTATTCTATGATACCAAATTAAGCTCAACAAATAAGCTCTATATTATTTGTTTATGACTATTTTTGCCACAGCTGTACCATAACCATTAAATTGATCTTTTTAATACTCTTTAATAGCAATTAAAACTATTCTTTACCATAATATTTCTGTATCACTGACATTAATTCTTTCTTTCTTTGACGAAGCAATTTCATGCCTAAAACAGTTTTCATTTTCTTATTGTGCCGCATGTTTTCATCTTAAAGTGACTGCTTCAAGAGAACAAGGAAACTATGGACGACTCATTGAAACTATGATGTATATAAAAACAAATCAAATAAACAAGGTCACTTTTATAACCAAATCATTGCCATTGCTTTAGGATTTTATTGTTTCGTAGACATGATATATATCTTCTTCTGGTTCAAACAAATATAGCTATTCTGAAATGCACATTTATTCCAACTGTACATAACTCAAGAAGTGTAAAACAAAAACAGAAAACGTAGAAATGACATTTTATTTAAAAAGAAAGCAACACATTTTTTAAATGTATTATAAATCTTTATGTTTATTTGTTTACTTTCGGTTAGTTTTATTTTGATGTTTGCCGATCCAAAAGACACACCTGTCAAGTATTCATTGTAAGAAATATCTTATTCCATTAATGTCACACATGCAAGTCTTAAAAGATTTTGGCCCTTCTTTTTCTGTGTTTTTGGTTTCATTTATTGCTTGACTTTTATGGTGCAAATTATCTTTTATATCTTTTTTTTTTCTTTTCTTATTTCTTATCTACTTTCATTCCCAGTTTGTGTATTTTTATTTTATTTTATTTTATTTTATTTTCGTTATTCTGCTTAATTAGATTTCAGGCTGTATTTTAGGCCATCGAATTTCTGGCCTTTCTCCAATATTAATCTTTTTCGAAACTTATACCAACTTGAATGTGTTTTTAATTTATAGAACCTAAGAGACAATTATGTAAAAAAGAAACAAATTTTTTTTAAATAGTATACGGTTATATATACCGGACATTTTTATCAATAAAAAATGTATAAAGTCATCAAAATGTCCAATACGTTTACATTTTTTGGCTTGTGATTCAAATGAGATTGAAACCATAATTACATTACACAAAGTTAAATAGATTTTTTAAATTTAAAGAAGTTTCGATCATTTAAAGACTTTCTAATGGCAGCTTAACCCCACAAAATGAATACGTTTTCAAGTCATAACTTCAGTTGTGTAATTGGTCCCCCGATTTATAAAATCGGAGGACTTATGTTTTGAGGCATGTCCGTCCGTTCGTCCGGATTTTTCTCCGCAACCATCCATTGAATTTCTCTGAAATTTTGCATGAAGTTGTAACTTTGGTCAGGTAAGAAAGTGACATTCTCCGATTTCTGAAAAAAATCTGGTTAACCCCCAGGGGGTCAAAAGGCCCCGAAATGGTAAAAAATGACATTTTTTTGCCCCATAACTTTTCATCCATCCATTCAATTTCTCTGAAACTTGGCCACAATGTGGAGGCAATTGTTCCTAATAGAAAATAAGTATAGCTAACCTTGGAAAAATCTGGTTCGCGCCCCCAGGCGGTCAAAATCCCCCAAAATGGCAAAAAATGACCCTTTTCTCTCATAACGTTTGATCCATTTTTCTGAAACTTGGCCAAAATGTAGAAACAATTGTTCTGGATATAAAATGAGCATCCTTGACCTCAGAAAAATTCTGGTTCGCGCCCCCAGGGGGTCAAAAGGGGGTCAAAATGCCCCAAATTGTCCCAATTGTTTGCATTTTACACTCGCCACATCGAGTCACATATACAGGGGGACCACACACGCGCGGCTTGTTTTATTTTCGCTATTAGCGTTCTTATCTCATTTATTAATGACCTAAATATTTCTTTTAAAGTTTTCTTTATGAATACAAGTTAATTCATCCTTGTTAGTTCAGAAATGAGTATGATAAATAGACGTGGCTACTTCTTGCTGAAATCTGTTAGTTTTAACATGCCAAACCAATCCTGGTAAGTTAGCGAAAATGAAATGAATAAAGTTTTTGAGGATGGCGGATTTTAGGGGAAAAGTTCTGAAACATTCTAACGTGTAGTTAAAGCAATCTCAAGTTTAGGTTTGTTCATATAAGATTTTCCTGAAAATTTTCTAGAAACTTTAAATTTAGTGCGCTACACTCTGGTTGGTTAAAAAGATGAATAGACCCCCGACTGGGCATGCACATATTCATTATACAACTTGTGATCGATGGGATATTGTTTATGCGGTCTTGTTTTACATTAGGACCCGAGTTAACTTTGACCCCATCGTTAGGGTTTGGGTCAAGGTTTACGGTTAGGGCTAGGGTTATGGTCAAAGTTAGTGGGGGTCCTAATGTAAAAATAGTACCGTTTATGCATATGTTGTAGTTAGGTCTATGATTGCTTAGGAGGTGAAATCATAGTAAGAAAGAAGGAATATCATTTTAGAAACAGGCTACAGGTATATCTTGTTGAATAATATAATGTCATAATTCACCGGTAGGTTTGAGATTATAAGTTCTATATTCATAAAATATTCAGGTCGAAAAATTAAGTTTTCAGTTTGACAGATGAGTAGTCTAATCTTGGTATGATATCAGGAAAATGTTTTTATTATTACAATATATTTTAATTGGGCAAAACAATTTTAGGTATTGCTAGATGAGATATTTTTAAAAACCCATTTCTTATGGAATTAGTTCATTTGGGAGAATAAGAAGGAGACGTTAAACTGATGAGATATTTTTGTATTTAGTTATAACTCCATATGCATCTTGGTAAAATAACTAATAACTATGCGGGAAGCACAATTCTATTTCAACATTTATACATTTAAAAAGTAAATAGAAATGGTTTAAATATTTTTTATACTGTTGCTTTATTATCTCCTTCCAAACTTTTTTTCGACATTGTTATAACTTCCGGTACGTTAAGGTTCTTGCACATAAGACACCCTCATAACTTCTGACATTACCGTACATATACACACAACCTCTGATTCTCTTGCGAGCACAAATTCGTGCACATAGATACAATTACCCTCGATGTTTCATTTAAATAAATACCCTTGAATTATACATCATTGTTTTATCAT
The DNA here is from genome assembly GCA_963556195.1 of Sepiola atlantica. Lineage (NCBI taxonomy): Eukaryota > Metazoa > Mollusca > Cephalopoda > Sepiida > Sepiolidae > Sepiola > Sepiola atlantica. The sequence continues at coordinate 112,830,737 of OY744519.1, read as the reverse complement.
TTTTATCTGTTGTTTGATTATTGTTATTATTATTGCTGTAATCATTTTAAATGACCACAACAGTAGATTATTTGACATGAGATTATTATAATACATGATATGAGTATTGGAAGTGTGTAATTTTCTTCATTATTTTAATATTCATTTCTCCTCTTGGTACTCATAATTCACATTTCTAATATTTTTCTCTGATTCTCGTCGTTATTATATGTAAGTATATCTTTTGTCACTAGTTCTGTTCACAGTTGACTTCTCTTTACGTCTTCAATCATTATTGGTGACATAAAAGTGTCAAAGAGAAGGAAAATCAGTCGTGAAACCATAGCAAAGCTTGATCTGATTGGTATGAAGTAAGACAACAATTCCTGTGCAAACTCTGCACAGCCTGGACAGCCTTTTATTTTCGTTGTTTTCTTTGCATCGTTGGGTCATTTATCAATGTGGATGCGTGAGGAGAAAGAAGAACGAGAAACAAATGATAAAAGTTCGAAAAGTTGACAGAAAGTCATCGAAATAAATCAAGAAAGCCACCAATTGAAACCAGCCACCAAAACAACAAAAAACACAAAACAGAAAGCATGAAAGGAAATATTTAGCAGACAACTCGACCCTGGTAAATAAAAAAGCAGGACTTATATATTTTTGATATAATTAGAATTATATGGAAAAGAAAGACGATAACAATTATATGTAAAAATGAAGATAACAGTACAAGTAAAACCAATTATTATTAATCTTAAGATAATGATACAAGTAATTGAAAGAGACTAAGAAAGAAAAAAATAATGATATGATAACAATAATAATGACAATAATAATAAATATTTGAAAGGGAAATAAAGTAAAGACAGAGAAAGAACACACAAGCCCAAGGGAACTAAAACGCCCCAAAATTCCATAAAATACCCCTGACCGCCCCCCCCCCCAAAAAAAAACATGCACACCCACAAGTTATGGCATAAGCTTCGGCTAGTACGACACAAAATATTAATGAAGGGTCAAGAAGGAGGGAGATCACCAACCAGAACTCTATTGGAAGGGGTCAGAAAGCAGTGGGACCTTGGGGAGTCTTATTGCCACTCAAACCCAGAGAAGACCGATGGTCGTTGCCAATGAGTAAATGGCTGTTGCGATAATGCAAAATGATTTGCAACGGATATCGAAAGTGCCGGAAATCTAGGGAGATTTGTTATCACTCGGACTCCAGAGGTCACGACTTGTTACTGTCAGTGAGCAATCACTTATAATGACTTATGTGAAAACTCCAAGTGAGTAAATAATAATAATAATAATAATATTAATAATAGTGATAAAATAATGGTAGCAGTAATTCTGAAACATGTACATAATATGTATTATTTGGATTATTCAGAATACTGTACTCAGTGTGGATGTTATGCTCAACGACGTTTCGGCCAATATAACCTCCGATCTTCTTCAGGTGCATCTTGTTGAACTCGGGAATCTTTATGTCAAAATCGACAAGTACCTGTGGTCCAACGGATATAAGTGCTAAGTAATAATCAGTTCTAAGTGACTCTCTTCTGGAAGTTGGTGGTTCAATCCTAAGTATGAGTGATACTAAACATTCAATTACAAATTACTTAAGATTTCTTCCTATAATGATGTAACGAGAGCAAGCTACTCCGTGGATTAAATATAGGATTTCGTTCGAAATTTCCTACAGATTCCAAAGTTCGACAATATACATCTGAAGAAGGTCGGAGGTTACATCGGCTGAAACACTGTGAGAATGAGATCCAAGATGGAAACAGTAATCTGAATAATCCAAATTATCCATCCTCATCTCAAAAATGTTGAAATATGTAAATAATGATAATAATAATAATAATAATAATAATAATAATAGCTCATCTGAGAAATAAAATCGTTTAAAAAATTATGTTGATACTCCATTACATTTCGAATCATGTGTCTAAGATTTCTAATAGTAAGTGAGTTCCTAACAAGATGGTTTCATTTCCTTTTAATCTACTTATGCAAAGTTAACTGACGCCAAGTAAATTAGATAGATAAAATGCGCTAACTTTTTATATATTCAGGCTATAAACTTAGAAACAAATTTAAATTATTAAATAAAAAAGCAAGAATTTATGTTTAAATGTAGACATATAAATAAACATTTGCTTTGCCCAGATTAAACATTTCATTTTACTTCAGTCGAAGTTCTCAGAAATGAAGGGGATCCTTCCTGGGGCTAACACTTGATCTCCATATGAGATATATAGATATTTGAGTGTTCCATTAAAGTTCTCCTCCACCTCTCAAACGCTGAGCCAGTAAAAAAGTTAAAAACATCAATTTTCTTCTTCCCAATTGACCAGTTAACTATGTCATAGTATATCTTTCTTGTGGTCTCTTGGTCTTACCGGATTCCGGGATAATAATTTATCTTGTCTGGTAGAGTATCCAGCTTAGTGCTATTACTAGAGACAGCATCACTTGGAGAAGGTGCAATATTCCTTGTATAAGCTAGTGTGGGATAGTTATACAGAGAGAATATTATTTGGGCATCAAATACTACGTTATTTTGAATATTTGGTCAGTGTTTACTTGTATGGTGAAGTATCCTCATGTCTGGTTGTCCTGACAAACCCCTGTACAGAGAGACCTTAGACACTTGAGGACAGTGTCTTGTAGACATTCAAGTTCTCTCTAGTAGGCATTCAAACTCTTTCCAGTGGGCATTCAAGTTCTCTCCATGTCGGCATTCAAGTTCTCTCCATGTCGGCATTCAAGTTCTCTCCATGTCGGCATTCAAGTTCTCTCTATGTCGGCATTCAAGTTCTCTCTATGTCGGCATTCAATTTCTCTCCAGTAGGCATTCAAATTCTCTCTACGTAAGCATTCAAGTTCTCTCTTTATACAGCTATGAATACTGATATATCATGGGAAATATTACAGATTTTAATAAGTACAACATTAAATAATGTATATTCATTTTCCTTGTCGCTTCAAATCTATGAGTTATATGTGTACCCAATTGGCATGGACAAGATTCAATAATCTTATAAATCTACTTTTATTAAATATATTAAGAGGGATATCTATAAATCTGAAATATCTAAGATATATTTATATACAGTGGTAATAATAGGTTGGCCCTGAAATCATAACTGGCTGGGTTTGAATTCTCTGTATTTGCGACATATCAATACTTTTTAAATTTATTTAATACTAAAGAACAATATCTATTGTACATGATTCATTGAATACAATTCATTTAATATAATTTTCTTTTTTAGACATACATTTCCCAACAGTATTAGTGTGTAATTGACCACAGTATATCTGCAAGTAGAGCCGACCATATTTGCCCTCAGGTCACTCATCAGATAAAAGCTTTAGAGTAAAGAACACTACTGCTCACGTTTTACAACAGTAGTTTTTGTATATATATATATATTTCATAGGTTGTGGGTTATAATTATATATATCATCTCACATTCAAGAAATCTAATATATATATATATATATATATATATATATATATATATATATATACTTCCGGTTTGTTTCTTTCATAGGTTGTGGGTTGCGGCGTTGTCTGATTGTGGAAATAATTATATATATCATCTCACATTCAAGAAATCTAATATTTATTTGCTCGCTTGGTTAGCTTGTTGGATGACATCGTCCTAGCGAGTATAAAATCCTACTTGTGAGACATCGGCCTGGGTTCATAGTAGTTGGATGACTACACCCCTTGTTGAAAAGAGTAGGTACATTCCACAGTCGGTCATCGCCGCGGTTTGCTTAATCTGTGTAAATTAATAGACATTCTTGTATGTGGCGAGGTAGCTCAGTGGCAGAGTACTCGCTTACCATGCAAGTGACTCGGGTTTCGAATCCTGAGTTCGGATGTGTTCTACTGATGAGCCCAAAAGGAGGGCGAAACTCGAGTCTAGGACTTCCGGTTTGTTTCTTTCATAGGTTGTGGGTTGCGGCGTTGTCTGATTGTGGAAATAATTATATATATATATATATATATATATATATAAGAAGAATACCCGTCCCAGGACGGATACAATTAATTCGCCAATTGTATTGCTCCTTACAAAGATAAAAATCAAGATATAGTGATTCTAAACCTTACATCTAGAATCCTTATTTCAATTTTGATCAAAATCCATTACATGGTTTTGATTCTAGAAAATGTCTAAAATGTAAAGCTGAAGCTTAAGGAGTCTGAAGAAGAAATTGAAATTCAAGGAATCTTTCTTAATTGGTGTTTGATGACTATGGATCAAATTTAATGCAAATCTGAAATGTTTAGAACACCACTTCTAGGCTGAATTGTTAATTAGTTTAGAAATTAATACTTTACATGCAAATATATAAACATATACACATACCTAACTTTATATAGATAGAGGTATATGCAGAGAGAGAGAGAGAGAGAGAGAGAGAGAGAGAGAGAGAGGGGGGGGTGAAGAGAGAACATAGACCATATCATTTACTTATAAAATAAATGCATGACTTTTCAGAGGGCACAGGTATATCCCACTCCAATCCTAAATGGAGAGTTGCCAGGAAACAACACTCAGCAATGTTTATAGATACTCGAATCCTAGTTCTGAACTTCTAATCAATATAACAATAATCACATTAATTTCTGTGAATAAATATAGAATATAATAAATAAAACTTCAGTAAATCGGCTAATATATGTGCATATATTTTTATGCATTAATAAATATCCAAAATATTTATATTTATTTAATGAAACACAAAGACCCCTCTTTCCCTCTCCCTCTCTCTTTATATATATATATATATATATGTATGTATGTATATATAATGCATAATATATATGTATACATGAATATGTGATTAGAGAAAAGTAGCTATAAAGACGAGACTATTGAGAAAACATGCAGTAAAATCAATATAGGCTTTGATTAGTCATAATAGTAATATTCTTAGCAGAAATCATTTCATTGATAAAAGAGTACGGCAAATGTAAATTATGTTACTTTGTTGATGAAAGGGATTGAACTCACAACCTCCATCTAGAATTCATTACAGAATAATTAATCCACGTTTTTATCAACCTTATTAAATGTCAAACATGCTCAACTCCTGTTAAAACAACTTAAGAAAAAAGTACCTGATTTCAAGACATCTAAAGGGGAATGCACAATGAGACACCTCTACCCTAGTGGATTGAATTAAAAAGTTAAATTCAAAATTGACAAAAAGTTAACGGCAAAAGATATCTGAAAGAAGATGGAGAGTACAACAAGCGTTCTAAATATGCCAACAACCAAGATGAGGGAAACATATAAATAATGATCTCTCTCTAATGGGAATCCAGAGGAAGATAACCTAAGCGAAAAAGGAGAAAGTAAAGGAAATCATTATATAAGAGCAGGGGGGGGGGTAAAAGAGATTTTTTCATTGGCTTACACTGATGAACGTATCTCAATAAAAATGGTCAGAGCTTGTTGCATCGCTTCAGGTGAATTTTACAATGTCGATGTGCATAGCACCTACCTGACCATGGCCACCGAGAGTTACTACAGGCCGGTTGGCTAGAAAATGAATTTTTTTTTTGTATAATTTTTAAACAAATTTCAAAGTCTGAATTACTTACGGTTGATTGGGTTAGAAGTTTAAATAATGGTAATTCATAATCCAGTTTTTTGCAGTATTTGATCGTGAATTATTATTTTCTTTAAATTTATATTGAATAAAGATCAGTTTCAGCATAAATCGAATCGTGTTCCTTTCTTTTCTTTTTTTACATGCAGTTTTTAAAGTTTTCTAATGCTTTGTTTTAAATATTTACAATATCGTATGGTCAACATGTTTTGATATTTTGGATAACTTTAGTAAAGGTGTTTTTTTGTTTACAAGAAATAATACATTTGCACCAAGCTTTATAATAAAGTAATGGATTTATTATATTTCGTGATCATTAATTAATAAATACTGAAAATTTCATTAAAATTGGTTGATTTCCTGAATTTTGATGGATTATTTAGTGAATGAAGAAGTCGAAATGCCTTCTTATTGTTATTGACACGCAATGCAGTGATGTCAGAGGGGGGCAAGAAGTTAGTTGCTTGGCCTTGTCAACTCTCGGTGGCCATGACCTGACACCTCCAGAGTTTGGTCAGAGTTACTGTTTGAGCCAATATCATGCGGAACCCAAAATTAGCAGTGAGAACAATTCATTACTGAAGACCACTCTTGATGCATCTAAATATTTTATTTGCGATTCATCTCAGATAATATTGTCAAAAAAAATGTTGTGTTGTATCTATAATTATTCGATCTTGGAGAAGGAGTTGATGTAAACACGCATTTTATTGACACAAGACTTTTAAACAATAAGAAATTCAGTTCTAAGCTATATTATTGCAAGTTATTTAGAATTTAGTTTCATAAACTCTAAAATAAGTAAAATAGAAATTAGTTGTTATTTGTTTTACTTACATACTTAGTTGCATTTAATTGAATATTAGTAATTAGTTGTTCAGAGTGAACATGTAGAATAATGAAACATTAATGTATATAATCTAGATAAAACAAAAATACCTTATCCAATGAATATTTTAAGTATCACTGAAATCAAAAAATTTTTTTAAAGAAATGAAATGGAAGTTTTTGCAAAAACAATATTAACTTCAAGAGCTTTCCTCACCAGGTGCATTCAATTGAATAATTATTATTCAAAAAATATTCTTCTTTCAGATATTCTGTGATTATTCATTGTTTTTGTTACACCGGCCGTTCTTACACAGGAGAAACTACACCGGTTGTCACTATAAATAGTGCGAGTCACCAGAAGACAAAGCACAGTCTTGTAACTGTCTAGCCAAGAGCTAGTCAGTTTCTTACTTTGTTAATACACTTGTTAAACCAACCCTCGACTTGACTTCCTTTATTTATTATTTACTGTGGGACAACTTCACAACAGTTTTTTGTAAAGAAAACAATTGAATTCTTCTGTGACCTTGCCTGTAGAGCAGTCATTTTTTAAATTCGAAGATACAGAGTGTGGATTGTCAAAGCTCTCCACGTTGGTCTGGTTCATCAATAAAGTACTTCAAGTCACTTTCTTATACTTCCGGGTATCAAGGGAGATCACTCGAAACTGTTAAAAGGAGAATAACTCATAATCAACATTGCAGCTACCTTTAGTAAATTATTTTTTTTTAAAGTTTAGTTGTATCCAGTACTTCTAACAGTTTTAGCGTAGAAGCTCCTCTTTTTGTTAATGAATCCGCCAGTTGCATTCTCCCAGTTATCCCAAATACCTTGATTTCTCCTTCTCTCTTAGTCTTACCATGTCAACTCTCAGTCTCCTGTCAGCCACAGTGTTTGTAGTGCCCAAAGCACTAGTCAGTGATCTATTGTCTGTATAGCATCGTACTTGTAGCAATACAGCCATACCAAAAGTTTCTTACACCAAAGAATAGACCAAGAATCCTGCATCTGCTGCCTCACTTAATGCCAAAGTTTCAGACGCTAATGGACTTTTTGTTACTCTGTCCAACTTTTTAGATAGCCAGCTAATAGGTGCCATCTTCTTGTTCTCACCTTGAATGAAAACAATGATACCACCTTGAGATGATCCAGCTTTCAGGCTAGCATATGTAGCCTCCGAATATGCCAAGACTTTAATTTATTTCGGATTACCTAAATTAGGAAATTTTAGCACAGTTTTCCTTGCCTTCAATTTAGTCAGTGCCTTGTGTGCCTCTTATTTGAAATGTATTCTCGTTTTTAGTTACAAAAACCGGTTTAAATGTTACATTTGGTGCTTGCATCTGGCCATTCATTGCAACAGGATTTCCAAAAATTCTTTGTATCGTACATTTCATATCATCATACGTCATAGACCCACACGTAGAACTAGCCAGTCGATCGTTTTTGTCGGAGACATTTGCTGTAGTTAATTTTGGCAGTTCCACTTTAAAATTACCCACTTTTTGATAGAGGTATTCAAATCGTATCAAAAAGTCAGTAATACTTTCACCGAAAGGACGCCTGTAGTTATAAAATTCCTTAAAGGCTAGTTAAGCCTGGGTGTTCTGATCTTTTAAAAACAATGTGTCCAGTTTGTTTGTTATTTTCTTGACACCGTTTTCCTGACCTATATTTTGAGGTTGTAAATCCCTCACACAATCTCTTACTCTTCCAGTTAAAATGAGAAATACTGCTGGCCCTTGCTTGCATTTATTTAGGTCCGTATACATTTGCCATATTGTTAAATCATTCTTCCACAAAAATGAGTCCACAATTGTTTGTTACTTCATCTCATCTATGTTTTTGCTGAGACAAATATTCATTACTACGTCAATATTTTTTGTCTGTTTTGAAACCTGAATAAAATATTTCCTGGTGCTACCAGATCAGGCTGTCTGAATATTGGCTTCCTGACCCAAAATGCACCTACATCGATGTTTTTATGTTTCTTTTTCTCTTTGCAAAACTCAATCATGTTCTGCAAAACAAAAACAAAAACTACACCCCCCCCCCCTTGTCATGGGTAAGACACTAAACTGCATCCAGCCCTGTCGGTGGAGCCTCAGAATACACTGACTGCACCTCTGCAGGGGGTAGAAGTCCCCCAAAGGGGCCACCTGTTTGCCGTGAGTGGCGACCCGTGATGTCAGAGGAAGGGATCCTGGTGGCTGAGTGGTTCATGACTCTGCGGGATCATGTATGCTGCAACACTCCACTTCGGCCCGTACCTGGACTAGACGGGCGGTCGGAATGGCCCGATCCGATCAATCGGCTAGTCATGTCAAGCCCTAGCATTCATGAAAACCAGTACCTTCAATCACATACAACAAATGTACTGATCCAAACACTAATGATGAACATTGAATCTCAACAAAGAAGTAAATGCTAGAAGGCGGTGGCAAGGGTCAATCGAACTGGAAGATCATGGTTACAACATGGCTGTGCGACCCCTGACTTTTCTCTATACTTGGATAGCGAAATCAAAGGAACATGGGTGCTTGTAACTACTATTTAGTTCGAGTATAGCTTCCTTGTATCCCTGTCTTGTCAAGGCGAATGGGCTTCCCCCTTGGCAATTCCCAAAGTGGACTCCGTGGTGGGTGGGGAGCAAGGATGGTGAAAAAAAAAAACAAAAACTCTTTTATGAATCCTAACAAACAAACCAAGCGTCCTCATTTGGACTCAAGCTCAGAGAGCGAAGTAGAAGAACCTACTAATGAATTCCCAAGATTTATAATTTTGGAAGCTACAGATGAAACACCACTATCTACATTATCTCCATTTATTATAGAGAAAGTAATATCTGCAAATATTACACCTATAGCTGTTAAAAACTTAAGAAACGGTAACATACTAATTGAAGTGGATAAAAAGAAATACGCTGATTTTCTATTAAAAATGAAGATTTTCCATACAAAAAAAATAACTTCTTATCCACACCAAACGTTAAACACATCCAAGGGAGTAGTGAGAAGCCCGGAGCTATCCTTATGCACCCTGGAAGAAATACAAAAAGAGTTAAAACCCCAAGGAATAATTGATGTAAAAAGAATATCTATCAGAAGAGATGGAAATATGATTCAAACACATACATACATTATGACATTCAATAAGCCAAAAATACCAGAAAAAATAAAGATCGGATACCACATAGAAAGGGTAGAACAGTTCATACCAAACCCTCTCCGATGTTATAAATGTCAGAGATATGGGCATCACGAAGAGAAATGCAATAACCAAACAATATGTGGGAGATGTGGAGAAAAAGATCCTCACCATACAACAAACCAATGCCAGGAAATATGTAAATGTACAAACTGTGGAGGAGACCATCCAGTATACGCAAGAGTTTGTGAAAAATGGAAAAAAGAAAAAGAAATACTAACTTTAAAACACACCAAAAACATTTCCTTTCTGGAAGCCAGAAAAATTATAGAGGCTTCAAGAAAAGAGAAAACCTATAGCCAAATGGCACAAACTACGACAAATGACGCACAACAACAAGAAAATAAATACAAAGAACTCATCCAAAAATTATTACAACTGGGGCCAGAAGACTGGCCAAGGTTTATCGAAGAAATAAAACCAAAGCTGGAATTAAACTCTGGAGATGTAAAGCCCAGTCCGGCCGCGACGGCTTGCCAACCAGAGATTTCCATACAGCCCTCCCAGATACACAAAAAAGATTCCCCCAAGCAGGTACTTAATCAGACTTTTAACCAATCTTCACCATCAACTTCTAAGGAAGGACCTTCACAAATAAAGACCCCAATAAAAAAAAAACCAGGGAAATCAGAATCCCCAAGACCAAAAGCTCGAAGTGGATCAAGCCAACGATCTACCTCCAAATCAAAAGGCCAGGCCAAAGAACAAAAAAAGGATCAAATAGTTTCCAAAAACCGATTCGAAGTCTTCAACACAAGTTCGAACCAAAAAGAACAATCTGAAAAAAGAGATCTTACAAAACAAAAATCCAGGTCAAGATCCAGATCAAGACCCGACCCAAAACCGGGTAAAAAAGAATCTCTAGAAGAAATACCAAACAAGCAACCATTGGAAAAAATGGAACAAGACACACAAGAACAAAACCCTCAAGACCCAAAAAAAGAAAAGCAAAAAGAGAAATCCCCTAATAGACAAAACACAAAACTAACAGAGACTCCAAAGAGTCCCCTAGATATGGAGACTGAATAATCATGGCAATAACCAAAAACATACTACAATGGAACATTAGAGGTATTAAAGCAAATTTTAATGAACTACTATTACTAATCATGAACATAACTCCAGCTATAATATGCTTACAAGAAACCTTTCTTAAAGAACACGACCAAATAAATATCAACAATTACTCTACTTACAACACATATTTCAACCAAAATAACAGAGCTTCGGGTGGTACATCAGTGCTTGTAAACAACAGCATACCTCACAAACAAATTCAGCTTCAAACCAACTTACAAGCAACTGCAATAACAACAACAATGAATAGAATGATTACAATTTGTTCGTTATACATTCCTCCAAAGGACAAATTATCAGAGATGGAACTAAATAACCTCATACAACAGCTGCCAAGACCCTTTATCTTGATGGGAGATCTGAATAGCCATAGCCACCTATGGGGCAACCAAAAAACAACCCAAAAAGGAAAAATCATTGAAGAATTCATTGATGCAAACAATCTCTACATGTATAATAATGGATCTCATACACACTTTCATCCAGCAACAGGTACATTCACAGCCATAGATATCACACTGTGTGACCCATCCTTAGCACTAGACTACAATTGGCAAGTCTACAAGGATACTTGTGGCAGCGACCACTTCCCAATAATACTGGAACAAATATCTCCTGATCCTGAAGACAAAGTACCGGGATGGAACCTGCACAAAGCTGACTGGAACAAATACAAAAAGTTATGCCTTGATAAACTTGTTCTCGGTTCAAACATAGAAATAAATACCAGTCAGGGGGATGACATTACCTATTTCACAAAAGCATTGATGGAAATTGCGGAGGAAAGCATACCGAAATACACTATAACTTCAAAACCAAATAAACCTTGGTTTGATGGGAAATGTAGGGAAACTGTCAAAAATCGTCGCAAAGCTCTGAAAAGATTCCAAGTGTGTCCGACCAGGGAGAATCTGGATCAATATAAAAATAGTCGAGCCATAGCAAGAAGAACAATAAAAGAAGCTAAAAGATCAACATGGAAAAGCTTTGTGGCAAAACTAAATAATAATTCCAAAATAAAAACAGTTTGGAAGACAATAAAAAAAATATCCGGGAAAAACAATAAGACACAACTTAAATACCTGGCTGAAAACAATAAAGAAGCCACAAATAAAAAAGATATGGCAGATATGTTAGCGGAACATTTTGCCAAAAATTCATCCACAGAAAATTTAAATGAGACATTTCTAACGATCAAACAAAATGTGGAAAGGAAAAAAATTAATTTTACATCCAATAATGAAGAACATTATAACAAACCAATTTCCTTGGAAGAACTACAGGAAGCATTATCTAAAGCACACAACACAACAGCAGGAAATGATGAAATCCAATACGAGTTTCTAAAGCAACTGCCACAAGCATCCATGAAATATCTCACAAAGATATTTAATGACATATGGATCAATGGTAAGGTCCCATCATCTTGGAAACAAGCCACCATAATACCTATTCCAAAAGGTCATGCAGAACAATCTAATAACCAAAAATCTCAAATTAAACATTCAAAGCCATCAAATTTCAGACCAATAGCACTCACCAGCTGCATTTGCAAAACTCTAGAAAGAATTATTAATAAAAGACTAATCTGGTACTTAGAGGCTAACAATCTAATTACTGAATACCAATCAGGCTTCAGAAATGGAAGAAGCACAATGGATAATATAGTTAAATTAGAAACCTTCATAAGAGAGGCATTTATACAAAAACAACATGTATCTGCAGTCTTTTTTGACATAGAAAAGGCTTACGATACAACATGGAGATATGGCATCATGAGGGACTTAAAAAACCTAGGATTAAAAGGTCGACTACCAATTATAATAGAAAACTTCCTAAAAGAAAGATATTTCACAGTGAAAGTGGGATCCACACTTTCAGATATAAAGGAACAGGAAACGGGAGTTCCACAGGGAAGTATACTTTCAGTCACATTATTTAGCATAAAAATAAATAATATTGCTAAAAACATCAACACAGAAACGGACTGCTCCCTCTTTGTAGATGACTTTTTGATATGTTATAGATCCAAATATATAAACTCAATTGAACGACAACTCCAATTATCTATTAACAAAATAAATAAATGGGCTACAGAGAATGGCTTTAAGTTCTCCAAGGAAAAAACCAAATCCATACATTTCTGTCAGTTACGAAAATTACATAATGACCCAGTACTTAAAATTGGGGACTCTACAATACCTACTGTTGATGAACATAAGTTCCTGGGTATCACTTTTGACAAGAAACTGTCGTTTATACCGCATATAAAGAAACTAAGAGAAAAATGTAACAAAGCCATACAACTGCTGAGAATGGTAGCACATACAGATTGGGGCGCTGACAAAAAGACACTGATAAAATTATATAGAGTATTAGTAAGATCAAAGCTCGACTATGGATGCTTTATATATGGATCTGCTAGAAAAACATACCTCAAAACATTAAATACTATTCATCACCAAGGCCTGAGATTGGCACTTGGGGCCTATAACACCACACCAGTGGAAAGTCTTTATATAGAGGCATATGAAATGCCTTTGGATCTGAGAAGGCAAAAATTAGGTTTACAATACTATCTTAAACTCGTTTCATATCCCTCAAACCCAACACACGATTGTACTTTATATCCTCAATATACAGAACTTTTTAACCGAAAGGAAAGGGCTATAAAACCTTTCAGTCTGCGAATGAAGGAAATCCTTTCAGAAACCCAAATAAACACTAACATCATACACAATTCTATTATTTCAGAAATACCGCCATGGTTAATTGAACAACCAAAGATAATATTAGACTTATCAAGACACCACAAAAATAATACCAACCCAATTTTATATCAAGATGAAATGCTTGACATAATAAACAGCCACCCAGATCACATCCAAATTTATACAGATGGATCAAAAAAAGAAAAAGTTGGATGCGCTGCCATATTTGGCAATAAAAAACTCGCAAAAAGACTACCAAATAATGCCTCAATATACACAGCAGAAATCACAGCCATTAACCTAGCTCTTGATTTAATAAGAGAAAACAAAAATACTAAATTTATTGTCTTCTCAGATTCCATCTCAGCACTCATGGCAATAAAAAATAAAAAAACTACAGACCCGCTCACCACTATAGTAATAAATAGAATACAATACATACAAAAAAAACAAAGCATAATATTATGTTGGATACCTGGCCATATTGGTATCCATGGTAATGAAGCCGCTGACAGGGAAGCAAGGAGAGCACTAGAGATGAATCCATCAAATACAAAAATACCACACACCGATTTCAGACCAACTATTAAAAAATTGATCATGGACAAATGGCAAAAGGAATGGAGCAGGCAGACAAACAATAAACTCCATAATATCCAGCCAGACATCAAAGAATGGCAAAATGGGTACAGAAAAGTGAGGAAAGAGGAATCGGTTCTGGCCCGACTTAGACTTGGCCACACACATATCACACACGGATACATTTTGAAAGGGGAAGACCCACCTATGTGCTGCGCATGTGATACAAGAATTACAGTAGAACATATACTGGTGAAATGTATGGATTTTGACCTAATCCGTAAAAAATACTATCAAATAGACAATGTAAACAAATTATTTAGCAAGATCAATCCAAATAAAATAATTAAATTTCTTAAGGAAATTAAGTTATACACCAAAATATAGTTGGAAAAAACAAAACTTTTGAATAAAATCTCTAACTAAACTTTGTGAAGGCATCTTAAAACCACTGTTCAATCAAAATTGTATTGGCATAAAATGACCTAAGAAGGGTTGACATGCCGTTAAACCAAACAATCAAATCAAATCAAATCAAAATATTTCAGAAACATGTGTATAGCAATAAGTCCTGCACGAATCGTTCTTTCTAGAACTAGATTTAAATAGACTTTAAATGTTTATTAAATCTCTTCATATATATATATGTATATATATATATATATATATATATATATATATATATATATATATATATATATATATATATTTGTTATTGTTTATTATCTATGTACGTATACGTTTCGTCCTTTTTAATCTGGACTCTTCAGCATAGAGATATGATTATTCACTACCGGTCATGCGATTCGAAACCTACAAATATTTTTCAACTTAAATCCAACGTCTCTAACCGCTCGGCCAATTTTTAATATATGATATGATAATTTTAACACTTTTGTCGGCGGCTTAACGTCAAGGCATTCTACTTCTTTTTAAGGGAAGGAACGATGCATTATTAAGCAAGTGACGTCATGCTGTGTTAGTACTACCATCACAGTGCTCTACTTTTTCAAGCGACAAATATAAATATTTGTTATTGTTTATTATCTATGTACGTACACGTTTTGTCCTTTATAATCTGGACTCTTCAGCATAGAGATATGATTATTCACTACCGGTCATGCAATTCGAAACCCTGGACTACAAATATTTTTCAACTCAAATCCAACGTCTGTAACCGCTCGGCCAATTTTAAATAGCTGATAAACAATGATAATTTAACACTTTTGTCGGCGGCTTAACGTCAAGGCATTCTACTTCTTTTTAAGGGAAGGAACGATGCATTATAAAGCAAGTGACGTCATGCTGTGTTAGTACTACCATTACAGTGCTCTACATTATATATATATATATATATATATATATATATATATATATATTAGTGATGGGACGATTCCAATATATACCGATTCCGATTCTTTTTAAATTTCTAAATATTTAATCATAGAGCTGGTGTTTTTTTTAAATTTTTGACTACCAATGAATACTGTGTAATTTGTGCATCTATTTTCACAAAAGTAAAAGTTTACTGAGGGGGCGTACATTACACGAGTAGATCTTTTTAACTAATTTTTCTTAAATGTTTTCCCTGTAATTGTTTAAAATTAGTGAGACAACTAAAGATGTATTTCTCTTTCAAAGCAAAGCCGATTTTCAGAAATTCCCCATAAGTTGACAAAATGTTATTTGAATGTTTTCACAAACAATTGGACATAATCGAACAGGACCTTTTCGGTAAAAAATAAAACATAGACTAGTAAGTAAATTATTTTTAAAATGAAATACTGCAAAGAGAAGGGAAAGAAAAAAAAGAGACAGAAATTGTTCATTTTTTTCTTTCTTTTCTCTTCAAAGATTACATAGTATACCGCTTTGATGTTCATTTTTAATAAACAACTTGTGGAGGTGAGGTTGTGTCCACATTAATGACACATCTAACATCCACATCCGGTCGCATACCTTCTAAGGAAATATTGAAATATATGTTTCACAAAATTAAACTGACCTCTTATATTTACTGAGTTAATGAAAATATAATCGTAAGTTTGTAACTAAGTGAAGTTATATTAAATACAACTAAAATGAAAAACACATATTTCCACTAGGCAATTTTAAAATGTTTAGAGTGTTAATTTTACATAGACGCTTTAAAAAAATTATGTTGAAAATAACTTATGCACATGTGTGTTTTTACGCTAAACTCAATTCAGCAACAACTTTTATGGTTATAAAATTCTTTTTTGAAAAACATACCTGTTTAATTTTTGGAGGGGTTACGTGGTGGGTCCAGTTCGCTATGTTACTTTAATGTCAATTGATCCCATACATGAGAGAATGTCACCTCATACCACCTGGGGTATATTTTTTATCAAACTTACATAGCGAACTGACCTCTCCACCTCATTTAAATATCAAACAAGTAAATTTTTCCTTTTTTTATAATCTCAACATTTGTTATACCCAGTAAATTCGGTACTTTGACAAGGTAGGTTCATTTCCGAATTCGGTAACTATGATTTAGAGGTTCACAATTGAATCATGCAAATGCTTTACAGTAAAACGATAATTACAATTCTTATTTTATTTTTATTTTATATTATACATTAATAAAGAAGTAACACACATGTAAAAAAAACACAAAATATACAAAGTCACTCGCTGTACTAATACTTTCTTTGAAATTCTGGGTAAAGTGGTTAAAGTGTTCACAACAGAAAGGTATTCGGCCATCATTCTCTCTAGAAATACGCTGTTTTTTTTAGATAAAATACACCATAGATGGTCGAATCGTGCATTCGTAAAGAGAATGTCATTCCATTGAATTTCGTTTTTCTGCTGATGTCACTGTTGTTGGTGCTAAGCAGATAAACAAAATGCTTAGAAGGAAATGGTTGTATGCTATATATGGACAGTAGTCATTTTCATCTGAAATTATTTTATCTTTGAGCTAGTGATTGTTTGGTATTTAAACAAAGGGGCACTGATGGTTTTGTTAATGTCGTTTTCAAAGTGGAAATCTGCTAGTGATTTGAAGGTAAAATTAGATAGTACTCATTTAGACTAAAATTCAAGATGGATGCCCAAAATCTTGAATTAAAAGAAAATCTTAAATGAAAAACAAATACTTGCTTGGTTTTTATAAAATTTAAAATATTGATTTACACAATAACAAGTCTGCATAACATGAAATGTTCTGTTTGTCTTGATATAAAATTCTAATTCATTTTTAAACGTATATAAAATTGAACTTTTATGCCTACCCATCGACACCGGTTCTGATACTAGACTTCATTATATCTGTCCTCTCTCAGTGAAGGAAAATCCTTCTAGACTGAGACAATTTAAATTTTTGTCCCAATCCAGAGTGCCTCTTTTTGGGGAAATAGATTTTCTGTGTCGATCTCTACCATCATGAGGAGGCAAGTATATAGAAGCTAGAAATTCCGTTAAAATTTGTTTCTTTTTGTATAAAAAGAATGTTCGAAGTTTATTTTTTGTGTCAAAAAGTTCTTTGTCTGTAATAAAAGAGTTCAAATATGTTGAATTTTTTTCTAACCAGTTCATAGCTATAGAAACTCAAAATCAAAGAACTGATGCCAAAGTATGAACTGCTCACACATAGACGTGGCAATCTTTAAATTCACTTATCAATTTATATTTAATTGAACTCCACACCAAGCCTTTCAAAATTGCCCACTTCTTGTAAGGTTTGCCAACGCTGGGTGAACGGACACAAGCCTATACTATAATTAAAAAACGGACAAAAGCACAACAGTATACAATAAATTAATTTAATAATTTGAAAAAAAATTATATTTAACTGTTTATAATAAATTATCAATGGTGATTGTCAGTATTTTTCTCTTTCCAAAAATGTCTTATTAAATTTTTAAACATTTTTTCAGCACTATGTAAATGCAACTGCATTCTTTTAATATCTCATAAAATAAATTTATATTGTATTTTTATGTTATCATAATTACGATACACGGTAAAAATGTCACAGGAAAATTGCACAAGTGAATAAATATGAAAAAAATGTTGACATGAACGCACCCGAAGAAGTTTGGAGGATACATCGGTCAAAATGTTGTAAAATTCAAGATGAGAGTATTTTAGCTGTTGTTTTCAAACAAATAAAATCACTTTCTTTAAGTTTTATGGGGTGGAGGCTACTTCTTCTGTAGTTTTAAATAGGGGTTAAATCTCCCCCACCATATTTTGAAGTAAATATTTTTAAATTAATTCTGTTGTTTTCAAAGCAAGTAAAATCGATTATTCTAAGTTTTATTTTTTTCGGCCGGATGGGCTAGGTTCCTTCCACTATAGTTGTAAATAGAAGCTAATCCCCCCCCCCCCCAAAATTATAAATAAGTATTTACTCTGTTGTTTTAAAGCAAATAACATCGATGTGTCTCAGTTGTGAGCATCTAAGTACATTCCTATAGTTTTAAATAGTGGATAAGCCTCTCCTCCCTCCACCACACATACACAATATTGAACCCAAAACATTAAAGTCTCATTTTTGCTGTTGTGTTAAATCTTAGATGAAACCATGCTTTTGTTCTGTTGCCACCCAAATTTGAAGTTAGTGGTACGATTAAGGGAGAGATTTTTTGGGAGGATCTGTTGCCACTTGGAGTTATGGTAAGTGGTAGGTTAAGAAAGGACTTTGGTGGGTGCACCCTGATTTAGGCTTGGTGGTAGGGTTTAGGGAGGGTTGTTTTTTTATCTTCGTCCTCCAAAAAACATGCAATATTTATTTCCTTTAACAAAAATAAATATAGTTATATGCTCTTAAAACGCTATTTGGTTAATCACTGGTCCAGTAATGGGTGATCATTTTACGTTTAATTTATATGCGAAATTGATCTCCTATTCTAAATTCTAAAATAATTGTTTTCTTCCCTAAGGTTTTTCAGGGTGTTTACACATAATCGGCTAGAAGTAGAATCTCATTTCGGGGATGGGGGTGGGGGCTAATTTAGCTGAGGGTCCTCATCTACTTTTAAATGTAGATATAATTTTCTTTTTAATCTGACAAATTTCTTAATGTTTTCCCACTATGTATTGTATCCAAGATTTTGATAAACTCGTTAAGAGATTTCCATCTATATTTTTTACTTGTATCATATTTTCTATTTATTTACATTTACAATTTTAAATCAATATATATTTATCTTTTTATCATTAGTACCAGCAATAGAAAATTATATTAAATTTTTTTTTTTTTAAGAATCCTTTTTGAAATTGGAAATTAGACTCAAATATTTTCGATTCTGATACCCCCAAAAGTTTTAATTTTTCCAATTCTGATTAATAGTTCGAATATTAATATATATATATATATATATATATATATATATATGATTATTTTTATTTACACAGACATGTACAAAATCTGCGATACTGGCATGTCGATGTTATCGATCAACAGCTATTATAAACTGAGATCTCATCAGGCAGAGTTAGAATCCGATCTTAACCTTAGATCATTATTCTTTCCAAATATGATCTAAGGTTGAGATCGGATTCTAACTCTGCCTGATGAGATCTCAGTTTATAATAGCTGTTGGTCGATAACATCGACATGCCAGTGTCGCAGATTTTGTACATATCTGTGTAAATAAAAATAATCATATATATAAACTCTATTTGATATTGAGCACTTTTTTATAAACCCGGTTGAAATTCTTTGGATTACTACCCTGTGAATGTTTTACCTGGATTATTATATATATATATATATATATATATATATATATATATATATATATAGCAATCCTATTATTTCTCAAATATTTATTATCGGCACTCACAAGAAACTTTAGATCAGACTAAGTGAACACTCGAAAATAAATCATCTCTACGTGATACATGTTTCAGATATATGTGTTTGTGCGTCTATTTGATGAGTATCTTGCTTTTTTATGTCTTCATGTATTATCCTTCCTGAACCTGATATTTTGAGTTTCATATATAATTTCACTCCTGGTAAGATTTTAAGAATTCAAGAATTATCACGAAACACTTTGATAGATTTCCAGGAAGTGTCATGTAGTGTTTCTTTGAATGCATGTCTATTTTCGGGTGAAGACAGATGGTTAGTCTGAAACCTACATACTTCCATTTCCACTTTGAAGATAAGCGGAATTCTCTGATGAGAACATCTGAATGATTTACCGAAGGAGTTTTGATTCATTCAATTCAGTGAAAATGGATTGGATTTTTGTAAATTGAAGAAAACTTTCAAGGAATGCCATTTAAATTGTTCTCTGTTACTTGATAATGAAATAGCTTTCGGTTTCATCACAAAATCCATTTTCAAAAGATTATTTGTATATCAGTTTCATTATTTTGTGTTCAAGTATAATGCTTATACATATACATACATAGATATATATATATATACAATCCCGAAACAAGACAGCTGTCTGTGAGTATATTGTGTGTATTTAGGCAGCATATTTTCATTTAGGCAAACGTTATTAAATAACACGGAGTGTTTTTGCTTGATTAGACTTTTTAAAAATTTTTTCAATTTTCCGAATAGTCTATTTAGTGTTTCGGTCAAATTGCTGTATGTAAGTTCCATTGGTTTCTTGTTCCATTTTCTTTCCTTTTTTACGAATACTTTCGATTTGATTCGTCAAATCCTCTTCAGGCGGTGTTAGTTTTGGTTTCTTAAAATATATGTCTTTACTGTTGAGTTTTTTTTATTATTATTATAACGGCCAGTAATTTACAACTTTAAATGAGATGTTACATGAGAGCGTGATTGCATTCTAAGAGCATGCAAGATTCAAATGTTTGATTGCTTCACCATTAAGAATTTGATTACGTTCTGAGCGCGTTCAAGATACAAACGTATAATTGCTTAATGGCTAAGAATTTAGTAACGTTAATTACTATGCTAGACACTTTAAAATATTATGACTAGTTTCGTAATTCACATTATTTATTGTGGGATGTTTAGTTTTTATGTAGAGGGCTTTAAGAATGTTTAATCTTTTGGTGTTAGTATCGTGGTGTATAATTTTAGTATTGTTTACTAGTATGTGTCTATATTGTGAAGGGGGGTCATGTGTTTTTAGGTGTTGGCAAATGGAGCTAGTATCAGAGAGATGTAAGGTTAATCTTCGGGAAAGTAATGTGGTTGTGAAACCGATATTAGAATTAGTTTTATTGTAATTGTCAAAGATACATTCTCCCATGGGACATTGAAACTGATAAATTACAGTGTCGTATATGGTATCCATAACGCTTTCTTCTTCTTGAGGAGTGCTGTCGGTGTCATCTGACAGTCGTTTCCTAATTTGATTTAGGTGTCTCTCATGAGAGAACTGAGGGCCTTGGATTATGTAAACCATATTTCCAATTCTGTAATTTTTAACTTCCTTCTTTAACGGGTATTTAGAGGTTAGCATTTAGTTTTGTAAAAACTTCTGGGCTTGGAAGTAGATGATGGCAGTCCTTGAGTGCTCCATTTATTCCTGTTGACAAATCTGTTTTTACATAGACAGTAGGTGCTGGCCATTATCTATACTCCATCAGAGATAAAATGCCGGTCCTTACTAGTCTGTATAATTCCTAATTTATTTTTTTTGCTAACGAGGCGAAAGGCACATTCTTTTTATTTAAATACAGGTTGAATGTTCTCTTTCAGTTCAAATTTTGCTGGCATCTTTTTACATCGACCTAGACTGTCAGAAAAAAAAAACTTAGGGAAAGTCTTTTTTTCAATTCCTTCTTTAATGTTTATGACTCTGTCGTCAGATTGTCTATTTTCTGGTAAAAAGTGTTGATTGGTAAATCCCATCGATTTAACTGTTGCATCCAGTCTGTGCCAAATAAACTGTTGTTATTTTTAATACGAACATTTTCAATTTTTTGGTAGTTCCGTTTAAAGTAACGTTGGTAATAATTTCACCCTCAAATTTAATTTTTCCACCAGTCACCGTTCTGGCTACTTTTTTGGTTTTAGCATGGTTTGTTCATCCAACCTTTTTATTGTATGTAGGTTGATTATCGGCACGTCTGAACCAGAGTCTAGTTGTACCTTGGCCTTTTTATTCAGGATTTTTACTTGTATGTACTTTCTTATATTTATGTCGTCCTGTTCGTGTGTTTTTGTGGATTAAAAACACGACTTTTATTTCCTTTATTCGTTCTGCAATGTGAACTCTTGTATCCTACTTTATTACAAGTTAGACAGGTTTTAAAACGTTATGGGCTATCCATAACCCAAATGAAGGGATCCACAACGGAAACGGATGTGGCTTGTTTTTGTAGAAGCGTTAAAATAATCTCTCTTTTTGGTTTGACTTATTTTTGAAGGAGAATAGAAATGTGATTTCTGACGTATCTTTCTTATATGAGTAATGCCCGACTTTTCAACATCTCTAGAATCTTCTTTAACACTTACAAATCTCTGGCAATCTTCCACTAATTTCTGTAATGTTAAATTTGGCTCATTTTATAACTTGTTTAGAACTCTATGTCTGATTTCTGCATCTTTGGTTGATACAAGTCTTATCACGAATATTAGGCATTTAAAGTTATCCACACTAAGGTCAGCTAGTTTGAAATCGTCACAGTGTTTATTAACGGTTGATACTAAAGTCGAGTAGTCCCTGCTGTCTTTTCTGATTAAGTTCATGCAATTCCCCCTTTTGTGGAACAGGGAAGTTTTAGAGCTAAATAATTCTGTTAAAAGTTTAACAGCTTAAGAAAAAGTCAAGTCGCTGGTTTCTCGGGGAAAAATGTAGTCCACAAGTTTGGTATATTCGAGCGTCTCTAATTTTTAGAGCAGTAGAACTTTTTAAGGTCTGCACAATTTTCATAATCTATTTTGTATAGATCCTCATACCTTCTAAATTATGAAGTGAAAGTTTTATCTTCATCTGAGAAATAAGTGAAATTGTCAATTGCATTTCAAACTACATTTTGAAAAAAGTATTTTCGTTCTCGGTATTTTGACCGCTATTCGACATTGTTTGCAGTAGTAGTATTTCTTTGTTTTTTTATTTGTTGTACCAGTAGAAGTTTTTGAAATCTTGCTTGCTTTTTTGTAGTTTTTCGTCGTTTTTTTGTTTTCCTTCGTTGTTTTTGTTGATGTTCCAGTTGT
>OY744519.1:112632580-112802580 GCA_963556195.1 Sepiola atlantica | reverse complement strand
GATAATAACAATTTAAAAAATAAATTGCATTTATTTTGGGGAGGGGGGATCTTATCGATTAAGCACCAAATTCTCAGAATATGATATTTTATCTACTTGTTACTGTTCAGCAGATGGAGTTCATTTAATACATAAATTTAACATAAATAGGAGGAAGATGCATATAGTATGTTTAAAATAATTTTGTGGAAAGGCAAGACTTAAAAATCCCTCATTCCTCCTCCTTCCATTTACAAACTACAAAATGGAATGAAAATGATAATTTCCTAATGTATGGTCGCTTATTATTTACAGTGAAATTGGTTTCGGCATTATTTACAAATGACTTATATTTTATTAAAATCATGTTTTAGTAAAAAAAAAATTAAATAAATTAGTTATAGCAATATAATGTAAATAAAACTAGTCATGTTCAAAAAATCCAATATGGGGTCTTGAAATTTTGGAGAAGACCGCAAAGAAGATGAGTATGAAATCATAATATCTAACAAAGGCATGTGATCTCACCTCATCTCCTTTATTTAAAAAAAACACTGTCCTGTTTATGTTAAAATGAAGAAAAATATACAGTTAAAATTTTTATTAAATTTAGAGCTAGATTAAAAGTTGCCAGGGTGCCGCGTGTGTCATCGGGGGTAAAAGTATTACTACTACTGTTGATAATAAAAACAATACAAACTTATAGGCTCCGAAACTATTGGGGAAAGTTTCAACAAATTTGGCATGAAAAACTTTGGGGATTTTAAGTGTCTCACATACGATCAGACTACTACTACTACTAATAATAATAATAACTATAATACTACTACTCATACTAAATACTAAGAGCTTCTAAAGTATTGGGTATAAATGTACAAAATTTAGCAAGAAGTGCTCTTGGAATTCTAGGTATGTCTTAGAGGGTCAATATTAATACTACTACTACTAATTATTATTATTATTATTATTATTATTATTATTATTATTATTATTATTATTATTATTATTATTATTATTATTATTATTGTTGTAAATATTTATATGCTCCAAAACTATTGTATAGAATTGCTCCAAATTTAGCATGAAGAGCTCTTGGAATGTCGAATGTAATAATATTATGGATGCTAATTTTAGTGTTTGAATAAATTCCCAACTGCCTTCCACATATGCTTTTTTTGGTTAGGGTTTTTATCTAGAAAGGAAGATGATCAAAGAAGGAATCAATTTCTGAATCATTTTACAAGATGTTATCACTTACATGTGTTTTAATAGCTTAACATGGATTAAATATATGACTTTAAACAGACAACTAAACTGAATTATTATTTGTTGTTTCCACTGCACAAAGATAAATAACACCGTCCATGGAATTTCTTCTAAAACAAATAATGTTATATTTTATTAACTATTAAATAAGTTTTATGTTTTTTCTGCCTTAAAGCAGACGTTATTACTTTTCAATTTCTGGATTTGTGTCAGAATAAGATTAAGCAAATAAATAATCAGTGAAGATGAGGTCGTGAAATTGTTCTCTACGAAAAACATAAAATATAATCAATGAAAGCAAATAAATTGGACAGACAAAAATTACGAATTCTTATTATAGATTCTATCTGACCTTCTTTCAAGACTTTGATTATCACCAAGACAACACTATTATGATGGTGTCTGCTATGAAAAAGTAAAATTGATTTCTTGCAACAAAGCAAACAGATTTAGGAAATACCCTCAATCAAATATATTCCTTGTATTGGCATCTTTGCAAATATTTACTTTTCCTCCTCTTACTATTCGCTTTATTGTACTAGACACTTTATAGATTAGAGTTCAGCATCTCACGAAGGAAAGTAAAAATAGTTTACAATATCTTATATATGATCGAAATTCTGTTAAACTCTAGCTGTAGACAGATTGTTGATTACAGAAATTCGAAAACAACTTCCCGCAAAATATTCTTGTACTTCAAGCTGGAGTCGTATCCGGGGGGTTGGCTGGAGGTAAATGGTATTGGTGAATCTCAGTAAAGCCAATATATTCGCGTTTAAATGTTTTCAAAATAATTTGGAGATTTGAAAAATTGTTTTAATCAGGAATAGGGTAAGAAGTATGTATAATTGTATGCATAAAATATGGAGAGTTTTGTTTTTTTCCACTATCCAAGAGGATTATAACAAGAATAAAGAAAACGGAAATATGTAGTGTGTTATATCATCACAAAGACAATGATGGTAGAAAACTGCAGTGCATACACATAAGACGGCAAATGATGAGTTCCAAGGTGTAAACAGAATGCGATAAAAAAATGTGTATTGACGATCAAAATGGTTTTATGTTGTTTTTAAAAAATATTATTAAATGAGGAACAATTTTGAGTTAAAATCAATTTAGTATTACACATGTAATCTAAAGAAAAACACGTTTAAAATGTGTAAATATGCTAGAATAATTAAGATTTTTACAAAAACGAATCGGAAATAGTGTATTTACATGATGTCGCCATGTTTTTTTGTATCGATCAAGACGAAAAAAGTATTAAAACGTCTTTTTTTCTTTATTACTACTAATTTAAGTTGATTTTAACTCTAAACGTTCTTAATATATATATATATATGTATATATATATATATATTATCGCCGATACACTGATTTTATTCACATTTTTAAAGAAACCATTTACACCTTTGAATTCATCCTTAAACCATAAGACTGCATATGATATACTTTTCATTGTTGTTATTATTCAAAAACAAGGATGAAACAGATGCGATCAAGAAATTTTCAAATGCTAAATTTATTTAAAACAACGTTTTTAATTGGATATCTTCATTATTATTAGTTTCTGTTAAAAGTTTAGTAAATATGTAAACTTGGAACGTCTGCCATTTCTATAAAAATACAAAAGCTGGCCTGGAAGTCTTCCTCCTGCAACCCTAGCCCACACACTGCCGAATGTTAGGAGAGCGAGTCACTTTTTCGACCCTCCTCTTCTTTTCGTGTCGAAATCTAAACTCTTTTAAACATTTATTTTCTAAGAATTAACTTTTCTATGTTCCTCTATTTTAATTTGCACGACAGGTTCAACCAATGGAAGTCCGCCTCTTTTGTCTTCGACTGTCAGCAGATGATGAGCTAAGAAATGACAAGACTGTCTATTTTGATCAAATCCAAACACATTAATTATTGTCACCAACGAATCGTACCGCCACCACACAGACACTCATTACTTCAGGATTGAACTATCAAACATGAGTAAAAAATATTAGAGTGAAAAACAAAAAAGGAAAGCAACTGAAGGATTAATGTTTTATAATTAGTGGAAAACAACAGAGGTTATAAAACTGATAAATAAATAAAGAATAAACAATAGATAAGGATGATTATAAGGATTATCATCATTATTATTGTGGGGAGTTTCTTTATCTCTGTCTATATTCATTTAACAGCATTCTACGATGGAAAGTTTCTGTATTTTAAGAATTGTTAAGCAGAAAACACGTAATATTATAGTTTCAATTCTGCAATATGTATTGTTTAATTATTTTCTATGTAAATATTTTCTTAAGATCTTTTTTCCTTATATAGGGAATTTCTGCCAGGCGCGTATAGTGAGACTGATTTGAAATTTATAATATCTCTTGCTGAAAAGTTGGTGTATGTTGATTCTTTCAGATTTCATACTATCTTTCAGAAGTATGTTTAATTCGTTGACATATTCTCAAAAATACCCTTTCATTTTATTATTCCAGATTTTACCATTTTTGAAATCTAGATCAGCTTGTTCTAAAATGTTGATGAAAATACTTTTTGCATAATTTCAGCAAAATTTCAGTATTTTAGCATAATTTCAGCATAATTTCAGCAAAATTGATGTCAGCATAATCTTATTTGATATATATTTACTTGATTTTCAACTACATAAACAAACAATAATTTTAATAAAAGACTAAAGAAATGATATTAAAACAATTTACCCTTGCAAATATGAGTATTAGCATCTCAATCATTGTCTCTATATTACAAGAAAAATGAAAATATTCATGGAGGAATCCTATTGATACAATAAATAATAAGAATATAATTTTCTCAATAATATGATTCTAATTCGGTAATTATTCTATATAAAAGATTCATTCGACGACCAGACTTGTTTTTATCACCTAAATATTTTAGGTATACTTAATATTTTCTGTTTTTATTTTGAAAAAGCACTTCCTAAGAAGAAGTTAAGTTAAACGGATAATTACAAGCCATTTTTGCTTGATGGAGTTTGTTTTCTTCACTCTCAGCACGTTTCCTGTGAGTGATTTCCATCTTCTCAGACACCTACTCACACAATTTGAATATTACTGATTTGTCCCATCACAAATAAGTAACAAAAATTGACAAACATTTTTTTATTTATATTTAGTTTCTGCTGCTGTTCTTGAGACAACACTTTTAAACTTAGCTGAAAGTAACGATCTCTTCTGTTTTTGTTTTCAACTTTTTATTTTCATCGTTTCTCGTCTTACTTGTTATTTAAATTTATTTTTGCTATAGAGCTTATATTTTGTTAACTAGTAGATAAATTAAAATGCGCTAGTACTATATTCTTGAAGTTAAGTCTAGCTTGTGCTGTCTAATTGATGATGGATATACCTGGAGTCAGCTAACCCCACATAATAAAATAGATAACCAATTGGTTCTATTAATCATGTTGACATAGGACATATATGAAATAAAACCGGTTGCTGCTAGAATCTTAATGAATATACTCAGGTAAAAGGATGGTGCAAATCTTGCATGGATTTATAAACCAGACACAATTTCGAATTAAAGAAATTAAGTTCCATTAGTTAAGTTGAATAAAATATATTTTCAATTAAAATCCCTATCGTCTCTTTCTTCATGAACATGCCAGTATGCTGATAAAAAAAACAGCTTCACTTCTGGCACACAAAAATGTTCATCTATAAAAATTTTCATTTTTTCCTATAAGAAAATAATAATGATGACAATTATTAAGATGCCAAAACATCTATTTGCGAATATAAATATTTGGAACTATTTGTTTAAAAGTGTCTGTGTTTCTGTATTTTTATAAAACTTATTGTTGATTGTCTGTGCTGGAGAAATCAAATAAAAACATATAAAATAACGTCAAACCTGACATCAATTTTTTTTAAAGTTGGCTCATATGTAGATTCTCAGCCAAAATATATTTACCAGCATATTCTGAACTTTAATCCAGATTATGAAGGTCAGGTTTTGACTGCTAACTAGATACAAGTTCAGAACTTTACTGCGATTTATCCGATGGGTTGACAGAAAGTGATGATTCAAATGACCAACTGTGGTAGAGTAACCGGACTAAGTATTTTGTGTGATAGACGACGTGTATAAAAGGCGATCAGAAAGAGGTGAAGGGACAGGCAACGGAGGTGAACGAATGCATAAAATAAAAAACTGCAGTATTACATTATTTTCCAAGGTTTAAATGGGAGAATTATCTCCATTACTCTTGATTGGTCCTATAGTCAGAGTCAAATGTTTACATAGAGAATCTCTCTATGCAATGACGGGAGCATGTTAGTCTCATTTTTTTTTTATTTGCCATATTCAGGGTAAAATGATTAATAATTCGTATGCGTTTTTGGTCCGCATTGAATGAGGTAAGCATAAAAGACAGAGAAGCAAAAAGACCTTTTCCATTTTTATATATATCTAAATAAATAAATGCAAAATATTTTTCCATTTGTCTTAACTATATTAACATCAAAACAGGTTATGATTATTTAACTGTATGATAGAAAACGAACCTTTTAAATACCATATATATATATAGGAAACTGTAAATATCCTCAAACACATTTAAGTCTTCTTAATTTGCATATTTATTTCATAAACAGCTTCTAATGAATTAATATACTGTAATATACAGTTGTAATTTTGCATTGTCATATTTTCTTATATAAAGGAGAACTTTAATGGAATATTCGAATATCTATGTATCTCATATACAGATCAAGTGTTAGTCCCAGGAAGAAGCCCATTGATTTCTGAGAACTTCGACTGAAGTAACATGAAACAAAAGCAATATTTTCGTCTATAGTAAAACGTCTGAGGTCGCTGATATGCTGAGAACAGATACTAGATTTTGAGCTTAGCCAAAAAATCATAAAATGATTTAATCGATTATTGTATTATCTTTTAATGGGGGTGGGTCGTATAGTATCGGTTCTGTTGTCATAAAACTGTCCTCCCAGTAATTACCTCCTCCTTTGTTAATGGGGTGAGGGTAATTCTCCCAAGCATTACATCATCCTTTGGGGGAGGGTGTAATTTAGTATCCGTTCTAGTGTCATTTTATTAGGGGAGGGGTAGTGTAGTATCTGTTCTGTTTCCATGATACCATACTCACAGGCATTATCTTTATCTTTTATGGGTCGATCCTCCAGGGTATCACCTCCTCTTTTGGGGGGGAAGTATAGTATATAGTCGTTTCTCGATACCATCTTTCCATGATTATCTTCTTCGTTTGGAGGGGAGAGATAGTGCACTATCTGTTCTGTTTTCATATTATCCTCTAAGGCATTAACTCCTACTTTTATCGCAGGGGGGCGTAAGTCATGATACCATCCTCAATCATTATCTCCTCCTTTGAGGGTCAGTCTAGTATATGTTCGTTCAGCATAATATCATCCTTCCAAGCTAGCAAAAATATGTGACCAGAAGGAACATATATTTGCTAGTATATATATATATATATACATATATATATATCAATGTATTTATATTTAATTGTTTTGTAAGTGATTGCAGCGTTTGTTAGTTTGCATTTACTTTATTATAGTTGTTCACTTAAGTGATACAGATTAATGCAGATGATTGCATTATTAGTCCCCCTTAATTTTATAGGACCTATTTTTCGTTAATATGTATATATTTGTATTAATTTTATTAATTTTTTCCATATAAATCCTAATTAAATGAATACAATATATATATATATATATATATATATATATATATATATATATATATATATATATTTCATACTTAAAATGAACTAATCTTAACACTTTACAGCAGCTAGCTATTTTGAGCTTGCATGTATTTTGAGCTTGCATTCAAATGCATACAGACGCATTTCTGAAGATAGGATTTACTGTGAAACTGCAATAAAGTATTAAGACAAGTCTATTTTAAATATAGATTATTATGGTAAAGTTTCTATCTAAAAGGATATTGAGCCGTTCGTGTGTGTTAGATCTGCTGTCTTGGATCAGATCTGTTCCAACTCTGAAAAGTTGGATTTTCATGTTATATATATATGAGAGAGAGAGAGAGAGAGAGAGAGAGAGAGAGAGATGGGGGAAGGGAAGCAGAGAGATTGTTATGAAAATCGTCATGATTGAAATATGAATAAAATATTATGTGGATAGAAAGTAAATGAAAGGATGTGGAAATATGGAAACTGAATCAGACAATGTATTGTTGTGTGTCTGAATGATTGCTATTTGTGATTTTGTATCAGCTGAAGTTTGTGAAATTATTTCGACTGTTTCCTGATTGCCAACTAACATTCTTCATTTTATTGATTAGAATTGACCATCAGAATTTGTAGCAATGCATTATTATTTGCAATACATTTAAGTTTCAATGATCCAGAAAGTGCCTTTCTCAAGCTCCCCAATTTCAGAATCAAATTCGAGCCGTTCAAAGAAAAGTGTCGATTTTCATGTATTAAATATTTTGTTCAGCAAATAAATGCTTAAGAATGGAGTGTTAGGTTTTGTAAACTGAATCAGTTTTTGTCGCTCAAATTCAATATATGTTCAACATGATTTCTCATTATACTGTTAACTAAGGCTGACCATGAAATTGACTAATTCATGGTCAAATCAAGTCAGATCGACCGCCTTCG
Source organism: Sepiola atlantica (assembly GCA_963556195.1). Taxonomy (NCBI): domain Eukaryota; kingdom Metazoa; phylum Mollusca; class Cephalopoda; order Sepiida; family Sepiolidae; genus Sepiola; species Sepiola atlantica. The sequence continues at coordinate 112,794,695 of OY744519.1, read as the reverse complement.
CTTCAACCGTAACACTATTGTGAAACGTATAAATCACCAACTATGGGCAAAATAGCAGCATTATTCAATTAATTATTTATCATGAATCGTTTCTAATAGGTATAGTTGGGGCATTAAACAACCCCAAAACGAAGTAATTTATATTATGATTTCATGGAATTCAAAGTAGTCTATAATAATTTCATATTTATTCAAATCTATTTACAATAATTAATATAATTCATAACTGCTGATGCATCTAGGTTAATAAGAATCTTTAGAGAAAATTAGTAATTAATACATGTTTTATGCAGCATCTTGTTTTTAATTTATCTTCCTTCTATTTATTGTTCAACATATAGTGTATACGGTCCCACATGAAGGGGGGTCACTTGTATTAGGGGTGGGACGTAATGGGTGAAAATTTCAGATTCATGCGAGTAGTATTTTTTTGTGTTCATTTATACATAAATAACACTAAACAATCAAACAATTTGAAAATTTTGCAAAATTCAGAAGGTGCAGGCCAAAAATAGCCGTTAGGGCTCCACGGAACTCAAAATCCATCATTTTTCGGTGAAAAAGTGGTTTCATACGACATTGCAGGTCCTAAAACATCCTCAAAAGCTATGAATGGATATAAATGGTTAAATCTGATATAGTACTTTAATTTAGGACCATTTTCAGGCTGTGAAAGAGTTTTCATGAATGTAAAATAGCCAAAAACCATTGACCTGCACCTTGTGAATTTTGCAAAATTTTCAAAATGTTTGATTGTTTAGTGTTATTTATGTATAAATGAACACAAAAAAATACTGCTCGCATGAATCTGAAATTTTCACCCATTACGTCCCACCCCTACTTGTATCAAGACTATGCTGTTCAAAATCCAGCTTAATTCGCCAGGGAATATCTGAAGTGTGACAGACAATTGACTGCAAAAGATCATTTTGTATGGAGAGCTGTTTACTGGCTACCGCACAAGAGGTTCGTCATAAAAGATTGTAGAATAAATCATAAAAGGTGGTCAAAACTTGCTTCAGATCACATAGCAAAACTACTTATAATGTAATGAGCACTTTGTCTGTCTGTCTGTCTGTCAGTCTGTCTGTCTGATGTCTGTCTGTCTGTCTGTCAGTCAAAATCTTTTGTAAACGTAAGAAATACATTAGGGAAATCTTAACTACTTATTTTAGCGTAACTAATACATAAGTAAACAATAAACAAATTTGACGCTGAGATTGGGAATCTAAACCGCTAACTCGACGTCTCCAGTCACCTGCTTCAGATCACATTGCATAATTAGAAAAAAAAACAATACAACAAGTTACCATCTCTTTTGAAGACGCTCTCCAAATTAGAACAACAGAAAGGAGATTATGAAAAAGGCACTCACCATGCAGCTCCTTTACAGCATTCCTTAAAAGAATCTGTGGTAGATGAATGTGCCGCCTGTCTCATCAACCATTAACCCTAACCCTGCACCAGACATGGCACGATCACCTGAATCTTCATCTCTGAAGAAATAAATTCATTGTTAATACCTTTCGTCATGTTTGTCTCACTTTCCCCCACTAACTTGGATTTCATGTATAAACATCTGTTGATTATTATCATCATCTGTTTATTAGATTGACTTTCTTTGCTTCTCCTGTAGAACTTTATTGAAGTCAGTAGGGTTATTCACATCAACCTGGAAGCATTTTTTTCTCATTTTATTTTTTCCTAAGTGGACAGACCAAATCTGTGAAGGAACATTTTCTTTTACTGATTGATTTCTTTCAACGCAGATAAACTTTGTGCAAACCACTTTCTTCTCATTGAGTGATTTCAAAATCTTGTTTTTGTTTTTACCTTCGTAGCTCACTTCCATAATTAGACATAACTGCTTCGTCTGTCTCCCCCTCCCCGTTAGAAAGCTTACATCTGGAAGTTCTTCATAGAATCATCGGTAAAATCAATTGCTCATTCAATAGCAATGGTCGGTTTTGTTCATTTTTTACCCAGGGGGGAGGAACAAATGATGAAAGCACATGCAATAGATTCAACTACTCCTGCCATATCTAATTCATAAGTCAGAAAAAAATATCTGTAAAGATGTCTTGAAGAAGAAAACGGAAAAATCTTTAAGATAAAGAGATTTGACTGGAAACCATTGTCTGACATTAATCTTTTCGTAGAGCACAAATAAGTAAGACTGTTCATGTAATCTGATTGCATTTAAAATATCTCAGATTTCTTTATCATGTTTACCTTTTAACTTCAGCAACATAATTCGCTATTATCTACATTGTGTTTTTTTTTACTATTGTCCTCATTGACATTGCTATTTCTATTTATACTACGTTTCAGCCGATGTGTTTTCCGACCTTCTTCGGATGTATTGTTCATTTACGGTGATGCTTTTTCCATATTATAATATGATTGTTGTTGCACGTTTATCTTTATTGTATACATCCGATTTTGCTAATGTATATTATGTATAATCATAGTTTAGGTGAGACCTGAGTAATATAAACCAGAGCATTACAATATTATTTCATTGTTTTCCTCCATGTACAACTCAAATCACGAGGAGCCAACCATTTTTGTATTTTGTCTGGATCATCGATAAAGGAACTATAGTACCTGACAAAGACTTTTCATTTTTATAAGATATGTATCGATATTTGCATCAATTTAACATTTTAAGTAAGTAACCACATCAGCATACACAAATAAGCAACGTCGAACGTATTTTAATACAGAAAAAACTTCACATAAATGGACAACACATCTAAAGAAGGTCGTATATCACATTGTATACATACATAAATGTATACATATCAACGTTGAAGCGAACATAGAAATAACGATAAACAAGGTAAATAAGTATAACATTCCGACAAAACTTATATTTGATTATGTTTTGAATTTGTTTCTTTCTATATAAACCTGGGAACAAACATGAATATACATTTTTAAGAGAATTACAAAGGCGCATGTTTTATCTATTTTCTTTTAAACATTTATCATAAATTTTTCTAGAAATGATATCTATCTCTGACACAAGTTCTAATAATACATTTGTTAATTAGACACTTTTAGCATTTTCTTTTATTTCTATACTGATAATTGGGATAATTATAATAACATTACAATAGAAAACATTTCTGGAAACTCATTATCTTTAATTTTTTATACAATTTTCCCCTTTTTCTATTTCTTTCATGATTTCTTTACATTCAATATTATCATCACAATATCAATATGGCACTATATCTATGATTTGGTATTGAATATACATTATTCTGACATCTATAATATCAATTGAATTATCCTAGACGTCAATTTTTGATCCTGGATGTATATTGATCTTTCATATCTTATAATTAGGATTTATAAATATCCATACTTGCTTCTGACTTTATATTGAAACAAACTTAGTTTATATTATTCGAATCATAATTCATCATCTCAAAACTTCCGAAACATAATATTAAACCTTGTTTAATTTTCAACATTAACTCCGTGAAGATGTTCTATAAATTGTGAATAGACTTTGAAGACACTAGTTTTTGATTTTATTAAAAAAAAACATATATCTACTTATGATTTTAATTCATATCTTTCAAGTAAACTCTTATAGTTGATCTTATTTTTTATGGTGTCAGAGTTGAATGATTTCACATAAGTTGATCAAATCCTAAATAATCGATTTAATTTCTTTAACAAAATTCCTCAAATGGATTTTTCTGTGAATAATGTCAATATCACCATCATTACATATATGTTAACATTATGCTTCATTTCACGCTTTTCTGTTTGAAAATATGGTTTCAAGTATGTCTAGATGTCTTCCCATTATCCTGCAATAGTTCATTGTCTGTATTTTCCTTCATAACATTCATAACTGTACCATGTTTGAGAAGTTGTTAGATGAGGATTGATAATTTGGATTGTTTGGATTATTCGGACAACTGTTCGCGTCTTGGATGTTATTCTCACACTGTTTCAGCCGATGAAACTTCTGACATCATGACACTCACAATGAGAACTGCACTAGACCATGTTGTTATTTGTAAACAGTAGTATATTTTACAGATTTGATGCCGTCTTTTAGTGCTTGTTAGTCTGGTGTTTCTTATGGACGCGATATGACGTGACTGAATCTGGATGATAGACATCTTTTGTTGATAATTTTGCCGTATGGTTTCATTTTCGTGTATTTATATAAACATTCATCTGATATTATTCTGACGATTTTGCACAAATAACTTTCCACAATAATCTCCTTCAATAGAAGTCAATTGTTTTCTCAATGCTTTTCGTAAGGGTCCAGGTCTAGGAGTTGTATAAAAAGATGTTTTAGTGTATGCTTTAAAGATTACTAATCGTATTCTTTCACGTATGTGTTTAATGCTGAAAATATTTTCCAATATGGTGAAACTGCCCTGAGACAATCTTTTTCAATATTTAATGTATTAAGGAAATGTTCATATACTTCTTCATAATTAGTACAATTAAAATTTGACTATTGTAAAATGAATTATCCAATTAACAATATAAACAGCAATGAAAAAAGAAAAGTATTTATTCGGGCATAAGGTCTTATTTATTTTTTGTTGTTGCTATTGTTTCATTCTGAGCCGCCCCAAGACGAAATATGTTTGATGCCAAACCTAAATCTAGACATAGACAGCTAATATCTCTCTTTCCCTCTCTCTCTCTTATATATATATATATATATATATATATATATATATATATATATATATATATATATATATATATATATATAATGTGTCTGTCGGAAGTCGAGCTCTACTATTACTTCTATAAATTGTACTATTGAACTATCTTTTAATGCTAAATTTTGTTTATTGTACTATTTCAGACTAATGTACTATCTTTCAATGCTCAATTGAGAGAGAGGGGTAGTGTAGCAATTATCCTGTTTTCATGATACCATCTTCTTAGGCATTATCTCCTCAATTGAGAGTAGTGTAGTATCTGTTCTGTTGTCATGAAACCATCCTCCAATGCATTACCTCCTCGTTTAGAGCTAGCAGTGTAGTATGCCAGTCATGCTACCATGCTATCAGGCACTACCCCCTCCTTTGTCTTTGTGGAATAGTGTAGCATAAGTTCTGTGCTTATGATATCATTCTCCCAGATATTATATTCTCCTTTCTTTTCCGGGGGGGGGGGGGAGAGTAATACACTAGCAAAAATATGCAACCTCTGGTAGCATATTTTTGCTAATGTATATTATGTATAATCATAGTTTAGGTGAGACCTGAGTAATATAAACCAGAGCATTACAATATTATTTCATTGTTTTCCTCCATGTACAACTCAAATCACGAGGAGCCAACCATTTTTGTATTTTGTCTGGATCATCGATAAAGGAACTATAGTACCTGACAAAGACTTTTCATTTTTATAAGATATGTATCGATATTTGCATCAATTTAACATTTTTAACGTATCTGATTTGTCCGTTCACAGTGACTGTCTGCTGCTTGAATTTGATCCGAAATTCATAGTAAGAATCTTCGTTTTACTCGATTTAATCTTTTAAACAAAATTAACTTCTTGACTTCTACTAGATGATATTTTGGACAAATGTACTCTAGATCTCAAACATAAATGGGCTGTTAATTTTAGGCTAATCATTGTCTAAATCATGACATTGAGCATTACTTTTACTTTATAACCTTTGCTTCTATTCAGTATTTCTGGGTTTTTTTTTAATCCATATTTCTGATAAGCCTAACTGATGTGTCTGCATCTGTCTCTAATAAAATATTGATTATGAATTAAGGTTTTTATTTAATTTTTAATCTTTGATTCGTTCTTGAATTTGCTTACAATAAAACCTTGAAAATTACCTGAATTTTTATTGATGATTGATTTTTTTCTCTCTTAAATCTGATCCAAAATTGATAACAGCTGTTCTTCACTCTAACCTCACACTTGAAATTATCCAAGCTATTTTTAATGCTTACAGATATTCATTTTATTTATTCGTTTTAAAGACTAGATCTATAGGATACAATTTTGACTTCTGCTATCTCTGCTGTGCAGCGAAAATCTACTTCATCCGAAATTCTACAGTAACTGCCTCTGATCCTTTTATTTGATTATATAAAATGTAGATTCCTATACAAGTGCAGTAAGCACTGATCCAAATTTAATACTTTCTGTTTGTTCCCTCTTTGAAATAGTCTATACTTTGATCTTTGAATCAAATGTAGTATCTGAATAGGAGAATTATCCTCATTTTTTTCTTCCGAAAATATTTCTCAAACTTAGACTCAAGAACGAAGTCAATTTTTGTAAAGTCGTCAATCAGTTCAATTCAAATCTATTTTTAGAGATTTAAGTTCAGAAAGTACTTTGTATACTTATTTATTTTACATATTCAATAAGGACAGCTTTACAACTCTGTAATCTACTATAAAAGATGGTATTGTTATTGATCAAAATAGCTCACAACCCTATGATATAAGTTCATGTCAAGACTTTAAAGAACTGATCAACTGGCCTCAGTCACTAAGAAGAGGATTTATTATTTGATTCTTTTTTAGAGATTGCATGGATTTCAGATTTATTTTTGAATTAGATGTTGAGCAAAGAATAAAAAAAATAGTATATATTAGGAAGACAAATTCTAAATCCAATAAAACCGTTTAATCCTGCTTTGTTTCTGGCTTAGAATAATCCCAACTGCAGTAATAAGCTTTTCCCTAACTAGAGATATGATTGTCTATTCTCATACAGACTGTGATGAAATTTCATTTTTTCCTGTCATGAGATACCATGTGTAAAAACAATAAAGCTCTTATATTGCTAATCATATTGTACAACCTACTTGTATAGATATGGATACTTTTAAATAATAATTCTACTGGATATAATTCAGAATTTATCAGCAAAATGTGTGTTGGTTGTAGAGAATATAATCCTAAAGGGTTTTGAAAGGTTATAGTCCCCTAAACTTGACAGATAAAACTTGCAAATTACATAATTATTGACTGGCTGGTCTTCTTCTATCTCAAGAGATAATGAATACAATGTGAAAGAGTTCCTGCAAAATGAAAAACTTATATTGAAACAAGAGTTACGTAAACCCAACTGCACTTCTCTTGATCCGGCATTGCTTGATTACAGTAACAATGCTGAGATAAGCAGAAAAAGGATGGAGTTATTTTGTAGTTTTTTTCTCTTAAACTAATTGCCCTACAAAGGTTTGAGGATCTAGTCTACCCTACTATTCATCGAATGGATTCACACCTGGTATTATAAAGTGACTTTTCAGCCACTTTTACTTCCAAAGAGATAAATAACTTATTACGTTCTGATATGTAATACTTACAAGTTTAAATAATGAAGTTTTGTTATTTATAATTTTCTTTTATTTATGATAAAACAAATCTTATTATTTGCATATGTTAAATCCTTTTCTCTGTATATTAAACGTTTTTCATACTATGGAATTGCAGTTCAATTTCTCAAAGAAATCGTTTTGTATAAATTTTAGTTATGTTTGCTTTCTGCATTTGCATTCACTTGCTGATATTTGTAAGCCAAGTGAATTATTCTTCAAAGAGATTTTTACTGAAATCCAGATAAGATGTGAACAAACATCCTGAGAGTAAAATTCAAATATATTCAATATATTTGAATTTTATTTAAAAATGTTACTTTTGAATCTTGTAAACTATTCTATCTAATATAACATATTTCTAAAACAAAACAAACTAGGATGGAATTCTGACTGTAAACGTCAGAGAGTGAAGGAATGCAAAGAATATTCAGTCATTACTCAACAGAGGCCGAACTAAATATTATGCCATATCTCACAAGTGGATGAAATTCCAGATGGGACAATAAACTAATGATGCAAAGAGTATGTAAAAAAAGTATGTGAAAGAGTTATGATTTTTATAACAAACACTTATCACAAGAAGGTAAAATAAATACACAGCAAAGACGGAGGAGGAGGAGTCTGTGAACACCAGGTGAACAAAGTGCAATATAAAGTGAGCCCTGAAATATCAAAACGGAAATGGTAATTCGAAAGAAAACGGAAACATCTCCCAAAAGCATACTTCAATTAAGAGAAGAGGGAATATAGCTTTTTTAGGAATTAATAGTAGGCTTCTATCCGAAAGATAAGTCTCAGAAAAAAATGGATGTTTCCTTTTGGGGAATCTATAGAGGTTGATAAAAAGCAAGTGAAGGGATCCTTGATACAAAAAATAAACAGTAAACACATTTTAGTGGATTTTTATAATTTCTGATTTGCTTAACTAAAATAAAAAGAATGAAGTCAGAAACAATTTGGCTTTGGGTGTAAATCATAAAAATAGTTTCCGTTGATTGTGGAATTTAGTAGAAGTCATTAACTTGTATCTTTCTCATTAACTTAACAGCTGATTTAATCGAGATCAGTCCTGCGTCTTCCAAAAGGTTATTACGTTACCTCTCCAGAGAACAGGCCTGGGCAATGTGCATAGGTTGATAACTTAGATTTACTAAAAAGGATCTATTGAAATGCAGGATATTATGTTTTGGGTTGACAGAAGTTGCGACAGGTAGATCAATGTTGATAGCTACAATACATTGGGGGTTTGTTCCATATTTTCTGTCTTGATTCAATTTGATAATCTTTTTTCTTGGGATTTAAAACTAGGATGTTTCTTCTCTTAGATTGTTTATACGTTTACCTTCAACACGTGATTAAGATTGTCAAACATACTTGAGTTCATTCCTCAAGATTCCCCTCACACAACCGACTGATTCAGTCTATTTACTGAAAACAATTTATATATATATATATATATATATATATATATCTATCTCTTTATGATTATGAGTCGATTTCCTTTATAGTATGAAATAGTAAAGATTTTACAATCACCATTATGTTTAAGATAATAAATTATTGAACTGACAATTTCATTAAAATCAACCAGCAAAAGAATAGGGATTAATATTACATTTTCATTTTCGTAAAATTAAGTGTTTTTAATTGAAAAAGTTTTAAGCAAAGTTTAGCATTTAAATAAACTTATACCTATATATTTTTGGTAAAATCTGCTCATGTCACCCTTGAGACCAATGTTCCAGACCATTTTATATGCTCAACCGATTGTTGGGAATAGAATTTTATTCACAAGCGAGTATGCATAGCAATTATGTATGCACACGTTTTGAAAATAATACCTAACATGTTTAAAAAAATATAAGTTTAATGGTATATAATTAAACTTAAAATAGGTGTAATATATATTCATTGTTCTTTCCAAAAGAATAAAATTGATATATTTTTCCAATTAATATTATAGACTAGTAGTGTCATCCGAGATAAAATATGTTTGAAAGTCAGGAAATTATGCCGAGGAAAATACGAACATACGTTTTTGAAAATGAACAACAAAGTTCCTTGGCGTTTTGATTGTTCTGATATTTTACTCCATCTTTTCTGTCATCGTTCAGTGAAGGAGAACTCCTCTAGACTGAGGTAATTTTAAGTTGGGAATAATTGTTTAATATATATATATATATATATATGTATAAATATTTGTTATTGTTTATTTATCTATGGACGTATACGTTTCGTCTCTTTTCAATCAAGACTCATCAGCATAGAAGTACGACTATTCACTACCGGTCACACGATTCGAAACCCTGGATTACAAGTATTTTTCAACCCCAATCCAACGTCGCTAACCGATAGGCCAGTTCTGAACAGCTTATAAACAATGATAATTTTAACACATTTAAAGGCGGCGAGACATACAGGCATTCAACTTCTATAAGTGAAGGAATGATGCATATAAAGCAAGTGACGTCACGCTGTGTTATTACTACCATTTACAGTGCTCTACTTTTTAATGAGGAGCTTCAAATATATATATATATATATATATATATATATATATATAGTCATCCACAGACAGACTGTTTTGCTGTGCGCCTCTAACCGTTATACTATCACACAAAATGACATGATTAAATAAAGTCTTAATGTTTATGTAAATATTATTAGCACCGAAGAGTGTTCCATTCGTTTTTACAAAAAGCTTTGCATTATTACCAAGGTCAGCGATTTCAATTATCATAGTTCTCAATGCACGAAGATGTGAGGACATATACAGCAATCAACAGTTAACAGACAGACTGTTTCACTCTATCACAGCTCTTCAGTGTGGTTATATAGACAAGTGCTTCAAACCGGGATCGAAACTCACCTGTTTTTCGACAGACTGTACTTATATTACATATCTGAAGAAGGTAGGCATTTTACTGAAACATCAAATACATTGAACAAAGCCTAGTTTACAATAAAAGTTAGTCTAGTCATTATTTATATAATACTGCCAGATATTTCGCCTTGTTTTGCATATATATATATATATATATATATAAATATTAAATTATTTATCCCTACATACCACGTCGTTTTAAGCTCTCATCAGTGTAGGGAAGCGATAATTTCAGATAGTCACAAGGTGCGAAGCCGGTTCACAGAGTCAACCCAGACTCCGTACGCTTTTGTTCTAGCCTTAAGGCGACAGGAAATTATCACGTAGTACGAGAGAAATTAAGTTATATTTATGCCGAATACAGCAGGTCGTAAACTTCAGACATTCTAAAGGGTTCAACAAACTTAATCCGAGCCTTACATTATAGCTTAAGTGAATGTCTGTCTTTTAATATCTCCTAACAGTGCTCAACATTTTATCTCTTAAAGGGCCTTTAAAACAATGTTCATGAATAAATATTAAATTACTATATATATATATATATATATATATATATATATAAACCAGCGTTTCGATGTTAGTACATCACTACAGAGCTACAAGATCAACTAAATATATAAGAATATTTTGTTGATCTTTCAGTCCAGTAGTGATATACTAACATCGAAACGCTGGTTGACTCGAGAAGGATGTTCTAATGTTTATATAACTTTATTTATAAAGCTCTAATTTGTATTAAGCACTTTTGAAAAATATTGGTTTTAAGTTTATTTTATCAATATATTTGAACTTAATTTATTTATATAAATATAGTGCATGTTTTTGTTTATTAATTTATATTTTTTATTAACGATTCTCATAATTGAAAATTATTAAATTATGTTTACAGAAGAGCTCTGCCTCAATGCTAAGTAGAAATCATTTATTTCACCAGAGTGCTCCACATATAAAAGAGCTTATATATATATATATATATATATATATATATATATATATATATATATATATAGGGTGATTCATAAGTCACTTAGCTATTTATTTTTTAAATTCTAAAGTTAAAAAATACGGTAATACAAAACAGAAAGTTTATTCAACAAATTCATTTATGGGAGTTTAAAATTACAGAAAAATGTCAAAATTTCCACCTTCGTTCTGCATGCATAGCTCCATTTTCTTTTGAAAGGAATTAACGACTCTTTGTAGCATATCTGATTGATTAATTTTAACAAACTTGGCAGTGATTTTTGATTTGAGGTCGTCATTGCCTTTCAACAAGTGTGGGAGATTCATCAAATTTGGCCATATGAATAACAATAAAAATTCGCTCTTCAATTGTAAATGACATACTGCCTGAAAGAAAAGCACATATGATGATTTACACAAATTTAAATAAATAAAAATAAATATATATAGAAACAAATATATAAACGAACAAATTTAAAATAACAAATAGCAGTAATTAGAGAGTAAGATAACAATTATCAAAAGTTCATAGTATGTTTGTGCTTCATATGGTAATCATTTTAAATAGCTAAGTGACTTATGAATCACCCTGTATATATATATAATATAACTTTAAAGTATAATAAATATTACTATATATATATATAATATATATATATATATATATATATATATATATATATATATATATATATATATATATATTATATATATATAATGAGAGAGAGAAAATGGTCAAGAAGCGGATCAAAAGAAGTAAAGAACAAATAAGCTCTGTGAAAAATGGAGATATAAAACGACTTCATATCTGTTCAACCTGGTCTCCCGATGAAAGATAAAAATCATATCCAATTGACCGCCAAAAAAGTAGCAGAAAATAAGAGATATTGACGAGAATGAAAACATGTCAACAATTGATTCATTTTAAACTGTAAATATCGTTATACAAACTCCAAGAATACATTTGTTGTCGGAATTGCTTAACGACATCATTATCGTCATGATCACCATTATTATCATATTTTATTATGAAAATATTGAATAAAATAATTTCCAAGTCAAGAATGAAACTCTTTATGTAAATTCCATTTGTTCATTTTCATTTCAATAGAAAATATTTGCTCATTGGTGTTAGTGAAAGGGTTGTTAGGAAAATCGTCTGATATCTATTTTTTTCTAACTAGGCACAAATATCCAAGGCAAAAAACACCTGAGGATAAAGGTTAATAAGATGTATAGTATGACAGTTGAATTAGGATGAATATTATGAGAGTAATGAATTTAGTAGTCAGTGCTCAACTGTTTCACTAGTTGAACTCAAACCAAATAAACTGAGACAGAAGCCAAGAAAGTTGGTTTATAAGAAGGCTGGGAAGTTCTGTTATGCTTAGATGGGCAAGTCCTTTCTCTGGATTCTGGTGGGTTGCTAGTCCATGAGTAGATAATCTAATATATAAAGATTGCTACATTCAAGTAAGAATTTTCCTATCAAATGTTTGGAGGCTCTGATACCGGTAAGATAGCAGTGGTTGATTCCACTTTTGTTCTTTTTTATCCACGTCTGCAACTTGCTGCTGTGAACACTTCACTTTTAAATCCGTTCTCTTTTCTACTCATCTATTCCATCTTTGTTTTTCAAGATCAATTTGATAGCGTTTTATTTTTGCACCTGAACTCACGTGGCATAAGGCCACAAGCTCTCAAAGTTCTTCTCAGTACAAGTCAGAGTAAAGCAAATATTCTCACGGGAAGTTGAGGGATTGGTAGTAAAAGAAACAGAACAAGAAATCAAATATTATAACCAGCTCAGATTTCTTTGCAACGAAAACTAAAAGTTTGACATTGATGAAAGATAAGCATGATGGTAAATTTGCGGAATTCTGTTTATTTGATTTCGTAATTTCTTATTTATTTTGTAATCTATCTGTCTGTACAGATGGCATATTCTGATCTGAGCATGATCTTCAGTCAGAGAGAGGAATTTTTAAAAGCAGGTTAGTATTTGTGTCTTAGCTGACCTGGAAGTAATGCTCATCTCTCAGGCTCATGGGAATCGTGTCAGAGATTATATATGTTCAGCTGTAATACCTGGATTATCTTCCTCCTTATCTGGTAATTCTGGACAGTCTCAGGAAATGAAAAAAAATGTTTTCCTTCTTGAAAGAAAAGAATTCAAGTTGGCTTTGAAAAGAATTAAAAGAAAAAGGTTACAATTATGCTGGAAAAGAGGCTACATTTAAAGGATATTTACAGAGTACAAGATGAAAATGGTTATAAAGAATAATTTAAAAAATAATAATCTTAGAAAGCAGAAAAAACTGAATGAGTAAATGAATTAATTTGAGAAGGAAAAGGTGAAAGTAGCAACTAAAAACGAGTAAAGCATTTGCGGTGTTACTGTGATCACTGTTACTTGAATAAGTAAAGCATGGGGTTTCTCCCCTTGTGATTACTATTACTTGAATAATATAAACAACTTTTATTGCAATCTTTTTAATTAATCCTTTTTTGGGTATTTGTTACATGTTAAGTCATGAGTCATTGATCCTGACTTTTGGTGGATTTTGAAGACAATATTGAGGAAATAAATTTCAAATATTTGTAAAAATATTTGCATTTCGATGTTATTTTTTTTCCATTGTTATAATTCTTTTCCTCATATGAAATTCATAAATTTACTAGGCTGACTGCTTCGGATATAATAAGTACCGTTGTTGGTCATATTTTTCTTTGTATTAAGTTTGGAAAATCTATTATTTTAAAGTGAAACTATTTCTGAATATTGTCCTGATATTTTATGATTGTTCACCCAAAGAAGGCTGCAGGACACATCTGCTGGAACGTAGTATTAATATAAATATCAATGTTTATGAGGACAATAGTCCGAAGACAAACAATGTAAATAACGATTGAATTCCTCACCTGAAATATTCAGACAAAAATAATTGGTTTTAGTTTCAAAGGAAGAAACAGAAACTCATGTTTCGGAATTTTTTTAGATGAGGATTGGTAATTATTTGGATTGTTCGGACTGATGTTCTCATCTTGGATGGTATTCTCACAACGTTTCTGTCTGTGTAACTTCTGACTTTCTACCGGCATGTCTTGTCGAATTTTAAAATCTTGATGTTGAACTTGAGAATTTGTACGGAATTTCGAACAGAATCCTTTATTTAATCCATGGGTGTAGTTTGGTCTCGTTCCGTGATCTATAACCGAGCATAAGTTTTAAGTAATTTCTAATTGTATTAGTATCGCTCGTACTGAGGCTTGAACCTTCAACCTCCAGAAAACTGTCACTGAGAACTGATTATTACTTAGCATTTATATTTGTTGGGCCACCGGTTCTTGCAGACAGAAACTTGTTTTAACACTGTAAAATAAAGATGTCAAGTGAACATTAAAGAGAAAACGTTAATTTAAAATGAGAAATGTTTGATAAAAATGTAAGAAAATGGAGAAGATGAAGTAAATAAATGAAATAATTGGAAATATTAAAAGAATTAAAAGAATGTTGGAATGTGATAGAATCCATGAAAGAAGAGAAAGAGCATCAGAACTTGTTTTGGTTAACAAACCAGGTTTTTCTTTCAGGAGAACACAAGTGCTTTCCCTATTAATTCAGTCAAAAGAGGAGGCTCTCTGCTTATTAACCACGTCAGATTATGGGCTTCCTGTCTCTCTGACGTCACTGCCAGGACACGTCGCTCTGACTCGACTTCTAATCTACTTAATGTTAACCTTCCATAGAAAATTACCATTCTAACTTTATTTAGATATTATTACACTGGTCCAAATCGAAAGTACAACAGTAATGATAGCTTTAATGAATCGATTCACAATGTTTTGTGAAAAGAAATTGTAGTAAACAAATTAAAATTTGACAACTTTAAATAATTTAAAAATATACATTAGTGAACTGAACTCTGCATTGTGTGCAGCCAATGAACCAAGAAGTTATTTTTACCAAATTTACCTTTTTTATTCTTATTTTGACAATATCGAAGGAAACCATTATTTGTAAGATTAGCAAAATTAGAGGAGTGAAAAGACTTTTAAAATTTTGAACAAAGAACAATTGTTCATTTTTGAAAGCCTTACAAATTCATATTAGTAATTACATGATAATAAGAAAAACATTTTTGGTAATGTAATAAAATTTTCCTTAAAGTGAAAATAAATAAAAGTCGGATGAGAAAAGACATAAATTGGCTTTTGGAAGTAAATAAGGAAAACATTAACTATTGTCAAAGGTGATCAAGGCCACAGGCGACAGTCATATTTTGTTGACACATTAAACAAAGAGTTTTACAAAGGAATTTGACTATAGTAGGTGTCAAATAATAATTTTTTTATCAGGCGGATTTAATTTCTTTATTGTTTATTCATTCTATCTTGTAGTGGTATGGATTAATTAAAAATGGCAATAATTCATGCCAAACTCTAAAGATCATCATCATCATCATCATCATCATCATCATCATCATCATCATCATCATCATCATCATCATCATCATCATGTTTTGGTATTTAAGATGCGTTGAGTGTCCCGGACTTTGGAGTAAGCAACGCCAGGCAACGGCTCACTCCTGCTCTCCATGCAGACTGATCCAAGTGTGTAAGGCATCCAGAATCCCTCCAATAACAGGTTTCTGATGAAGCACAGTTGAAGGGATTCTTTCCTCTAGTTTTCTGCCTGATTATAGCACAATCATTATGCGAAAGACGTTGCAGGTCAGAAGCGTTTGGGACCCATGTCTCACTGCCATGCAAGATGGCAGAGCGAACACAGGCTGAAAAGACTTTGCCACAAATCTTTACGGTAATGTACCTAGAAATAAGGATAGCTAGGAAAATTGCTAGGGAGGAGAATATCGGACGAATACTATACACACTTGAAAGGAATACAAACAACTTGTTCATGAGCAAGCAATAACAAATGTTAAATAATGAAACAAAAATATACAATTGTCTACAATGATACATGTAATTACTGTGAAAATACACTACATATATATATATATATATGTGTGTGTGTGTGTGCCTATATATATATTATGTATCACAAGTTTGCAGAAAAACATCAAAGGGCTCGATCGCATGTCATGAAAGAGCTAATTTTAATCATTTTATTTAAATAATATATATTACTATGTCTACTGAAGATACCCAGGTTTCGTTCATATGGTCATCCTTGAATTAGGACAAATTCTAACTTGCTCTTTTTCCAGTCACGTTGGATGAGGAATATTGACGAAAATCTCTAAAACCAGAAGTCAAATGGCTAATGGTGATGTTCGTTGAGTTTCCCTTTTAAAAATATTTTTGGATCGTTTTTCAAGCAGCTCTCTGTTTGATAAAGAGTTGAGTTGTATTGAATATTTGTTTTTTTGCTTATATTTTAAGGGATGATCAGTTGGTAGAATAAAGGCATGTAGGAATATTTACTCTGAATTTATTTAGCATATGTGAAAACATCCTCTGTAGTCGAGTTCCTTTTGGAACTATATAATTCATTTATTTATTTAGTGTATTTTTTTTTTAATTCAGAAAAGTGTTCATTACGTTTAAGTATAAAAGATCTTTCTAGAAAAAGATATATGTACATCTATCGTTGAGGAATGTAAACACAGAATACTCAATCATGCATGAAAGAGCAATATTTACTCTTGGATTTTCTATACAATAGTCAATTTTTCAAAACGTTATGGTTTCCAGTTCAACACTGCAAATTTGCCGGATAGACAAAATTATCAGTGTTGTAATGTTGTAAGTTGAAAGACTACTCGTGGCAAAATGAATAAAGAAAACATACAAACACAAGAATGAACGACTTAGATGGGGTCTCTTGCTCACACATGTGTCTGATAAAAGAAAGGAGAAATGAGCACACATATATAGAAACATGCAAATTCGCAATCACTATTACGGTTAATCAAGAGACGCTAGGGTTGATTATGTACACATACAGAGAGAGTCAAGATCAGCACATACATACATGCTTAGGCATTCATATAACTACTTTTGTACACTCATCCATTCTTCCATCTGTGGACACATGTTACTTTTTCTGTAGATATTCCACAAACCACATGCACACATAAACACATATAATATTCACATGTATTGTCTGTCAGTCAGGCAGGTTCTTACATGTGAACACACACACTCAACATTTTCCTTAAATATATACAGAAATCCAAAATCTTGCTGATCAATGTTGCTTTTGGGTGATCAAGTAAATATTTCGTTCGGTACGGCATTCCCTGAAAAATTCTGATTTAACATTCAGACAGTTAGTTAGAATTCTGAGTTTTTCTGTGGTGCATAATAAAAATACTTGAAACCTAGAATATATGAAGTCAATTTTTATGATGTGTTCTCGTATTTTATATTGTAAACACGCCCTTTGAATGCTGTTGTTTGAATTTTTCTTCTTCTGGTGGCTGAAGGATGCAGAGTGTGCATAAAAGTGCTTTCTAAAATTGCCTTGTACCATCCCAACATATATTTTGCTAGTTAGGTTTGAAATTACGGCTGTTATTTTGGCCTTGTAAACAACTAATTTAACATTTCCTTTGTACATAGCCAACAAATCATACTACCGACCGCGCATGCATCTCTCTCTCTCTCTCTCTCTCTCTATTAAATATTTAGGTGATAAAAATCGTACATATTTCTAGATGGAGCGTCTGGACTATAGACATCAATATCGAAGGTTCGATCTCTGTCTAAGTTAGCCATGCTGATGACGGCTGTGAGCCAGAAACACGTGTCCATGGATTACTTTTATGTACGTATAAAATAAATAAAAATATATATTAACGGAAAAAATACGTCCTATGAAGTTAAGGGCGACTAATAATGCAATTTTCTGCATCTTAATCACTTAGGAAAGTGAGACAATCGAAATAATAGTAAGCAAAATAACAACGAACGCTACAATCAACAATAAAAATAATTACATAAAAATACATGTATATATATATATATATATATAAACTGTTTATATTTTTATTACTTTTACCTACAGACACATATGTTTAATGTATATGCATTTTTCAGTGTAGGATATGAAAATTACTGCTTATTATTGTCATAAATAATTATATATATATATATATATATATATATATATATATATATGAAGTTAGGTATGTTTATCTGTTTATTTATTTGTATGTAAAGGATTCACTCCTAAACTAATTAACCTATTATGAATTTTGTAACACAGCTGTGAGGCGTAAGGAGTTGTAATGTGGGCGATATTTATTTTAATTAAGTTTTATGCAAAGAGAGTAAAAAGGGATGAAAAATTCAGAAACCTCCTATTTTTGTGAAATTTTAATAAGTAGGGGATAAATTTTTTATTATATATTAAATACTAAATTGTTTTAACGCCAATAGGTAGTTAAAGCAAAATAAATTGTTATCGACTATTAAAAGAATTTCCAACGCTATTGATAATGTTTACAGATTAATTTATTTACTTTTATTATCACTTCTGTTTGAATTCATGTTTTGAAACATGACTTAAACTATGAATCTGTGACGTCACATCAAAGCTATAATTATTTTGTCACAGAAATGTTTTAAGCTCTATTTATAAGAAAATCCAAATAGCTCAGTTACTAGAACCTCAGACTGAAGATCTCAAGATTTCAGTTCCGATTTCCGGTCATTGCATCCGCTTTATTTGTTGGAAATTTATTATTAACTATTAATGCAATATTTTCCATTTCTAAAAATAGTTAAGATCTCTTATATTTCAAAATGAGACAAATTCTGTAAGTTATTTATTACATTAAAAAAATTATGACTTACGGGCGGACACAATCTCTATTTATATCAATTAATAAATATTCCTTGAATTTCAGTTTCAAAAAAAAGTATTTTAGTTTCAAAGAAAGTATTTTAAAGGGTTTTTTAAGGAGTATAATGTAGGAGCAACCTCCCATTTAAAAATTCAAATAATTCAGATTTGTATTGAATTTAATCCATAGTAATCCATAGTCATTAGACACAAATTGAACCAGATTCTCTGAATATCACTTTCTTCTTAAGACCCTTAAGCTTTAAGCCTGAAATTTGAGACATTTTCTAGAATCAAAATCATGTAAGGGATTTTGATCAAAATTGGAATAAGGATTCTAGACTTAAGGTTTACTATCATCATATCTTGATTTTAATCTTCGTAAGGGAACATAACAGTGATGCAAAACTGTTCTGTTTGGGGAATTAATTTTACCTATTCTTTTAGCATATATATATATATATATATATATATATATATATATATATATATATATATATGTGATGAAAATTATGGAAATAATTTTCCAACGCGATGTAAAGTGGAAAAACAAAATTTTTATATAATAATTTTGTTTTTTTCCTTTTCCATTTTTGATATATATATATGTTTCATTTTATTTCAGTCGAAGCTCTCAAAAATCAAGGGGCCCCTTCCTGGGGCTGACACTTGATCTCTATATGAGATACATATATATTCGAATATTCTATTAAAGTTCTCCTTTATTTCTCAAATGTAGAGTTAGTAAAGAAGTTAAGAATGTTAATTTTCCTCTCCCCAATTGACCAGTTAACTATGTTATAGTATATCGCTCTTGTAGTCTCTTGGTCATACCGGATTCTAGAACAAGAATTCAACTAGTCTGATGGAGTATCCAGCTAAGTATTGTTACGTGAGACAACATCACTTTGAGAAGGTGCACCTTTCCTCGTATGAGCCAGTGTATAACCGTGTCGAGGGGATATAATTTGGGCTTCAAATACTATGTTATTTTGAATATTTGGTCAGGGTTTACTTGTCGATGGAAGTATCCTCATGTTAGGTTGTCCTGGCAAACAGAGAGACTGGAGGCACTCGAGGTTTGTGTCTCGTAAGTAATTCAAACTCTTTCTCTATATGTGTGTGTGTGTGTATAAAGAAGTGAAATATAGGACAGTACAATATAAATTATGACTAGAACATTTTAATGTAATAGGCTTTATTTATTTCATACCTACTTTATGTATGCAATACAATGCTATTTCCGATTTGAAAATATTTATTTTCTCATATTTGTAAAAGACATTAAATAAGATATATTATATGAACTAAATAAAACCGGTTTCACATAAACTGTTTTCTCGTCATTAATTAAAGAGAGATATAGATTAATTAAAAGATTCTTAATAGGATGGAAATAACTTCGATTGTTAAGCTCTAATTAAAAAGAATAGTTTTTCTGTTGTTAGAATCGTCGAAATATAATGAATAAGTTTGATTGACTTTAGAATTGATTTTATCATTAATTTCAGTTTTAGTAGAACTCCAAACTAATGTCAGAGAAACGGTGGTTGCATTTATCAGCTTCACCGAGAGAATGTTGTTTCTTCCATATCAATTTCTCTCGATCGATGGATAGGTTCCTCTTATCTCTCTGTTAAAAACTTCGGCATAGTTTTCATTAACATTTCCAAAAGTCCAAGCATACATCATGTCAGATGTTTAAAATGAAAGGATTTTTAAAAAAAAGAAGAAAAGAGAGATTTCAAGCCTTTACTTCATTTTTAACTATCATTTTAATACACAGTTTTAATGTACAATATGGTAGTGTAAAATATGTTTTTGTCCATTTTAATTTGTGAAACATTATCAGTAAATTCTGTTAATTAATATATATTGATTGTAACCAACTTCTCCTTCACAGTATGATTTGTTTCATATGACCACATTTTTATATGACAATCTTTTATAAATATTAATCTTTTATATGTATAGATGAAAGCATTTTAGAAGTTGTCAAATGATATTTTATAAAAATTACGGCATTACTAATGGCCAGCATTAAAAAAATAAACATACCTTCTTGGTGGCTTCATTAAAGCGAAGCAAACGTATAATAATACCCATCATTCAATAAAAAATATTTGTTTCCAAATATTAAAATTAATGCAGTAGTTTTAAGAATTAAAGGATTTATTCATTCAAGCCATTAAATTTACTTTCAATTCAGTCAGAAATGTTTGTGTTTCGTGTCATTTGTTTGTTTTGTGGCATATAAACTACATTTCGGTTATATAATGTTGAAGCACAAAATAAATGAATTGAAGACGACTTACTGTTTCGCCAAGAGTTCGTGGGTTGGGGGTATCCATGCCTTTCACCAATTCTTTGGTTCACAAAAGGGTATTCATTGTACCATACAGACGTTTGGGGTCTCCAATCCTCCATTAATAGCAGGCATTATTTCTTTGACAACATCAGTAGGCAAACAGTCGTTCATACTAAAAAGACAAGAACATTAGTCAGTCGCGAGACTGTATGACTCCACCTGATAAAATCTTATCTGGGCCTTACTTCTCCATATTGTATGAAGTATTCCTGAAGTTATGTCATGGAAAAATTGATAACTCAAATACTATTTATTTGATCAGGCTGAAATTTGGCATGGTGTTTTTTTTTTTTACATAGTTCACTCCAAACAAGGCAGGATGCCACTGTAGACGTAAAGGGCTACTGAGAAAAAGAGTGAAAGTTTGGGGGGAGAGGGGCCAACCTAAATTGGGAGCTGTGCAGCAAGATGTCTGTCTACATTAGTTTTAAATTTCTGCATGTCAATACCGTAAGGAAAACAGGGAACAGGGAGGGAGTTCCAGAGTCCAGCGGCATGAAAAAAGAAGCTTCTTGAGTAGAAAGATCTTCGGCATCTGAGACCTCCACAGTGAATGGATGGGATTTTGCAGATTGTCAGGTAGGTCTAGTGTATTTATGTCGTGGGGGGCACCAGAGCAGCAAGTTCATCAGAGCACAATCCATTGAAGTACTTGTAAAACAGGCACAATGAAGCAACATTGCGGCGATGGGACAAAGGTTGGAGCCTGATGAATAGGGAGGGACCTATTTAGTTAGTGACTCTGTTTTTGGCTTTGTCTAAGAGAGAGAGACTAGTCGATGATACCCCAGCCCAGATGTGGCAGCAATACTCCATGCATGGGCGGATGGTGGCTTTGTAGAGATATGGGATAATGTCAGGTGTGAGAAGTTTACTGGCACGGTAGAGGGAGCCCACCTTCTTTGCTGCAGCCTTGGCAATGTCTTTAATGTATTTATTCGAATTCATGTTATCTGTGAAAGTTAGGCCGAGGAGTTTGAATGATGAACTCTCAGGTAGGGTGTTATTTGCCATGACAATCGGTGGTTGAAGAGGTTTCTTGTAGTTATTGAAGGAAAGTAGATTTCTCTTAAAGGCATTAACAGTTGCCATCTATTTTTTTTATCGTAATCTACTACTGGAGGTCATTTTCTAAGGATTCAGTTATTGCCTCAGATATGTACGTGTCGGTTTTGCCCACATGACGAGAGTAAAGCGTGGTGTCGTCAGCAAATATTCCTATCTCAGTCTCAATGACATCAGGGAGGTCATTTATGAAAATCAGGAACAGTAGAGGTCCAAGGATGGATCCCTGGGGAAGGAGGTGGTTTTCTGAGTCCAAAGTGGAGTTTAAGGTGAAACGCTGGGCAAGTAGTTCAGCCTTACCAGTTGCTGTACAAACAACATTGTTGTGATTTGATAGCAGGGGAATTGTCGATTGTCCATTGTTCATCACACTATTGTAGATTTTCCAGAAATCATGAGTACCTAGTTTATGTGACTGAATGCGTTTTTTGGTTATCTCTGTATACCTTCTCTTTACTTCATCTATCACTACTTTGCAATCATTTCTTGCCTCTATAAATTTCTCTCTATTCACAGTTGACTTATCATGGCCGAATTTTCGGAATGCTTTCTGTCTCTCAGCAATAGCAGTTTCACATTCTTAGGTGAACCATTGGGGATAGTGGGGTTTGCTGAAGAATTTTCGATACCTGCTTTGACGCATTCGGTTAGCTCGTTTGCACACTGATCAGCAGGGAGTGAGAAAATTTCACCCCATAAGGCGTCACTGATGTGATCCCTGAAGGATTCAAAATCAGCCTGCTCATAGTTTCTCGTCGTTTTGAGCAACGGCTCATTAGCTTTTGGACCAGTTTTTAAGATGATAAGTATCATTACCACAACATGATCAGAGTTTCCGAGCGGGCTATGGGTATTCGCCACACAAGCCTCAGGTAGTGAGGTCAAGAACAGTTCGAGAAGTGAGACTTGCTGGTCCACACGATCAGGAAGGCGCGTCGGAAAAGTAGCAGCCTGTGAAAGGTAGTGAGCTGAGGAGAAATTAAATGTAAAGTTCCCAGCTGCATCAGTAACACTGAAGAATCCCAACCAGTCACGATGGTGTGCATTAAAATCCTCAAATATATGTATTTGGGCATTCGAGTCGAGTGAGAGTGCTCTATCTAAGCTTTCAGAGACAGAGTCAAACAGGGTACAGTTCTGGGTCGAAAGAGAACGGTATAAGAAATATAAGCAACTAACTTTGTTATGTAAAGTTAATCTAAAACACATGTAGGCTTTGTCATCTGATTTTAACCTATGTTCTCTAGTCAAGCAGAGGGTGTTCCGAACATAAACTCCTAGCCCGTGCATATGTTTGTCAGAGTCCTTACGGTAGATTGGAAGGTGATCAGTCATGTCAAAGTGGTGAGAGGAGATTGAGGATTGACGGTTCGTGTCACTTAGTGTTAGGATATCCGGGGACTTTGTCAGGAGAAAAGTTTCTACACACACACACATACATATATATATATATATATATATATATATATATATATATATATATATATATAAAGTTCACTGTACACTTAACAGAGGGAACAAAAATTTTAAGATATGTTTCCCTCTCACAAGTTAGTACAGATAAGAGATAGACAGCTAGTAGGGTAACAACTGAGAAAAACTAGTTAACTATTTATACAATGAAGGCTACAGAGAAGATAGAGTTAATTGAAACTCAAAAGTAAATGAATAAACACAAGGTAAATGCAAGTAAATTTGCTAACATGATTAGAATTAGTAAGATTTAAGACAGAGACAGTTCAGAAATAAAAAAAATTAAGCACTTCGCTTTTTAAAAAAATTCACCCATAAGCTTTAGTTGAAATTTTTGTCTCCATTCTCTATCCCTTTTTTCAATTTTTTTTATCATTTAGCTACCAGAACATCGAATTTTACAGTTAGTAGAGAGATACTTGTTTACTCTTTATAAAATGAAAGGCTACAGAGAAGATAGAGTGAATTGAAACTCAAAATTAAATAAATAAATAAATAAGTAAATAAATAAAAGTTAAAAAAGTTTTAAAAAGTGCAAGGTAAATACAAGTAAATTTGGTAACATTATTAGAAATTAGTAAAAAATGCCAAATACATTTGAGATAGTTAAAAGAACAGAAACTCAGCTGAAAACTTTGGTGACTCTTTTTCATTTCAACAGCCATGTGTCTGGCATTAATAGAACGCCGGCTACTATGCAAATGACCCTTTCAAGAAAATGATACAATATACATCTAAGATGAAAGTGAAAGGAGGTGGGGGTGTATATCAAGGGTTGTTGGAACTTTTTTTTTCTATCATGTTTGGCTATCGATTTTTCTATTTTTTTTTTTTTTTAACATTTAGCTACAAGAACATCGAATTTTACAGCCAGTAGAGAAATACTAGTTTACTGTTTATAAAATGAAACGCTACGGAGAAGATAGAGTGAATTGAAACTCAAAATTAAAAAAAAAATTTTTTTTTTAAAAAGCACAAGATAAATACAAGTAAATTTGGTAACAGGATTAGAAATTAGTAAAAAAAAATGCCAAATATATTTACATAGAAAAGGAACAAGCATAATGAATATTTGTCCTGTGTGGAAGATGAATTAGTTCAGTTGTCAGTGGTTCAATTATTGAACAGAACCCAGAATAAAAATATGTTTTATTATAATTTATATATTACTAGTTGTTGGCTGTATAAGTAAGAGATAAGTATACTCCTGTGTGGAAGAGGATCATCCACTTTCCAGCGAGATGACATTTGAATGACATGTAAACATTTTAGTTAATGTAACCAGGTTCTTGATTTTCAGGGGAGAGGGGTTATGTTACCACCCAGACTTAGGGTATGTGTGGCAGTGCTCGGATTATGAATTTTATCCAATTTTTTTTTTCATTATTATATTATGGAGGAAATATATACACGACCTTACTGTGAAGAACTGAAACCAACCAGCTGCAACCTTGTTGAAAGAAATATTTTAGTGTAGTTTTATGCTTTATAAAAATGGTTTTGTTCTTGAGTTACACAATTTCTTTAAAACAGATATTAATAGTGCAGTTACTGTCATACAGACACTATGTAGTGACTTAAAAAATTAAAGTTGTATTGAAATACCTCACAATCTCTATGATACAATGTGCCAGTTTTAAAAATTTACATATTTAATTTATAATTATGGCTTAAGATTACGAGATACATATAACTTGACTGCATAATAAGAAAGAGCACATGATTTTACATAAGAGTACCAAGTTTCATGAGAATAGCTTAAAAAATAAATAAATGGTTGAGAAATTACTGAACTTCTTGAAATTCCGAGGTCCATATTTTGGCCCACTTTTTTAAAAAGGATTTTAAAGAAAGATGTCCAATGAAGAACACAAATTTTGGCATTTTAAATTCTTATAACTTTTGAACCACTGATGGTATTTGTATCATTCAAACGGGTTTGAGCTTCTTTTACACAGCTCTATTCACCCAAGTTGATAAAAAGAACAATTAGTTCAAAAGAAAATAAGAAAAACTTGTAATGCTACATCACCTGTATAACCTTGCTATACTTACTGTCATTGAAGAGCATTCGATCCATTTATAAAATTCGGAAAAATCAAAAGTTGAAATTCCGTCAAAATTTCGACCATGACCAAACTTTTTAAAGTCAAGATGATATAAGATACAATATGTGCCACGTAACAAGTTTCTACAATGAACAGAACATGAAGATATTTCCAAAAGTGTGATTTTCACGTTTTTCATGACCTTGACCTTTAACTTATATATCCCCAAATTAAACCAGTTCTAAGTTAGACCATGACTGATATTTTGACAAAATTTGCTGACGATTGGCCAGCGATGTTGATGTTAGGCTGTACACAAACAAACATATTGACAAACAAACATATTGACAAAAATCATAACCTCCTTGGTGAAGGTAAAAACACTGGTTCGCGTTTAATTTCTCAAATCCTGATTGAAAAAAAAAATGTTTAAAAATAAAATGGAGTTTGAAACTATTAAAAAAACTATGGATAATGTGAATGTTAATGTTCCTATTTAGAAATATAAAATTATAAAAATGTTAGACTTTGGTACTCCCATTATAATCTGACTATATTTTTTCTTTTCTCAGATCTCATTGGAATTCTGAACTTAAAACATTTTAGCATTGCTCCAGTAAGCAGTACAACATTCACTGAAATACCAAATAGTTGTGCATTGTATTTTAATCACTGATGTATTTCGTTCGGGGATGATTTTTTCCCCCTTTTTACCTTGGTTGTATGAGAAAACATTCAGAATCCATTGAAAATCGGAAACTTTCTGATGCTTACAAAAACATATGAGAGACTCGAAAGATAAAGGAAATAGCTGTATTATTTAAAATATTTTTTGAGAGTATACTCTCAAAGAATATGCTCTCTAAACAAAAATATATACCCTCTAACCAAAACTATGCTCTCGAACCAAAATCTATAAACTATCGAGTCAAGAAAGTAATTTCATAATTGTTCTAAAAATACTTAACATTTTTTATCATCACAGCTTGAACAGACATTGATTATTTTTGTGTCTTTCTATTATTATTTACTCACTAGGAGTTATCACACTGATCATCGTCAGTGGTCGCCCACTGCCGACAACCTGTGGTATTCCCTGGAGTCTGAGTGACAACAAGTCTCCTCAGGCCTATAGTATGCTCCACCTCTTTTCGTTCATCACCGCTGATGACCTTGCGGTAATCGCAACAGTCACCTACCAACGATTTCCCGCTGATAAGGGTCATTGGTCCCCTCTGGGGCCCGAGTGGCAACAAGCCTTCCCAAGGTCCCAGAGCTGTCCGCGCTCTTCCAGTGGAGGTCTGGTTTGCGCTTTCCCTCCTCGACCCTCTGTCCATAATTTTTGTGGCGTCAGCCTATGCTTGCGCCTCATTCGTGCGGTTGTATTTTATTATTATTATTATTATTATTATTATTATTATTATTATTATTATTATTATTATTATTATCTATTTTTGTTATTATATCACTCCTTTAACGAGGCTATTAGTGGTTGTAATTAAATTTATTTAACTCTTTGTTAAATTATGTCTGAAAAAATTGTAGAATTTGTAAACACTGTAATTTACTTATTGATGATGATAATGAAAACATACCATACATTGACCCCCAACATTGGTGACGTCGTAAATACAGGATCATGGTTGAGATCCTAATTTTGAAAGTGTCTCATAATTCAGGAAGTTGAGTCGAGAATACCGGGATTGGGGTCACCTCATATTACAAAGGCGACTATTGAGACCCTAAATATGCATAATGGCTACCAAATCATTTTTATTTACAAATAAAACATTGAAAATAAATTCTTAAGTATTTTGTTAAATTTGGCAGATTTGTAGCTTTTTTGTGTCCCCCAAATCATTATATGTTCAATAGATTCTTTTTATTATTTTATAATTAAATAGTTAATGAATTTCAAACAGAAAAGTGTCAAAACAGTAAGCCTGGTTTTATACTTCAAAATATCCACATTTTGAAGCTGATTAAAGAGTCTATTTTTCATTTGTGCCATTTTACCGGTGCTATTATTACCATTCACCATAATTCCATTCAACCTATTTTCAGATTATAATTTTTTTATCCAATGTTATTTGGAAATAATCTGATGAGATTTACTGTATCTGCTTAATTTTGATACTATTAAGAAAGTAAATTCTTTTTTAACTGAGTCTAGGGATCTTATTTTTGTAACAAACAAATGAATTCAGAAAATATTCCTTATAAAAGAAGAAATGAATTTTAAAAAATAGCGAATTGTTTTCAAGTATTTTATGTTGAATATATATTTATTTGCTCACTTGTATTTTTATTTAAAATTTCGATATTCTTATTTCATTATTTTTATATCACTTTGCTAGCATTTGAGTTCAAAGCAAACATTCTCCTTGCACAGAATGAGTAAGAGTGTGAGCCAGTTTTAAAAGTGGGTCACAGTAGGACGAATTTTGTGTGAAGAATAATATAATAGGATGAAGGGACCATTCATACATGCCAAAAATAATATTGGTATTCTTTGAAGTTGACACAAAAATGCAGATGACTCTGAACAGCGAGACCAAGATGAAAGAACCTATTCAAGTACTTTCTATAAAAATAACAAAAAAGGAAGAGATCTAAATCTACATTTTATCTCCTGGTAAAATCTCCCTATCAGAAGTTACACGTTTCATGTGGATCAGAATGCATGATAAAAATGAGGCACAGATTTCTTCTTCTCCTACTTTTTATTCTTACTTGATTCGAAATGTTATTTCATCTTTAAGGATTTAAAAAAGATCATGATTCACTTTTACTTATTTCATTGTATTAAGGATTGCTTGATTCAGAAACTTATATCTTGATACCGATTATAAGTAGTAAGAGAAAAGAAAAAATCTCTTAATTACACAATATGCAAATGCAAAATTGAAGAATATATTTGAATCCATTCTATATGTATTTAGTAAATGAATGTTCTGTATATTGAAAAGAAAACTAAGGAAAAAGACTAAGATAAAACATCAAGATTATGCTATTATTAATGCTGGCATTGTATTATTAGACTGGGCTAATGTTCAGGAGAACTTGAGAAACATTATATATTACTAGCAGTCACACTTGGCGTTGCTCAGGGATGAATTAGGACACCTGTGTAGTTCTGATCCCAGTTCGGAACCCCATATTACTATTTTTAGCATTAATTTTTTGATTTTTATAATTTTCAATGTTCAAGTTATGAATAAAAATAAGTAAAACGTTGTATTCCTGTTTATGGGTGTTTAGTGGAGATGCAGACCCTACAATTTTATTGTAAAACCCCTAATACGAAATTAATACCGCCATTTGATTCCTTGCCAGATTTTACTTGAGAAAAGTTGTGTTTGATCTTAGTATAAAGCATAGTTTTTAATTGAATCGCCTGATAAAGATAAAAAGAGAAATACTATAAAAGCATTTTCTAACTACAAAACTTCTCATCAATAAATGCTTGTAAGATTATTAATAAACATGTTTTTTATTAAATACGTGTGTGAAATACATAAAGTTGAATTTTATATAATTTTGTTTTAAACAATTGATTTAAAAAAACAATTAAATATCTGAGAGATATACACACCTTTGTTAAAAGACAAATTCAATAGTACATTTACATAGGTTTTGATAATAGAAACATCAACTTATTTGACTCTCACAAAGGTGTTATACCTAAATCAATTTTACTTTTTCTACTTTTATTGGAAGTAAAAGAGTTCATTCATATCGAAAGTTCCTCATTTAGTGAACATAAATATAACAAAATGAGAGTTTTGGGAAACTTGAAATAATATTTAAAAACTGAATCATTAATTTAAAAGATTAGAATAAACAGAAAAACATTCCTATTACAGAATTTGATGATCAAAAATAGTTTTTCTTCATTTATTATTTATTGCATTATTAATATAAAACCACAAAACTAGGCTTGCATACAAATATACACACATATATTATCTATCTATATCTCTCTCTCTCTATATATATATAGAGACATTACATAGAACTTGATTCTCTTCTTTCCCATGCTAATTCATGCTGACCTAGGGATTAAACACCAGGCTGCAGGGTCAAAGGTGACTTTGTAACGGGGTTCGAATCCTTCGATCGACAGTAATTAACATTACCCACACTGACGATTATGTAAGCATGAAACACATGTGTCTGTAGGTAAGAATAACAAATATTTATATGAAAATATTATATGAATAAATGCAAAAGTGTTTTCTATCTACCATAACTATATTAATATCAAAACACGTTAGGACTATTTAATTCTAATGATATAGTAATATATTGAAATACCCTATATATAGGCATCTCCAACTCACTCAAACAAATCTCGATTTTGCTCATTTGCATATTTATTTATTTTTAATAAATTAATATTCTGTAATATACCTTTCTACTTTGTATTGTCAAATTTTCTTCTACATACGCAATCGTTTTATCGATAGTACTATTATTATAATTATAAATAAAATAAGATGAAGAAATGTTATATGATAGCGTTTAAAAACTTACTTTAAATTTCATTTTCAATGGAGATAATTTACTTACGGATTTAGTAAAGTGACAAATGTTGCTGAGATGTCGAGAACAGATACCACACTTTGATCTTAGCCAAAAGGCCAAGAAACCATAAAAAATATTTTTTTGTGACTAGGCATTTTTAAATTAAAAAAAAAAGAATTGATTAAATTGGAATATTTTTTATGGACGGTTCTGTTGTCATAAGACTGTCCTCCCAGGAATTACCTCCTTCGTTTTTAAGGGTGTGTAAGGATCCTCCCAGAATGAAAAAAACCCCCAAGACTCGATTTAGTCAGACTATCTTTTAAGGGAGGGGTAGTGTAGTATCGGTTCTGTTCTCATAAGACAGTCCACGCAAGAATGACTTCCTCCTTTTTGGGTGGAGAGAAGTAGTGTTCGTTCATCATGATATTATCCTCTGTCTACGGGGGTGGGTCAGTGTAGTATATGTTTGTTCACCATAATACTAGCTAAAGAAGAACGATAACTCAGTTTATAATAAACATGTCTTTTTTAACTGGACGATAATGAAAGTTATCGTTCTTCCTTAGCTAGCATATTCATCTTTGTTTATAAAGACGGCGACTATATTTTTCCAGCCAATTTTCATTTAGGCGTAAGTTTTTTCCACCTATTCTAACTATATTGACATTAAAACGGTTTATGCTTATTTAATTTTTTGTAGTATATTTTCATTCGTCATAATACATTCCTCCCAGGCATTACATCATCTTCGGGGTGGGAAGGGCGTACAGTATACATTTGTTCCTCACGATACCGTTTCCCCAAGATGTCCAGTTTTGTGCGTGGGTGGGGGTAGTGTAACATCTATTCTGTTGTCATGATATCATCCTCCCAGGCATTAACCCCTCCTTGGGGTGGGGTCAGTGTATGTAGTTCGTTCATCATTATATTATTCTCTCAGCCTCTCATTTTCATATTCATTTATTTTTAAGTTTCTAATGAATTAAATTTTCTAATCTGTTAATAATTAAATACATGCGTGTATTATTTTTTTAAATACATTTGTTGCTGTTGTTGTTGTTGTTGTTGTTGTTGTTATTTACTTCCTCCCACGAGAGAAGAGTTAGGCACAATGTCAATATTTAACATGAGGAGAATCCAGCTCCCCCAAAATTGGCACTCTGAATTAGAACAAAATTTTCAATTGCCTCGGTCTAGAAGGATTTCTCTTTCACTGACAGAGAACATAAAAAAACTAAGTGCAGATTCAATACAGATACTACTTTCTGCTCCTAGCCAAAAGGCCAAGGAGTTAACATGTTAGTAGTGATGATGATGATGATGATGATGATGATGATGAATTAAAAATTTGTCATAGAAAAAAAAACCTCCTCTAATCTTTCTAAATTACAAAAAAAAGTATATTTCTTTAATATTGTTTACGTATTTTTTCTGTCTTTTATAATAAAGATGAAAAGTACAAAGTACCCATTTTGAATTACTCAATCATTTAAAATCGTTTTCTTTGACCAATCGATGTTCCACCCTTATGTTTATTCATTTCATTATATAACCAGTTTTAACGGGGAATTCATTTTCATTTTTATGCTGAAACAAAATAAAATTTATCGACGTTGAATATCTTAAAGACCATATGAATTGACATTTTTGTTGTTTTTTCCTAAAAAACAAAATTTGACGATGTTCATGCACAGTATATTTACTCCACACTGGAATATATCAAATAACACTACGATAATCATCATTTAAAAAAAAATTCCTCTAAATTACCAAAATTTCAAATGAAAATTACTTATTTGGTTTATGTAAAGAAGACTACAACGTCAGTAATTGCCGCCCGGAGGGCGGGTAGTTTTTACTAGTGTATATGTATAGACAGAGAGAGGGAGAGAGAGAATAATTAACGAGAATAAATATTGTAAAAATACAAAATCTATTACGTCCTCAGTTGTTCAAAACGAGGTGTATTCAAATAATAAAGATTTATTTTTACTTCCTTAAACCATCGCTTTTTAAAGAATGGATTCTTATCATCAGATGAATACAAAGAGATAAGTTGGTAAAGGAATTACCAAAAGTCATAATTTGAGAAAATGTAAATACAAGTATGAAATTTTTTAGGAAAATTGTAGAAAATGTTCGAAGCAGAGAGAATGAAAATATATCAAAAAGATATACATTATATTTTTTATGTTTTTATATGTATATATATAAATATATATATAATTTATACGGCTCATTTGAACACTACTGTTTTATGGTTCACCCAATTCTCAAAAGTGTCTAATTAAAATCCTAAATATTTGTATACATTTGAATATCAATTCAAAATGATCATTCATATATATATATATATATATATATATATATATATATATATATATATATATATATATATATATATATATATATATATCGTTAGATTGTTCTAGAGTTGATTGTGAATTCAAATAATTGTAAGATTTATAATATTAATCGTATATCTCTTAATTAACTATTGATGACATGTTGAAAATGTCTTAAGTTAACTGAGCAGAAGACGAAACAGGAAAAAAGAAAAATCTGCAAGTTAAAATGAATGTGTTTATTTATTTTTAAATGACCAAAATAAGGAAATTATACAATGTTCAATCATTTGTTTATTTTATAAGAAATACACCTTTAACATGTAATACTATAGTGATGTTCACATGAACAGAAGTTTGATAGAATTCAAGTTTTGAACAGATTAATCCACATGCGCAGTAAAGTTTTATTTGAATATGCCGTTACCATTAAAAGTGACTTTTTCAAACAAAAACATAAGAACAGAGATTTAAAAAAAAACTAAAACTGATATCTCCAGCGTGTTAGTAGCTAGGTTATACTAGCTCTATGAGAGAGAGAGAGAGAGAGAGAGAGAGAGAGAGAGAGAGAGAGAGAGAGAGAGAGAGAGAGAGAGAATTATAATGGGATATTTTTGTCTTTATTATTTAATTAATGTTTATAATGCCTGAAATATTCAGGTTGTATTTGTTATATTTCTAATTGTCTCCCCTTTTTACAGAATAACATTTTTGCCTTATTTCACTTTTTAGCAGTAGACGATGAACTGCAGATATTAAAAGTTAGAATATCTACTGCTTAGGGTGATGAGTGCATCCAAATATGATTTTTGCAGATTCTTGCGAATCTTGTCTACACTTTCCTTCCATGCATATCAGAAGTATAAAGCATAAACACGAGAAGGATATTTTTAGTAAGCAAACAACCAGTCTGATATCTCATAGCCCGCAGCACTCGGTTTTAAAAAATCCTGGTTTCTTACATCTGATAACAATAGAAATCGTTCATAAATTGGAGAGAACTCGTCAAAAAATAATGACACACCCTCAGGTCACAACAGTTGTGTGGTTATTAGAGTTTTCTTTTACAGGGCATAAATCATAACACTTTTCAAGGAACACATCTTCATATCGACATCAATATCCTTAAGCTAAAACCGAACTGTAATCTAATATGATCAATACTTTGCAGCATCATATCTAAATTCTTGTAAAACTTTGCTCATAGAAAGTGTTGCAAGAAACGAGGGCAAATCCAAGAACTACTAAATGTTTTTTTTTTATGTTTTCGTTTTCGTTCAAAGTTAAACGCTGTTCCAAAAAGTGAACAGTTGTTTTCTTTCTAGAGAAGAAGTGGGGAAATTGTAATAAAAGTTGAGTCATTTCTTTTGACGCTCAAGTAATAAAAATGATACTTGAATCCTTTTCATCCACTTATCAAATATATAATTTGTTGAATGGTATACAATATAGTGAGGGGTAAAATGAAAACGTGTGTTGAATGACACTGGCCTGCATTTCAAAACGCTGTATCAAATCTCAAGCGTTATTTTTTTGTAAGTCATTGATTCAGGATCATTTTCTTGAATGATGAATTACAGAGGTATTGTTCATTTCTAAGATATGTTCGGTTTTTATTCAAGCATATTTTCTTAAATGTAGCATCATCAACCAGGCATTTATGGGCTCTATTTCTTCTGTTGAGGCATCTATCATGATAGAGTTGTGTCCCTTGGTATCTGTCCATAGAGTTGTATCTGCATATAGGAATGTTATACTTTAAATGACACCTGCCACAGCTGGTCATAGGTAATAGTAAATAAGTAGTGTTTCACATTTCATGTCTAGATTTTTATTATGATAGATTAGAAGTGACAAAATTCATCCTAATATGTTATGTTACAGATCAGCAAGCAACTATCATGGATTTTGTGAAGAACGCGTATCATGCTTACTTTGGAGTGAAACATCAATGAGTAACTTCTTTTTGTGTGTTGTATCATCTTCGTATCTATTAGAAATATTCTATAAAACCTCTGTGAATAAATCAGTCCAAACATTTTATGTATTTTATTCATCTATAAATCGATTAAAATATAGGAATTTCTCGTATGGGCTTGTATACCATATACTAACCCTAACACCTATCCGGTATTGTCTGGGAGTCTTTTTACTTTCATTTTTGTTTAGTTCATCCTCTCATACAAAACACTTGTCTTTTCTCTTAATTTCTCGTTAGAAAATATTCACACTTTTCGAAATGTAATTCAATGAAGGAACATATGCTATTTTAAACAAAATCAGTTTTGCAATAAATTCCATAAGTACTTTTGATTTCTTTGAACTATGTTAGTCTTATTTACTAAATTATTATTTTTTAAATAGGATTCTGAAAGTTAAATCTAATGGATACGGTATCGTTTGGTTATTAAATTATCAATGCAAATAAATTGTTATAAAACTAGAAAAGATAGGTTTTCTTGTTTAGAAATATTGATCGATTTAAACAAAATGGCCTAAACTATTATATCTTATTATATGTTCGAACTTGAAAACCGAGTAAATCCGTGTTGTTATCGATTTCACTACTTTTCTCAATACTTATAAGCAACAATGCTTTCTCGTTTTTTTGAATTGTTGAACGGTTAGGTTCGTTTTAAAGGAGCCGCAGCAAGACATGTCCGTGAAATTAACGAAGCATATATCTTTAAGTACATAATTGCAAAACAAATATATATATATATATATATATATATGTAAATGTCTTCTCTAAAACAATAATTTCAATGATATGAATACGTACATATGTATATAATTCAATGTAAAAATGCTCAGTTATATCATCTTTCGAGAATATAAAGACAATATTAAAACTATTTGAAGTATCGATCTCGATTAAGGCAAAGAGTTTATAACTATGATCTTACGAATACACCGTTCTTTTTTGGCCGGGATCAAAGTGTAGTATCTGTTCCGATGGATACTGCACCCCATAGACTGGTATTGTCTTGGCCTTCTGGGCTTGATTAACGCCGGTCTATTGGTCTGTCCTGTGCAGTACTAGGAGGTCCACCCTCCCAGGCTTTGCCTCTCCTCTTTGGGGAGGAGTAAGTTTATTGCTTACTGCTGAGGCGCCCCTACCGGGGAATGCCGACGGGGCTGCCCAGGCAATTTTTAATGGCCAAAGTGCTCACCTTCTCGGGGACTGGTTTTTGAAGCCCCACTTTCCGACCCGACCTTGTATCACATTTTACCTTCTAGGAGTAAGATAAAACTGGCCTTGTGCCTAACCTCCTGAAGAGAAGGTAAATAATATACAATTCGAGACATATTCTACAAACATTAATTCAAATACGTCTAAAGCACTTATCAAATAAATTAGAAAGACTATGTCTCAAGCAAACGTTCTTCATAGATGTATTTCTGAGTTAGTTAAGCCCAGATTAGAGAGCAAATGGTAGAAACGATAAAATACATGATATATCATAGAGTGACGTCTGATGATTCTCGTCCTGGCTAGAAGAAATAAATTATAACGTGAAATAACTGGATTGTTGACTTCAGTTATAGCTTTCTAACTTCTATTATTGCTCTGTTTTTTCATTAAGCTCTCAGACTCAAGATTTCCTACAGAACTCCCTCTCACTATATATATATATATATATATATATATATATATATATATATATATATATATGACAGTTATGAGATTAATTATCCACCATAATGAAAAAGGAAAACCTAAAAAATGTTATATGTTCATCAACGTTTTAGAAAAAAAGATCCATTCCACTTTACAGACGCACCACGTATTTCTCCATTTAACGTCTATGTTTTTTCGAAAAAAAATTTTTTTTACGTTATAGACGCACCATGTATTTCAAATTTAACCTTCTATATTTTTCTTCACATCAGTCATGTTGAGAAAGTCTTTGAACAATAAACAAGAAATATCGATGAACATATAAACAATTTTCCTTTTTCATATTGCATATATATATATATATATATATATATATATGATGAAAATGGAAATAATATTCCAACGTAATGGAAAATGAAAAGAAACAAAAATATTATCTGTGTATTCATCAACGTTTCATCTTTATTTCAAGATTTCCTCGGGATGATTGATTTGAAGGAATAACACACAAGTATAAATATTTGAAAATACGAACCAACATTTTAAAATATACTTATCTGTTATTTCTTCAATTCAATCATTCCGAGGAAATCTTGAAATAAAGACGAAACGTTGATAAGTAGATAAATATTATTTTTGGGTTTCCTTTTTTCATTATATATATATATATATATATATATATGTCTATTATAGATGCACTTTTGAATTTGTATACATGACGATTATAGAAAGCCAAAAACAATACAATATTTTAAATATTTTTTTATTTAAAAATATTAAATTTTGGGGCGATTATAACGGAAGTTTAAAGACATTTCCAACTGTTTTTCTTCCTTTTTAATGTGACATTTTTGTAAGATTAAATAGGCACCTTTGCTGAAAGTTGGAAATCCGTGTGTTATTTATACAGATTCAAGATAATGTCTGGTTAAGAGAATGTGCGTGGCTGCACGAAGTATATACAATTAGGAATGCTTCTTGTCGAAACATTGTTGAATTTGAATAAATTACGTTTATAGAAAGTCAAAAACATTGCGATATCTTTTAATACTTTTTTTATTTGTAAACTTTCAATTTTTCGCCGATTATAATGTCCTTTTCGAAAGGTTAAAGCTATTTCCAAGTTTTTTTTTCTTTTTTTTTTAAGTAACATTTTTTATCAAAAAAAATATTTTGAGGATTCATGTCATTGCATTGGTACAGTGACAAGAATACATCCAAGATGAACGGAATCAATGTTAGGGTAAGCAGAGAAGGATTGGTTTTATTTCAGAGCTTTCTTTCTCTTAGACTAGTCGCCCTACCAAGACTTGAGATTATAGTTTACCCTATTATTTTACACATAACTATTCATACCTTTCCCAGGGCTTTTTAGAGAAAATGCTTCGACAGACGGTTCCTATTCCAATTATGTTATTCCCAAACAGTCCCCCATCTAAGTGCTGACTAAGCTCAACATTGCTTAACATCAGTGATCCAACGAGATGTAAGCT
Organism: Sepiola atlantica; assembly: GCA_963556195.1. Lineage (NCBI taxonomy): Eukaryota > Metazoa > Mollusca > Cephalopoda > Sepiida > Sepiolidae > Sepiola > Sepiola atlantica. The sequence goes on along the minus strand of OY744519.1, from coordinate 112,756,740 downwards.
TAATTAAATGGTATTAGTGCATAAATGAACGTCATTGATGTGATTTGATTCGATCAGAAGTTGCCGGTTTTATTATTCCTACCAATATCCATTAAGCCACTTGTATAGATCAACATACTTTTCATTCGCAATAAAATTATATGATCCAAAACGCCATTCATAGAAATCTTCATTAAAAAGAGATTTCTTTATTCAGAAACCATTGAGTGTGATATATCTGAAATATCAAACGAGTTGACCATGTTATCTAGACATACATTTATTTTCAAAATATTGAAAAGAAATCAATTTATTAAATTATTTTTTACTGAAGCAGAAACAAAACTTTCAACCAATAAATGTCCAAATAGAAATCGATTTTAAATCAAATATTCTTTGGAAAGTTCAGGATATGAAATCTTTTTGATAAAAAATCCTGAGGATATATGTTAATGTATGCTCATTTTTAAACTGCCGTCCGAAAACGCTAAAAATCAGTTAACCTATACGTTTAAGCGAGATGCCAATGAATTTAATTATCTGGCGAGAGTCTGTGATTTGTAACTGATTTTACTTGTTTTTGTTCTTTTCTATATTTGGTTGAGGAACATTTTTCATGAAATTTTAGCAATAGAATAAGGCAGATATTTATATAACGTTAGGTTTGTGTATACGCTTATATATTTGTATGAACAACATTCACTCCTAAACTAATTAATCGATCATTATGCGTTTTGGAACATCGCTGCTAGGCGTAAGGGTGAGAAATGTGGCTTATATTTAGTTTAATTTTGTTCCATGCAAAAAAGGTAAAGAGGTGTGGGACCCCTCGTTAAAATTCAGATATCTCTGATTTTTGTGAAACGTTAACAATAATTATTAGACATAAATTAATGCATATTCCCCAGATTTCACTTTCTTTGAAGCATTTTATGGGAACAACCTCCCATTTTTTAAATTCAAATATATCAAAATTGCATTGAATTTGATCCACAGTTATTAGAAACCAATTACGCAAGAATCCCTAAATTTCAATTTCTTCTTAAGCCTTCAATTTTAGACATTTTTTAGAAACAAAATCATTTAATGGAGTTTGATCAAAATTGGAATAAGGATTATAAACATAAGGTTTGGAGCATTATATCTTTATTTTTATATTCGGAATGAGACATAGAAGTGGTGCAAGACTGTTTTGTTTGTAGAATTAATTTTACCCGTCATGAGATGAGTATTCTTCTCGTTAATATATAACAGAAAGTATCATTTGTGTTTATTACAAAACCATTGCATTACTTCTTCTGAAATTTAGAAGAGATTGTCAGCATAACAGCAGATAACATAGGTTGATATATATTGGTGGTTAAGTTTATATAAAGGATTTTGAAAAGAAAAGAGATAAAATTGTTTTCACTAATGAACAATGTCATACGTGAATGTTTTTTTGCATTTTCAAATTGATAAAAAAAATGTTTATTCAAAACAATTTAAAATTATGAAGCTGCAGTATTTATCAATAAGATATTTTAAAATTAAAATTATCAAATTGACAGTGGGAAAAACAGAATCGTTTTGGTTTTTTTTAGATTTTAATATATTTTTACAAATTTGACTGACATTTGATATTTTTAAATACGCTGGACCAAAATTGCTGAAAGGAAACGATTTATGTCGTTGGTTTAATATAAATTGTTTTCTAATCTATTACGTTTTAAATGTATTGCTTTTTGTTATATGAAGAATTAATATATTATTTACTTAATATTTATGAATTCCATCATTCTGAATTTGAACAATTTATTAATAACAAGATTAATCGGTTGTTGTCAGTTGGACTAAATGTAAATAAATACGACAAGGTTATGTCTTCTTCTCGTACATCCTATAAGCTTCAAGAAAAAGTCACAAAATCAATATCGTTTATCTCATGTTTAAGTAAATACAAAAAAAATGTATTTACTACTAGTCCTCCAAATTACCTATATCAAAATAAAAATATGTTAGAAATATACATTGGTTGAACGTCTAAGTAAATGTTCTCCTGATTATGGACTGCATTTATCATATCTGTTCATCAATATTTATTAACAAGACAAGCAATCAAAATTCACTGATTTCTCTAGAGGGAATTTAAACTGACAATATTGCAATTAAAATGGAAGAAGCAATGTTTGTTATAATTTTTAAATTATATGAAAATAATTTCAATGTTGTTTTGTGTTCTCTTTTGTTTTTTTAATTTTTAATTATTAATTCAAACCAACCATCTTTTCGGACAAAATATAACTTTTAATTGCTGCAGATTTTCTTTTGTTATAAGTTTAACTTTATTCGCGAAATAACTGATCGTGACTCTCTATATCTTTTCATACCAAATTTATCATCAAATTTGTGTTTATAATAAATGAAAGAATAGTTTTCAGTTTCATTCTGTAAGACTTTAAATTAATATCTATCTTTCTCCCAATTAGTTTTAGCATCAAAGCAGTTATTGAAAATGCTTAAGGACAGTACGTAAAGATTTCATATGATGTATATATTGCAGAGGATTGAATTATTTCAAAGAACATCAGAGAACTGAAATGCTGAGTTCTGGGTTTGGAAAATGCATTGATCCAAATCAGAAAATTAATGGATTTAACTGGAACAAATGAAAACAAATGAAATCTAATGAAAATTAAAACTGTTAAGTTTCAAAATTATAAGATTCTAGCAGAGGCACTCGGCGTTACCCGGAAATAAAAGTTGTCCTTATATATTAGAAAACGAAAACAAAACATGAAGTATATGAATCTGTTGTTTTAAATGGCTAAAAGGGCAAAGTTAAAAATATGTTTTATTCGATTATACTTAACATGCAAATACTTCATTATTTTTATAGTAGATTTTAATCCAAATTCTCTAAAGTCAAGTAATGCTTAATTCAAGCAAGAATTTACATATTAAATATTGGAACACTTTATGACGGTAAGTGTCCACTTCCTTCTTGTTTGGTGGATTGTGAGGGAGTAATCTGGTGGGTTTTGCTGGCATTAGTTCAGCGGTGCTGGATGATATTGGGTGCCTGGGCGATGTCATTAAGTAATAGAACTTATTATAATAAATCACCCGCAGACTGAAAACTATCTGGCTTCTCCAGATACCTATATTCATATTTTAAAAGGTAAAGTAAAAACTAATGTTTTTATTGTTTTGTATGATGATTCATAGCGGTTCTTTATAAATGTCAACTGTATATAATTGTGTTAATTGTACTTGCTTTAAGCTTTGTCTATTTTTTGTTCTAATGATAGATATGTTGGAATATATGTTCTGTGAAATAAAATAACTCATATTCTAACAATCTAAATGATGTGTGTTTAAAACGACAGAGAAATGATAGAAGTCACAATGAATGATTGCAATATATGTTTTGAACTCTAGAATTTTAGAACGTTCACTAAAAATTTGTAATGAGTGAATGATCTTACTATAAGCAGAACTGACTGATTCAAAACTAATTATGAGAACTTTTTGGTTATCAATAGAATCACTTTCATATTTTATTCTTTACTGTTTCATGAATATAAATAAACTAATTACTGTCTATGATAAAAAGATCTATTACTAGCAGGGATATTCGGTGTTGTTGGATATAAAACTAATGTACCAGAGATCAGTAAAAACGTATGTAATTGTCAAAATGAGAAAACATAAAATTAAGATCATTCTTGTTGATTGTGAGGGAGTAATCTGGACAATACCTGCATGAATTTTGCTGGCATTGGTTTAGTGGTGCTGGGTGATGTTGGGTGCCTGGTTGATGTCATTACACTTCTTCTGACTGGGGCACTGGTGTACCATGTTTATGAGAACTCCAAGGTGGTTATGTGGGGAATTTTAAAATCGGACTGGAATTGCAGATGTTTCAAGTTTTCAGAGGAATCTGCTAATCCTGATCTAATACTGGTTGTTAGGTAGAGTTTCGACAACAGCCTGTTATGTCCTATTGACAATTGTTTAGGCATGGTATTGAAACTATTTCCCCTTCTCGGAGTGGTTATAGAGTAGGCATTGTACGGCTGTACCACTCTGTTAGGGGAGCATTGTGTTGAGACAGGCTTTTCTTACGGTTCTGAACTGCAGCTATCCATTTTGTATGTGGGTAATATAGTGCAGATTGGGATAGTATGAACTCACGAACTTGGAGTTGGAGAAAAAGTGTTACAATATTGCAAGATGGTTCATTATCCAACGAACACTGAAGACATGTATTGCTCTTTTTACAGCAGGCTCTGCTCGACTATTAGATTGAGGGTATGCTACTGAGGACTGTCTGTACTTCACACACATTGTCGTGAGGAATTGCTGAAATATGTTGGAATTAAAAAGTAGACCACCATCGCTACTTAGTTATTCTAGGGTACCAGATGTGTTGAATAGTTTCTGACAAATATGTATTTGTTTTGAGATGATGTCATGGCTCCTTTCCTTCAACAACTACAAGAAACCTCTTCAGCCACAGATTGCCATGGAAAATAACACGCTACCTGAGAATCCAACGTTCAAACTCGTCGGCTTAATATTCACAGGTAACATGAATAGGAACAACTACATAGAAGACATTGCTAAGGCTGCTGCAAATAAAGTGGGTTCCTTCCACCGTGCTAGAAAACTTCTCACACCTGACAGTATCCTATATCTCTATAAAGCCACCATCTGCCCATGCATAGAATATTGTTGTCACGTCTGGGCTTGTGCATAATCTACTAGTCTCTCCCTCTTAGACAAGGTCCAAAAAAGAGTATCTAATCTAATAGTTCCCTTACTATCAGGAGACTACGTATCCCTGAAGTATCCGAATCAAAGTGCTCAATTAAGAGTCACATGTAAGGACAATATGTGTGTGAATTTTACAGTTACAGTTTTCTCTCCATTATTAACTTTCTTATTTTTATTTGGGTAATTACTATTACTGTCTGAGTTATTACTATTTTTTGTGATTATGATTGTGAACAACTACATCTGTGTTAAATGCACTTTGGGAATCATCTTTATGTACTCCTTGCTGATTTCAGGATTCACCTAAAACTCTACATCAGGACTATACATAAAATTCTCATCAAAATTGTACAATGAAATGAATTGAAATATTAAAGGACGCCTAAAAATAAAGCAATGAGTTGGACAATATTTCTTGAGCAATATACATGTTTCAAACACATCACTGCAAGATAAGCATTAGCCATAATTTGTATCAACAGTTTGAACTGTGACCAATCAGGTGAAGAGGTCTGGTGATGCTCTGGTGATGCCAGAAGCCAACTCCTTGATTGTATGCCCCAAAGACTCATGTATACGTCCTAGTAAATATTATGATAATGAAAGATAGTTTGTATATGATAGGATGCCCCCCCTCCCATCAAATTTGGATGCCCGGGACCACCATCCTGTTGCCCCTCTCTCTGCACGCCACTGTGATACGAATATTTTTATGATAAACAAAAATGATTTATGTGAACAAATTACCGATACTATAGTGATGTGCAGAGGTCTGGTGATGCTCTGGAGATGACCGCGGACAACTTCTTGATTGTATGCCTTTATGACTCAAGTATAAGTCCTAGTACTGAGAAATATTATGAGAAAGGGAAATAGTTTTAATATGATTGGATGTCCCCCACAAATAATGTGAATGCCCTGGGCCACTGCCACGCCCCCTCCCTCTCTTTGCATGCCATTGACTGTGAATTCAATTACTTTTAAACTGTAAATTCCATGTACAAAGGTCAGCATTGTAAAGACATGTGATGCAGTTTATTTAAGCTGTTGTTTCGGATTTCAATTGAGTTTGAACACTTAATTGAAATCCGAAACAACAGCTTAAATAAACTAAAAAAACATGCAAGTGTTTATCTTTCACTAAAAATATTGTAAAAAACACACATTTCAACTCACTGAATGTGATTCGTTGCAACTTCCTGTTTTTCTGCCAAGATGATTTTAAAGCAGAAGAGTTGCCATTTTGATATTTGATTGATCATGGTTGACATGATTAAAGAGCAAGACTTTCAAGGAGTGTTTCAAGCATAATAAGTGCTATGGGAGAACAAGATCCCGATACGATGTGGTATTCAAATTTAAATCTAATACAAATAAATCTAGCAATTTTTAATAATTTTTATCACAAATCATGAAATACAATATTAATAAAAATTGGTACATTTTGTAACATGGAATCAGATAAATTCAATTAATTACACTAGCCAAATGTGTTTTAATATCAACAATGTTATTACAAAGGTTTTCTCACAAAAGCATTTCATCCACTTATATAGAATATAAAATAACCATTAAGTATTAAATATAAAAATAGTAGAAACATTTTACTTTTAAAGTTATTATTTGATTTTCATATGTTAATTCAGATGACAAAATAATTAAAGTATCTGATTGTATAAGTAGTCAGTTCTGTTTCTCAATTATATATTTAATTTGTTCTAATGGAAAAAAGTCGACTGGTCATTAATAGCAAAGTGTAGTATCTGTTCTGATACTGTATTTGATCTTTTCTGTCCTCGGTCAATGACGGAAAAATCCTTCTAGACTGAGGGAATTTTAATTTTGTCTTAATCCAAAGTGCCGCATTTGGCGAGCTGAATTTTTTCACACATTAAAAACGACCTTGTGTCCGACTCTGTTCTCGTGGGGAAGCAAATAAATAGGAACTGAGAATATACAAATCTGGTTATTTGAGTTCATGGAATATTTCATAGACTATTTCATAGACTATTTCATAGACTATTTCATAGACTATTTCATGGACCCGTTCTAATTTAAAAATGTATGATTTCTGAATTTGCTATTCACATTAATAAAAAAATATCAACTAACAATTTAGAATCATCTGTTAATGTACTTCTAACTTTCAAGTTCAGTATAAACACACCTATTTTTCCATTCTATTAAAGTAGAATATCTATTGTTAAGTTTTGTAGTTGCATCATAAAAAAAATGTTCCTTTAAAATTAATCTTAATCGACATATATGCATGTAACAGCATAACCCATAAAACTGCTTTTCAAGAATTATACCAAACTTCCATCATCAACACGTTCATTAAAGAACACAGTTTGGTTAAAAGATATAAAAACGATTAACATATTTTTTGCTTCAAAGACAATTCTAACTGAATTTGTTTCAAGCAAATTTGATTACTGCATTTTTATTGGCATAATTTGCTGCAGAAATCTTGTAAAAACATAATTAGAATTTATGACTTCTACAAATTGATAATAATTATGAAGTTTACAAGACTTCTTTGAGTATACCGTTTGACAATAAAATTCTGGAAAGAGTGCAACTCTACAGAAGTTAATTCGATATAAACTTTGTCACATTTTACACCTGGCAAGGTTATCATATGGGAGCATATTATATAATGCTTAAGACACTTATCAATTTTTATAAATAAGTGGTGCAAATCTTTTTGCTCGGAAGTATCATTTATACTTCTGAATTAGGAACTGATTTTTGTGAACCAAACATTCATATCGCATCTTGGGGAATTTGTGCATTTTAAATGTTACTTGATATATCACAATCTAATTGGTTTTAACTGTTTCTATTTATCTTCCTCCCACAAGGTAAGATGTGACACAAGGTCGGGAAAGTGGGAAAAAACCAGCACTCGAGATTTTGAGCACTCTGACCATTTAAAAATTGCCTAGGCAGTCCCGTCGGCATTCCCCGGTAGGAACGCCTCAGGCGATTAGCAATAAACTAACCCCTTCTCAAAGGGTGAGAAGGCAAAACCTGGGAGGGTGCACCTCCTAGAACTGCACAGGACGGACAACCGATAGACCGGCGTAAATCAAGACCCGAAGGCCGGGATAATACCAGTCTATAGGGTGGGGTAAAAACCCTTGAATTGTTATTTTGAAACTTTTGATCCTAGTGTATTTTTAGATTATTCAAACTACTGTCCTCAGCTTGGATGTTATTCTCAAAAGGTTTCAGCCGATATGACCTCTGACCTTCTTCATGTGCATCTTATCGAACTCGGAATCGTTATGTTGAACTTGTGAATCTGTACAGAATTTCAAACTGAACCCTTTATGTAATCCACGAGGGTAGATGGTTCTTGTTCTGTCAGCCATGACCGGTTAGAAGTGTTAAATAATTTTATTATATTCTTAAGAACCCCATAACAGTGGATGTTCTGTCCCGAGAAAACATTGGGATGGTCTTCATATCCTGATTTTACTTTGTTTAAAATATTCTCCGCCCACAACCTTACTTTCCAGCTCTCATAAATAAAATAGCAAATAAATAAATAAATTGTACAACACGTGGAATATTTTCAGTAAGGTAGCAAATAGAGTGAATGTGTTATTGTGGTGATTGAAAGTATGAATGCAATGGATAATTGAACACACTGAATGGTATTGTCAGTATGCATGGGTCAATTAATATGTTTAACATAGGAATAAGTGAAATACTAACAGACACACACAACTTCAAATATATGACCTCATTGTATTATTTTACTGTAAATAAACACTTAAATGTTTGTGTTTACATTTATATGTACAAGATTCGTGGTGATGAGTGAAAATGGATATCCTGCATAAAATCAGTACCCCAACATTAGGTTAAAGCACCTATTTTTATGTTTGACTCTTTTTTTAAACCAATTTAATTCTACATATTATGCCAAGAACAGGTTATCTCTATTTATATAAAGTTAGGTATGTATATATGTTTATATATTTGTATGAACAGGATTCACTCTAATTAATAGATTATTATGAATTTTGAAATATAGCTGCTATGCAGAAGGGGTCGAAATATGAGCTATATTCAGTTTAATTTAGTTTTATGTAAAAAGGGTGTAAAAAGTTGGGTGGAAGCCCTCCGTGAGAATTCAAATATCTCCAACTTTTGTGAAATTTTTACAATAGGTATTAGACATCAATTGATAAATATTCCACAAATTTCAGTGTTTTTGGCGTATTTTAAAGAGTTTTTAAGGGCCATAATATTGGAATAACCTCCCATTTTAAAATTAAAATATTTCAGATTTGCATTGAATATTATCCATAGTCATTAGACACCAATTAAGCAAAATTCTCTTAATTTAAATTTTTTCTTAAGACCTCTTTCTAAACATTTTCTAGAATCCAAATCATGTAATGGGTTTTGTTCAAAATTGGAATAAGAATTCTAGACATAAAGTTTAGTATCATTTTATCTTGATTTTAATATTTGTAAAGAAATATAGAATTGGTGCATAACTGTTCTGTTCGATGAATTCATTTTACCCACCTTGGGACGGGTATTCTTCTAGTGTATTATATCTATATCTGTACACAACTTATACTTCCATCGACTTTTGTTTGCTGTTTTCCTCAGAACATGTTGACAATGCTATGCTGTTTCATTCTTTTTTATAGACATATAATAGTTTGATTTACTTATTTTTATTCTGTTTTCCTTTTTAAAAGTTCCATGTTTTTGTATATTCGGCTGAACACATTCAAATGCATCACTTTTCGGTCTTTCAAACTAGAAAACTCCTAAAATGACATCACATGATTTTTTGACCAGAGAAAAACATTTGATGCTATTTGTTTTTCTGGTATGTTTGGCAGAGAGTCATTAGTTAACAATGGAAATTTGGAAAAGCAAGGTTAGGCTGACATTTTCATGTATGAATAAGGTTAAAATACATGTTTAGTTTAATCTAATATATAAAGTTAAGACTATTTTCCCCTGTACCTTTGTCAAGAATAGGAAAATAACCACATGCATCACAGGCTACTAAAGTTACCACTATATATTACGCTTATTCACATGAGCACGTTTTAGTAAATTTGTTATTATTTTTCTCCAGGGTACACTAAATATAACTTTTGGCTTATCATCTTCGACTCTCCTCAAAATATACTCTATATAAGTGGTAGCAAAAACTTTTCCCCCTAACACTTAAGTACTGCCACTCCTTCTATCGTCACCAGGAATTAATAAACGTCTACTTTTCCAAAAAATGTCTGTTATTATTTCTCTATTTGTCAATTATTAATTTGCTGCATAATACAAAGCATTAGGCACACATTTAATGGACGCTCCCGCTAATCCAGCTGAATTTCGAGAATATCGGATTACGTTATTTCTCCCTATTACATATACATTTATAGTCATTCCGGTTTTTAGAGAATGCAATTAACGAACATAGTATTTTATCTTTCAACATGGCGGCTACAATTTCTTCAACGACTCGACTTTTGAATTAAGAAACTATACGCCAAGATACTTAACAGACCCCATACAGTGTACATTTTCTGATTCCAACACCTTTCACACACATAATATCAAACATTTAAAAAAAAATCGATTTCTTGCTATAGAAATGACCCAAAACGTGTGACTGGCGGACCCTACATTCAGTCACCTTAGGGCGGATCATACGATAACACGCATGCCAGCTACTGACTGGCTTTGTTTCAATGACATATTTTTCAATATATTTTCTTCTCACTTTCGTAAACCAATGGTTACGAACGTAGATCCAAGACTGAGAGATTTATGGTTTGATCTCAGTCGTCTCACACAGTTTTTTTCTTTTTTTTTTACATTGTTAAACTTTTGCCTACGACAGAGGGGGGAAGATAGCACTATGGGCCGGATTTTTAAAAATCAACGTTATTATGTAGTCATTTGAAAAAAAATCAATGTAATATGTAGTACTTTAACTATTGTGAATATCATTCCGATGTGAACTATTTGCGTTCGGTCGGATGTTGACAAATTTTAATTCATTCTTTTCAATTTCTCCTATGCAACGCCGGGGGACGGGTACAGCTCGTTTTACATATTTATCGAAAAACTTTCGCCATCCCAACGGGCACAAACGGCGATATGAATTTTTTTAAAATTAAATGGTTAATACACAGATGCTAAGAAGATCGATATTCAACATGTCATTTATTGATAAAAATCAGGCATTTTTGTGAGTTTAGGTCTAAATAACATATAATCTTGTAAATTTTCTTCCACCTCTTCTAAACACCGGCCTAGTCTAATAATACTAAACAAGCAGTGATAATAGTATAAACGTCCAAACGGTTCAAGGCAGCGCTGGATGTATCATGGCCGCTGATCTTTGGATAATATCCTCACTTTAGCAAGGGAGGATGAGAGAGGACGCAATTCTTGTATAAAGCATCATCAACGGGAAATTAAATGTACCTTTTGAGGTGTTTTTTCCCCCGAGTGCAAAGTCGTGGTTTCCACAAGATCTAGCAAAATATGTGCCATAAGATGTCTCATTAGACGAAAGGCAACATTCTCTGTTTCTGTGGAACAGCCTACCAGAGGAGATAGTGACAATTCTTACCATATCCAGGTTTTAAATCGCTTGGGACAAAATTTAAGACGGTATATAGACGTACACATCTTCAAACTTCATTTTACATGGCTTGTTGTATTTTGCTATTTTTTTGCCAATAAACTTTATTTGATTTATATAGTCTCTATCTCATATTTTAGTCTGTTTTTGCTTGTGTTCTTTTTGTATTGTACCTAACAATCTATATTTTATGTTCGATGCTTCTTTCCTCATTTTAACTGCTTTTTGAATTATTAGACTGACTCAGTCTTCAGGAGAGATGGAGACGAATTATAGATTTTCGGGTCATCTATAATGATAAAATTGCGATTTTCATTAATATAAATGCTTGTAAGAGTATCTATTCTACATGTCAACTTGTATCGAACTTTGGAAATAGATTAAAATTAATTGCATTTCCATGGAATAGATATCATGATTGAATGCAGTAAGGGACGTCTTCTGTGGAGGTCAAGGATTGAGAGTTTTGGGGATCGGGGCAGGAACCTTTTTGTGTTGCATTTCAGATAACAATTAGTCTTTCTCTGGTAAATATTGGTAAAAATTAAACAAGGAAATATATGAAGCAATGGAATCAGAGAAGGGATTGAAAAGAATGGAAGAACTTTGGAAAGTATAGATGGTGTAACTCATCCGAAATGACAGGAAGATTGTTCCTAAAAACATGAACATAAAATCGAATAAAAGTTAATAATTGAATTTGTAATTCGATGAGATGAGAACAAGGAACAATAAAACAATTTTGAAAAGAAGAAAATTCAACAATGAGTCATGAAATTATGCAAAAGGAAGAATTCAAAAACGCAGAATTTTTAATGGAAGGCTAATAATATAATGCAGGCAAATGTAACTTAAAAAGTGTTATAGATTACATTTTGTAAAAGAACCGAAGAAAACATGTTGATTATAAGGAAATAATGAATTAAACACAATAGGTTGCTGCATTGAATATATGGAACATGCACACAACAGAATAAATTGGAAAGCCATGTCTTTTAAAAAGACGAAACAAACAATACCATTTTATTCCAGTGCATTTCCTAAAATCATGGAACATTAAATAACATTTTAAGTTTATTTTGATAAACATGACTTTCTCCTCTGACTCATCCCATATTCTTAAATTTCTTTATAAACTTCCTTGCTTTTTAAATTCGTCTCGTAATTGTTTTTCTGTCATGAAATCATTTCGGCAAAGTGTACCTGGAATTCAGTGGCATCTGGGGGACAAAATATTTCCAAATAAATTCTGTGTCAATGTGCAGCAAAATCTTCTCTTATTTTGTTCTTTGTTTTATATAGTTAGATAATCATTGCCTCTGCTACACAACGAAAGTCTGGTGAAAATGATTGACGGATCAGAGATTAAAAGGATGACTCCAGTGGGTAACCGGAAGTTAAGAGTATCATGTGATTCCCGAAAAAAAAACGGAATTCTGTCTCTTTTCTGGCAGACACTTGAGCCGGACAGTTGTGCAAAATCTTTTCGTCCCAGAAACTCTAGTGAGGGTGAGGTGGGCACACAATATGAACTAGGATAGGAGTTGGCCCAATCAGTCTCTGTCTGTCTCTCTCCAACACAGTTAACCACCTCTCAAAGTATATCTCTCTCTTTGACCATTGTAATTGCCACTCTGTCTAAGCTAATAAACCTCATATGTCTGTGTGAATTGGTGAGCCGACAATGGCGATAGGGGCGACAGCAGTGTGTATAATCGGATTATACACGCCTCAGACAAGGAACATCGCACCCCCCCCCCTAAAAGTACGGTCCATTGCCTCTTTGTGTTTTCTGTTTTGCAAATTTCTTAAAAACAAATAAAGTCACAGATATCAGTGATTATTTTATTTATTCTGATCATTTTTTATGGAAATCGCTTGATGTAAAGAGCTAACAAGAACAGATATGATTATCGCAAAGACAGGAGAGGCCTATTGGCCCAGTCTTGAAAAGACCAGAGTTATAGGTAGGAGAAAAACAGTCAGCAGCAATAGAGTTATTCATTGAATAACGATGTCGATATATGATCAGAGATGGGTGATATAAGTATATCAAGATAATCTGTAATTTTGGTAAAAGATTTCTTTTTCATGTTACTTATAAAAACAGTATTATTTCCAACTTTCACAAATACGCGGCGTTGCCTGTATATTATATAAAAATAATATTAGTGATAAATAATATAAAAAAAAATTATTTAATGATTGATATTAGAAAGCTTATCAAAATATTTTTTTTAATTCTCAGTAATGGGCTAATTTTGTTCAATAAATGAAACATTAATTATTTTTTTTATTTAAATCAAATATTTCGACATAAACATGTCTGCTTCAGTGTTTACAGACAGTTTTTTTCTTTTTCATTGTCGAGATCTACCGATCGGCCAAGCCGAGCAGAGATCACGAAATCTACCGATGGCAATGGAGTGTTGTTTTTGTAAGTCCAAGAGTAGCATACATGCTGGTAGGTAGCAGTTTAATAAATCCATTTGGGCTACTTAAAAAGCATCGACAAGAGAAAATTATGTAATCAGATTTAATGCGAAATAAGCGATGCGAGATTTTATCAATAAATGAAAAATTTATCAAACAAAAAGATAATAAATTTTTCATTTATTGAACAAAATATCGCATCGTTTATCTCGTTTTAAATATGATTACATAATTTTAACTATTCAAGTAGCCCAAACGGATTTACTAATATATATATATATATATATATATATGATAAAAGGAAAACTAAAAAAATATATATGTAGATATATAATAATTAAATATTATTTATTTATCTACAGACATGCCTGTTTCGTTTTTTCAAGACTTAAATAATCGGCCCACCTACAAACGGGGCTCGAACAAACACCCTGGGTTAAGTAACCAAGCATCGTTAACCTCTTGGCCAGTGTATTAGCTGATCGAGACAAGTAAAACCGGCTTTTAATACAAACCCCATACAGTTTTATTACATCCAAAATCTTCGATCAAAAGGAGGGAACTCTAGTGTTACTCCCGGGGCGATGTAATAATTATGTCTCAATCAGAGTGCCCTTTCTTTAATTACGCGGGGGGGGGGGGGCAATTTTATAAATAATATATATAATAATTAAATATTATTTGTTTATTCATAGACAGGCATGTTCCGTCTTTCTAAACTCATCAGTATAGATTTAAATAATCGGTTTATCTACTAACAGCCTGGGTTTAGTAACCCGGCGTTTCTAACCTGATCGAGACAAGTAAATACGGCTTTTAATCAAACCTGCACCTTACGGGTATATCTATATATATATATATATATATATATATAGATAGATAGATAGATATATATATATATAGTTTTCTTGAGATAATTGTTCTATTTTTTTGGTTTAGTTGAATATAAATATATTAGCTGTATTTATACATATGCACTTGCGATGTAATGGATTGCATAAAATGAGTATAACTTTTTATTCGTGACATTTCATGTTTGGAATGGAAAAAAGTCATTTTAATGATATTTTAGATGACCCCCCCCCCCGTAATTAATTGCAATATATATTTTTTTAGATATATCTATACTTTATCAATATATTTCAAATTTAATCTCAAGTTTAAAAAGTATATTAAGATCAATCCATGAAATAAGCTATGCAAAATTAATTTAAAAAAAAAGAAAGTGTTTTGGTATGTTTGCATGTATTAATCTTTGTTCTGAATGTTTGCAGAGAAGAGATTTAAACCTTAGGTAAATGTATAAAACAATTTTTGCTTCTAAACATCATTGAGTTATTTGAATGACACAAAATTACTTATTCTGTCTAATTTCTTCTTTGAAAACATTTATTGAAACAATTCTTGCGTTATACTGTTCATGCCACTCTAGTTGTATCCATATAAACCTGACAAATGTCGAACTCTTTTTACTCAGTTGAATTTTCTTTAAACCTGAAAACAAGGTAAAAGAAATATCTGAAGCCACATATGTATATGTGTGTCAATAAAATTTGATACAAATCAAAAAGTAAAGGCAAACATCTTGTTTTTACTTTTATATCTTTGCATTGGGTCTGCAATCTTATTGCCTTTGGTTTTTAGTCCTGAGCAAATATTTTTTTATCTCGATTCCATCATACACTTTTTATCTTAAAAAAATAATAGAAAAGATAGCATTATGAATTATTCATGAAATCTCTTTGCATGATCAGATTTTAAAACAAACAACATGAATTAAAAGAAATGTTTTTTTAGTATTTTAGTGTAATACAAAAAAAATATCAATAATCAACACATCTTTTTTCTTATCATTTCTTTATTTTCTGTAACTTTGACTTATTTCTTATTGAATTTCACTCATTTTTTCTCTCTATTTCTACACACGCACACACACATTTATATATATATATATATGTGTGTGTGTGTGTCTAAGTTCCGAATATGTTCGTCGAACACTCTCGGCTAGTCTTCTATCTGTGCCCGCTTCCAGGTACATATAGATCTTAATTTCCCTTAATGACCTGACAGTTTCTGGTGGCCGAGTGGATATGGCAACTGCTTGCAGATTCTAGACTGACTCTGTAGACCCGGCTTGCACCTTCCGATCGTCTGAAATTGTTACTTTCCTGCACTGATGAGAGCAATAAGCTTGAAACGCTAGCGTCTGTAGGTATTAATTATTTAATATTTATTTATAAGCTATGTTGTTGGCCTTTCATGGGCCAGAAGTGGCAATGTTCTTGAAAATCGCTAATTTAAAGACAGCAAAAACAGTAAAATATTGCTTCTGTTTGAACTATCGACACGGAGTGGGGGTTTAAGCGCCTCTCTCTACCTTATATAATTATTTGTATCTTGCTTTGTAGTTGCGTCTAAACTGCAACTGAAATCCAACTTCAAATATTTCTCTTTGTTACATGATTAACCTAACCAATCATATATTGAATATCCGTCAGTGGGATGACCTTACAGATCATATTAGGGTAAACAGTTTATTACATTGCAGGTGGCTATAGTAAGACAGCGATGTCGCCTGTATGGTCAGAAGAATAACATCTAGTGGCTGCAGCAAAACACATGTGCCATCTGGATAAACGGGAGTGTGGCCCTTCTACATAAAACAGAAAGAAATACATTCGTTTTATAAATAAACAATAAGCAGATGGAAATAGTCGTGGTTATAGGAAGAATAGGCAACATGCTAGAGAATGCCTAGCAATGTTGCATTATGTAGACAACATGCCAGAAGAGGCGTGGCAGTTTAAGGATTCATGGATGTCTAAAAAGGTTATAAACCGGTTCGATTTTTTATCTGGCAGGAAGCGACTGGCTCGTAAATTCGAGATTTTAACTCTTGTCAATTCCTGTTTGTACACTCCAAACTTCTACAACTCATATTCATTCTACCCATTCGTCACAGCAAACAATAAAGGTATATAATTATATTTTATACACAACTGTTCGCCGTTTCTCTTTTAAGCATTGCAGCTGTATACTACACATATATCTACTTCCCATATGAGGTTAAATATGTCACAAAAAATCATACCCTGTCAATCATACCTAATAACCTTATGCATTTGACTAATCATGTCCTACTTAAATTTTAAAACCATATTACTGACAAGTAATTTTTCTGCTGAGTGCAGGAATACTGTCATTACTTTTCCTCTATCGAAACCGTTTACAGAAAGCCTCTATAATCTATTCTCATATAAAGTGCAGTAAAAATTTACGTACGATTCATAATTTTTCATTGGAATCCCCTACGTGTTTTATTGCGATCATGTATGAACTAGTACTAGTGAAAAAGTATGAAGCTGTAATTTTCCCAAAACTATTAGTAAAAATAGCAACTTGTTTTCAATTAATCGTATACAATGAATCCGTTTAGAATAGGCATTGTGTTTCAGCATCAAATAACACCAAAATAGTTGCTTTTCTGTAAATACAGACAAATCGAACTAAACCATCTATAAATGTAATGCAGCGGTCCCTATTTACTAGGCCCACACAAAGGCAGAGTTAGACACAAGGTTGATTTTTAATCTGCAGGGGCACTTTGGATTGAGACCAGCATTTAAATTGTCTCAGTCTAGTAGGATTTCTCTTTCACTGAACGAGGATAGAAAAGATGAAGTGGAATATCAGAATAGATGAACATGTCACCCTTTAACCTAATTAAAAATATAATCTTTCGTTTTTAAGAAGGAGACAAGAACTATTTTATAAAAAAATATATTTTTCTTAACTCTGGATTTCCATATTTCCAAAGCTTGGAATTGCTTCCAGCTTGAGCAGTTGGATATGAATCTTCATTAAATTATCTTTAAATTGTAAACTTATTTTTTCCTTCTTCTGATGGTTAAAACATATTTAAAATCGAAAGCTTGCAAGAATACTTTAAAGTAAATAAGTTTATTTTAAAGAAAAAAAAAGCAAATATCTTTTTTGGCTTTCACAAAATTTAATATTCGAATACGAAACGATATTTATAAAAAAAATTGCCAATATTTCTCATAACATTTTCACGCAAGCCACGCGGAGCACTAGAAACTTTCAATCGTCCAGTCAACACCTCAACGGACATTCACGAGAGATTTCTACATCTCTAAGGAAAAAAAAAACCCAAAATTGATTTATAAAAAAGGATATTGCTTGAAAATGATTTTTAAAACCGAAAGCTTGCAGGAATACCTTAAGATAAATAAATGTTTATTTTAAAGAAAAAAAGCATATATCGTTTTTTGCTTTCTCAAAATTTAATATTCAAATACGAAACAATGCCTATAAAAAGTGCCAATATTTCTTATAATATTTTGATATTTAAAATCATTCATTTGAACGCGTCTTAAAATGTTTCATGTTGTAATTGTTAATTGCAATAATATTTTCTGGCAAGATTTATTTCATTTTTGTTCTTCATCATAAATATTTTTGGCTTAATGTCTGTCCTAATTTTTGAAAACAGATGTACATTATTTCTGCCAAAGAGAATAATTTAACAGAATGTGTCATATTGAATGGCCAATCCAATAAGAGAAATCTACACAAAGCATGAAATATAAATGTGAGGAATTTAGACAAGAGGGAAACACAATGAAGCATGAATGTCAAACCTCTGTGATATTTCCATTGACTAAATATTCCAAATAACCTTTTAGTAATGGCAGCAATTTGTTTAGTGTTGTGCAATAAGCAGATAATTAGGATACAAAAACAGAAATCCATCAGATTTGTATGTGTATGAAAATATACGTTCCATACACATAATAATGTGTAGAAAATGTATATGTTAATGAGATCATTTTCCATGCATATCTCTATTTATATACAGTTAGGTATGTGTCTATGTTTATACATTTGTATTGAAAGGATTCACTCCTAAACTAATTCACCGATCATTATGAATTTTGGAACACAGTTGCTAGGCATACGGGTGGATAATGTGAGCTATATTTAGTTTAATTTAGTTTTATACAAAGGTATAAATAGAAGATGGGAGCCCTTCGTAAAAATTCAGATACGTCCGATTTTTGTGAAATTTTTACAATAGGTATTAGACATTATAATTAATAAATATTCTTCGAGTTTCAGTTTAGGCGGAGTATTTTAAAGGGTTTTTAGGGGGAATAATATTAATGTCACACATTGATCATTATTGTTTTTTTTTTGTTTTAAATGCGAAAAGGATAAATATTTATTGTAATTTTGAAAAAAAGTTAGATTGAATAGTTGAGCATTTCAACAGCTTACCAGTATGTCGAACCCTGCATATACATCATACATCAAGGGAATCAGATTAAGCATAGTTGACTCCTTTGTATATCTTGGCATCTCTCTCTCTCTCTCTCTCTCTCTCTCTCTCTCTCTCTCTCTACTCTACTCTGAAATATTTTTAAGGATAAAAAAGGCCAGCAAAATCTTTGGGAGCTTTACAAACACATGGTCAGACAAATCCATCACCATACAAAATGAAGCTTGGTGTGTATGCATCGTGCGCCTGTATTCATTAGAGACGTGGACCATATACCATTGCCACGTCAAGGCCCTGGAGATATTCCACCAAACATGCCTTAGGAGGATCTTAAAAGTGAATTAATTGGCAATCTCTTACACCAGTGACGCTGTACTACAGCGAGCTGGTATGTCTGGCATAGATGTACGCATCAAACATTGACAAATGTGCAGGGATGACCACCTAGCTATGATGGAATATTGTAGGCTTCACAAACAATTGTTATATGGGAAATTGCAGCATGGTAAATGTCTGAGATGCAAGCAAACGAGATCTTTTAAGGATATTGTAAAATACAACCTTAAGACCTTTAGCATGAATATTTAGGAATGAAAAAAGGTAACTTTAAAATGATTGGTTTGACGGAAGCACATTTATGATGACCGTTGGAGATTTGAGGCAAGGCAACTAGGATGCTCTATCTCGAGAAGTGTTCTGCAGAAGTGGCAAGTGTCGAATATCCCAGGCACATTTCAGCTTGACCATGTGTGTTGGGCCTGGGGCAGAGCCTTTTATCGAAGAACTGGTCTACTCAATCATATAAGATCTGATGGCAGCAACCAATTACGCAAGGGACAAACGGTGCAAGAAAATAGGTATGCAGAAACAGATGCTGGTGTTCTTGGGTGTCAGATCTGTAGCATGACTTATACAAGTAAATCTGGGTTGCTGAGCCATTGGCATGCCCAGGATTAAGAATTGCAATCTAGTAGGGATGTCTTTCTACTGTAAAAAACTGACAATGAGTTTATATATCAGGAAATGATTTGATGGCTTATGCATATCGCTTACTGGTGTGAATATCCAGCATTGATCAGAAGAAATTACTTCACTTTGGTATCATTAAAATTCTAATCATCAATAAAATTAATTAATCACACAGAACACTTTTACACCACTTTTACACCACTACTAAACCTTTTTTCGAAAGTCTTATTTAAATTTTGATGAAAGTAATCCATTAAAAGTTTTGGGTTTTCGAAAAATGTCTAATATTTAGGATTTAAGCTAAACACATACCATTAAGAAGTTCTTTTTTAAAACATAGTTCACCCCAAATGAAGCAGGTCACCACTGTAGACGTAAGGGGTTACTGAGAATTAGGGTGTAGGTTTTGGGTGTCATCCTAAGTTAAGAGCAGTGTAGCGAGATGTATGTTTAAATTAGTTTAAAACCTCTGCATGTTGGTACAGTCGGGGAAACAGGGAGAAGGGGGAGTTCCAGATGCCGGCAGCATGAGGAAAAAAGCGATTGTAGAAAAAGGTTCTCCGACATCTGGGGACCTCCACAGTAAATAGATGGAATTGTCTAGTTGGTCTAGTGCATTTATGTTGAGGGGGCACTAGAGTTGCTAGTTCATTGGAGCACAATCCATTGAAGTGTTTGTAAAACAAGCACAAGAGTGCAACATTACAGCGATGGAACAGCGGCTGGAGCTTGGTTGACAGTGAGGAAACTATTACGTTGGCGACTCTTTTTTGGACCTTCTCTAAAAGGGAGAGATACCAGCCAAGATGTGGCAACCATACTCCATGCATGGACAGATGGTAGCTTTGTAGAGATGCAGGATTATGTCAAGTGTGAGGTGTTTACTAGCACGATAGAGGGAGCCTGCCGTCTTTGCTGCAGCCTTGGAAATGTCTTCAATGTATTTGTTCCACTTCATGTTACCTGTAAAGCGTGGTGTCGCCAGCAAATATACCAATCTCAGACTCAATATCATCAGGGAGATCATTTATAAAGATCAGGAACAATAAAAGTCCAAGGATAGATCCCTGGGGTTCACCAGCATTTATGTCATGTTGCTTAGATGAACGGCCATCGAGGACAACCTGGATCTTTCTTTTGATTAGGAAGGATCTGATTATATTAAATATTTGCCCAGTAATACCGTATGAGCATATTTTTAGGAGAAGCCCTTTATGCCATACTTTGTCAAAGGCCTTGGATATATCAAGCGCTACTGCCCTAGCTTCACCTGCCTTGTTTAGTGTATGATACATGCATTCAGATATGACCGTTAGGATGTCCGCAGTAGATCGTGCTTGTCTAAATACACACTGACGGTCAGAAAGAAGTTTAGCATTAACTGAGTGCCGGACTATCGCTAGATTGATTAAGGATTCAAAGATTTTTGTAAATATCAGAAGTAGACTGATTGTGCGGTAGTTCTGAGGATCAGTTCTATCCCTAGAATTCTTGAAGACTGGTTCCACAGAGGCAATTTTCCAGGGAAGCAAGATTCACCTAGGCATTTGTTGTAGAGTTTCGAGAGGACAGGAGCCAGTTCAGCAGAGCATTTCTTTATTACTATTACAGGTATAAGATCAGGCCTACAAGCTTTGAATGTATTAAGGTCTTTATGATGTCCCTGACCTGGGATGGGGTGATGAACAGGTTATCAAGTGTGACTTCGGTTCGCAATGGGAATTTAAGGAGGGGGTGGTTTGCAGAGTCCAAAGTGGAGTTTAAGGCAAAATGTTGGGCAAGTAGTTCAGTCTTATCAATTTCTGTGCAAACGACATCATTGTGGTTTGATAGTGGAGGAATCGTTGATTGACCATTGTTCACCACACTATTGTAGATTTTCCAGAAATCACGAGTACCTAGTTTCTGTGACTGAATGCGTTTTTTGGTTAATTCTGTATACCTTTAATTTGCTTCACCTATCACAGCCTTAAAATTATTTCTTGACTCTATAAATTTCTCTCTATTAGTTGCTGACTTATGGCAGCCGAATTTACGGAATGCTTACTGCCTCTCAGCAATGGAGCTGCACATTTCGAGGTGAACCATTGAGGAGAGTGGGGCTTGCTAAAGAATTTTCGCATGGGGACAAAGGCTTCAATGCCGGCTTTGACCCATTCAGTAAACTCATTTGTACACTGATCAGCAGGGAGTGAGGTTTCCCTCCATGAGGCGTCACTGATGTGATCTCTGATGGACTGAAAATCAGCCTGCTCGTAGTCTTAAGAAATTGAAATTCAGGGAATCTTGTTTATTAATTTCAAATTATATTTTTGCTGTGCCCCTTTAAACCCTAAAAATAAATTAAAATCAAGATGTATATATTCTGTATTTAGCCGTATGTGTAGAATCTTTATAATAATTTTGATTAAAATCTGTTCAATGGTTTGGAATTTTTAAAACCGTCATAAAGTTATCTTGAAATCTTAAAGAAAAATGAAATTTAGGCAATAGTCCTTAATTGGTGTTGAATAGCTCTGGTTCAAATTTTATCCAGATCGGGAATCAATTATTTTTTATTGAAGGAGATTAATTTTAGAAATATATGAAATTTCATGAGTTTTATTCTATGTGCCTTCTTTATGATAATCTTTTATGTCTCCTCACAACCTTTTAAAAGACACAATGCAAGCTAAATTTATGATCGCCCTCTGATGTATTAAAATTATCCAAAGAAATTGAACTTTTGAAAATCTTTCTGAATTGTTGTCTATGGTTGAAATTTCATGAAAATCGGAAATATGTTAATTATTAAATAGGTGAAGAATTCTTTCTTCTTGCAGTCAACCAACCCTTTAAAACACTCCAACGAAACTGATATTTTGGGCATAATTGTTAATTTAGCTCTGAGAACCACAGTTTTAACTGTGGTTCATGACAATCAGAAATATTTGAATTTTTCAAGAGGGTGTTTCTTGAGATTTCAGGCTTAAGCATCCCATGTCACTATTGTGTCATAGAATTCTTCAAAGAAATTTGAATTTAGAGAATCTGACTTAATTAGTGTCTAATATCTGTTGTTCAATTTTCATGAAAATCTGAGATATTTGAACTTTTAACTTTTAACTGGGGACTTTTGCATCCTTTATGCACGCTTACAACTCTTTAAAATAGTCAGATGAAATTGAAATTGTGGGAATATTTCTAAATTGTTCCTTAATACCATGTGTAAAAATTTCAAACATAGGTTAAAATTTCATGCAAATGAGAAATATTTAAATTTTCAAATAGGATGCGTCACTTTTATGACGTTTCAAAATATATGTAACCCAAGACTAAATCATCACAAGTAACATGCCGATTACAAATATTGCATTGGATTTGTCTAAGAGAGCATCGCCTGAAAACTGATGAATGTGCACATAAACAAGTAATTCTAACATCACTGAAGCATAAAAAAGGAATTAGGATTTGAAATACCACATTTTCTAGAAATGTTAATAAATAGGTAAAAACGCTTAACATTTCCAGATTTATAGAAAACTAACAAACAAAAACGAATATATACATTTCTACTCTAACCACAGCAGAATTAAAACAGATTTCATAAATGATCTCTACCAAATACTATAAATTAACAGCTAAAAAAGCTTCCAACATAAGTTACACACAACTATCAAACAGATGAAAAAAATATCTACTATTCATGATACAGACTAATTACGCTACATACAAACATAAACAACAAACCTCTTTACGATTAATTAAACTAGGGATTCCAACCATTTACACTATATAACACACCACAGTAATTTGTTCGACATCACTACCAACATAAAATGCATAAACGCTGCATCCACATCTCCTGCTGGCTAAATCTATATCAGTGAAACACAACAACACTTAGATAAGTGAATCTATGAGCACAACAAAACATTAAAATATGCTAATTTCACCCACACACTCAACTTAACTGAAGCTACACTAATACAGCTTATCCATAATAAAAGTATTTATTGACTAACTGAATCTGTCTCTATTTGCTAATTTAATTACATCATTAAATTAGGAATAGGTTTTTTCTACATCGCACCTACTTTATGTAAAATCGTAATTCGAGAAAACAGCATTAAATTAGACAATAGTTCAAAATTTTGTACCTATGTATCTGTT
The DNA here is from genome assembly GCA_963556195.1 of Sepiola atlantica. NCBI lineage: Eukaryota > Metazoa > Mollusca > Cephalopoda > Sepiida > Sepiolidae > Sepiola > Sepiola atlantica. Next base: position 112,732,522 of record OY744519.1, on the reverse strand, counting down.
ATTTTTTTATAAATAATAAAAACAAAATTTGTTTTGCCTCCATACCAGCACCATCTTTTTCTTTTTACGTTTCCCACCAAATTTCTAGATATAAAACTGTTGTGATAGATTTAGTTTGCTCTATTTGACTGGTATTCAAAATATTTGATTATTTCCTGTTAAAATTTTCACTATCGCTCTCTAACACTTACAACTTATCCGTTTGACATGAATGTCAAACAAGTTTCCTATTTTACTTTATCTGTTTTCTTTTCTTTCTTTTAAGTTTATTTTTCATGTTCGTATGAAATGCTTTAAAAGAAATTTGAAATCCTCCCCTTTGTCTTTTGTTCTTCCTCCTCTGCATTCCATATATATCCATGTCTTACCTTTCCCTTCCATGAACTAAATGATAGCACTTGCAAGTGATAAATGTTGTAAAAAAAGTAAAATAGTCAAGTACAAACAGAAAAGCTTCCTTTGCCTTGGCTTCTATACCAATATGTAGGGAAGAAGGCCACTCCTTTCCCAGGAATACTCCAATTACCCATGATTCTCACCTTATAATTCTGAGCGTGTAGCAAGGAGGCATCAAATACCATTTTCTGAATCTTTGGTATGACTTGACCAACGATTGAACTCTGGTCTCCTGGCTCATTAGCGAACACTCTAACAATTATGCCAAATGGACCTGTTGTGAAAGAGATTATAATAAGCATTGATAAGACAGTTTTGTTTTGTTTTTTAATTGGTTTAAAAAGATTTTACCAGAATTGTTTTCACTATTGACCATTTATCATCATTCTGTTGATACTTTTAGAACATGCAAGATTGCTAAGCATTTTGAAAGTGAAATAAAGAAAAAACTCAAACTGAACCTGCTTTCTCTATATTAGAAACATGTTTTGCATGTAAATTACCTTAGCTACTTCAGACAGTGAATCTTCAATATTTAATGCAGCATGAAACCGCTTTCATTCTTCCCCTTCTAATGCCATCTTTGTTTATTCAACACAAAGTTGTGTGATCAAAAGCATTCATCTAAAACATGTAAGAAAATAAGGATGGAGAAACAAATAATTTGTTTGCGAAATATTGATTCCCTGTGTATATGGATTTTTTTAAAAATGGAGTTAGTTTTTTTATTCTTATCTAAATGAATAAACTTATATAATAATTTACAAAAGAACAGAACCTATTCACAGTTTCAACGCTGTATCGGTTTGCTTATACCACTTGGGATTTATAATTTCGCTCTGCAAAACGGATTTATTAATAAAAAGTAAATTGAATACTGTTCTGTAATGATATTTGTGAAATTTGAAACAGTTTCACATGCAAAGAATGCATTTGTTAATTAGATTTGATATTGTTTATGTTTTGAAGCCATTGACCGAGTCAAATCCAGTCATTTATGTAAAAAGCCGACGATGAAATTGGCAATTCAAATTTAAAACAACTTGCATCTGTGAAATTTTCTGCTATCCAAACAAACTATCCCAATACAAATTCCACTGAGTTAAGATATCATAGAGAGCATTGTAGATACGTAGTTGTTATGCAATGCATGTACCGAGGTGATGCACAGAGCCAACGGCCATGTGCCAGACTGGTGCAAGTGTAAACAGAAAATAAAATAATACTAGACTGACTTTTAAAACAGTATATGAACATACAAGTAGCAAAATATACAAACGTAATAAAAAATAGATTAAAACATGAAGTGATCACAGTAGAATGCATGTGTGAAAAATAAAAGAAGAGAGCACAAGTAGAATCAGTCTCTTGTCTCTTCGACACCAGGCAGATCAGACGTCTAAAGCTGCATTCTCCCATTTCAGTCTTAGCTGGTACATGAGCCAAATAATACACAAGGACACAATAAGTAAGCATCAGTTTATCATCTTAATACTGAATTCAACTGATTCTTTCACTTTACCCTACACAGAGGCAGTATTTAATAGTGTTATTATGCATTGATAATCCTTCTAAATATCACCCCGTTTGTTCATGTATATAATGTTTATAACTATAACAACTTATATTTTGTTATTTATACATTTACACTTTTCCAATTTGGGTGAGTCTACTTGCATAAAGTTCCACTTCTCGTTTCTGGGTTTCAAATACCAAAAAAAAAACCCAGTAATATAACAAAAAATTGTAATGCTTTGCTAAAACTTTTTCTTTAATCTTGCAAACAAACAAATGAAAAAGAAAATATTCGTTTTCAACCAAACAGATTATCCGCTGAAATATTATTCCACATGGACATGGACATGTTTGGACAGCTAAACATAAAATGTTTATTGATCTTGTGTTTTTGTTTTTTTTTATCTCACACCAATTTCATCTCACATATGTGATATGTATATTCATCATTTCAAATAACTATTGACATAAATACAGATATGGATATACCAAACATTTACTTATATAATGGAAAATATTACATGCAAGAGTATTCTTGTAATCATTTTCCTTTAATCAAGCTATATATTCATATATGTTGTCTGTCCAATACATGCCAACATGTAAAATGGACGTTAAACCGATGATGATGATGATGATGATGATGATGATGATGCTGCTGCATTACAATCAGTGTATGTGTAACCATAGCAAGTAGGTGAACATTAAGAGGGTATTTTTAATTTTTGCTTGTGTTCTGCACCAAACATGACATAACCTTTAACTTTTTTTTTCTTGTTGGAATAAGGGTTATTTAATGTAAGTGTGGATCCAATAATGTTCATTAACATGGAAAATAGAATCAACAAACTGGCTAGGAGTAAGTATAGTAGTATCTGTTTCGATACTACATGTCATCTCTTCTATCCTCGGTCAGTGAAAGAGAAATCGTTCTAGATAAAGGCAATTTTTTATTTTTGTCAACATGAAGAGTGCCAATTTTTGGGGAACTGTATTTTACACCCATTAAAAACCGATGTTGCGTCTAACTCTGTCCTCGTGAGGAAGCAAGTAAATAGGAACTTGATTCAAATTCAAAGTTTTTAGTAAATATTTTGCACAAATGCCATTGGAGAAAATCATGACAGCACACTCCCATATCTATTGCCGGTAAATTGGGTGGAATGTAATAGTAATCAGATTATGTTACCAGTATATCCTGTGGCTTGATAATTGGAAAGAAGACAGTGACTTTCATTACCCTTAAGAATGTCATGAACGGAAAATATAGTGTCAATAAGTAATAGCAATGCAGAGGGAGATACAAATCAGGGGTTCTCAGTTGCTCTGCTTTTATGCTTCCTGCACCCGATGCAACATGTTTCAGTATTTCCTTTTTATATTATAAACATTGCACATACATTCATGATGATGATGCATTATTCTGCCGTGCTTAACAAACTAGTTCCCACACAAAGTTTGTTAAGCACGGCACACGTCTTACTATCAAAGAATGCAAAGAACTTTTATTTCTTCCTTTCTTCTTCTGTGTACCCATGAACTGGATTTCTTTCCAAGGACTTCACACCTGTTGAACAATTACTATGAGACTACTTCCCTGTAGACTACAACATGGGTGTCTTCAAGTCCAATGTCAACAAATACTTGTCAAGCCATCTTCTTAAGTAGTAAAATTTTGTCCATTCCATCCATCTTTTTGTGCTTGCTCATCATGTTGTTCGTCATCCAACTAACAATCTATAAAATATTCTGGATGGAAAGATATAAGCATGCATTAGTTGCACGACTCAAACACAAAAATTGCTTTGGTTTATATATCGATTTACGGTTTATGATGCAAATAGTCTTCAACAAGTTGAAAATGTGTAATGGTTAACTCATGCTTTCTGTAATCAGTGCATGAATTTATAATGTTATAGAGACCTGCGTTCATCTTGTGAATGACATACTGCAATTTGAAGCATGATTTCTGATGATGGGGGATTTTCCTGTATTTTGACTAATGCTGACTCATTTATGATTGTTATTAAATCCTCTTGAAACGTATGTAAAAGTCATATATTTTAGATTTTTTTATTCCGAAATTTGCTCTTATAAATCTTTGAAAATATATATTAAGTCAACGACATAATTCTATGTATGTCGTCTTATTCGATTTTGGAATAATCCGTTTTGAAATGGATAATATCTAAATTTTTAACATCAAATAATCAGCAATTACATTCCTTACATTTCATTTTTGATGATCTTGTTTGTTAAAATGGGTGTTGAAGATGATAACGTATGTAAAAACAAAGATACAAACACGTGATTTGATTTGATTTCAAATGATTTCAAATGATTTCAAATGAATCTTGTATTCGAAAAGTGTTCATATTGGAGCTGTAAGAAATAAATTAACAATGAATGAATGAAACGGATTTTCTACAATAATGCCCCTTTGACACTGAATAGACATTTTAAGGTAAATAACACATCACTTAATAAGTTCTGAGCTTAACATATAGATGACGCCACTAATAGAAAATCTATAAGATTTTTTATTAATATTAACCTCCAAATGGCACATGTCAGAATTTAAGACTAATCGGATTATCAGTTTACAAATTACAGTTATTTAAGTGAAGCTACTGTTGCAAATTTTCAAAACAATGGAAAAATCTGAATTTCGTGTGCTGATAAAGCATTGCTTTTTGATGGGTAACATACTGTTCAAACAAAGCAACGGGTTGATAAGTATTATTATAACTCTGCTCCGTCGGAAACAATGGTTAAGAGGTGGTATGCTGACTTTGAACGTGGTCATACAGACACAAAGGATGCTGAATGCTCAAGTCGCCCAAATTCGTCAGTTGTCCCAGAAAACATCAAAACCTTCTACAAACTCGTTTTGGCCGATTGTAAATTGAAATTGCATGAGATAGTAGCGGAGTTGAAAATATCAAAAAGCAATGTATTCACCATTTTGCATGAACATTTGCCAGTGATAAAGTATCAACAATTCAGAGTGTTGTTTGCAACTGTTTCAACGCAGCAAATAGAATTTTTTGCATCGCTTGCATCGCTATGTGAGCATAGATGAAACATCGATCCACCACTTTACTCAGGAGTGAAATCGGCAGTCAGCTGAGTTGACAGCAGCAGATGAAAGCCGTCCAAAGCGAGCTAAGATGCAAACATTAGCAGACAAGGTTTTGGCCTCGGTATTTTGGGATATACAAGGTATTTTGTTCATCGATTACCTTGAGAAAGGAAGAACCATTAATAGCGAATACTATATAGCCTTATTGGTGCGTTTGTAATGAATAAATCGTCCAAAAAACGGGCACAAATGAAGGAGAAATGTGTTATTTTATCAAGACAATGCATCGTGTCACAAGTCAGTCGCAACGATGGCAAAACGACATGCATTACACTTTGTATTGATTACGTATCCACACTATTCTCCAGATCTGGCCCCCAGTGACTGCTGGCTTTTTGCAGATCCCAAAAGAATGTTCCAGGGAAATAGATCTTGCTTTAACAACAAAGTGATATCGGAAATTGAGGCGTATTTTGAGGCCAAAGACAAATCGTTTTACAAAAAAGGTATCGAATCGTTAGAATCAGTGTATCACCCTAGAAGGAGACTATGTTGCTGAATAAAGTCGAATTTTGCCTAAAAGCTGTTGTTTAATTAGTTACGTCCGAGACGTATTGACTGATGTGTTATTTCATGATTCAAAGTTCTTTTTTAATTTGCTATTAAACTAATCTACCATATATCTTTTAATCTAGTCTACATTCTAAAATCTTCTATCTCTCAGTTTCTGTTTCTGGAAGAAGTAAAAAGTTGATTGTTGCCTGGGGTGGATGGAATGGAGATTTCTGAACTTGCACCCATCTTCTTTGGGAGAAAACATATTGTAATTCTTAAAAGCTGACTGATTTTATGAAAGATTTAACAAAATATGCATGGTTTATCATGAAATCCGAGAGGCAAGTATTAATTGAATATTTTCACACATATTCATAGATACCATTGATCCACTACCGATTCTTAATGACTCTTGTGAAACTTAACAAAATAAATTCGTGTATTACTTTTGGATCAAAACTTGTATAAATGAATGCACACATTTATACAAGAGTCGTATAAATATACACATTTAATTTCATCCGCCTATTTCGATTTGCTTTCATCTATTCATATTTCTTTATTACATCCATTCGTAGAGACCAGACACATATAAATCTTCATATGATAACAGCTATATCCAAAATCACTGCCTCAAACATACCACATGGGATATCTTAACAGACTAAGTATATAATGCCAGAGATAAGTCTGTGTAAGCCAAATCCTTTGGGGGAGATGGAGCAGACAGACCAAAGACACAATTTGATGGAACAGAGTTTTCCATTGAACTAATTGCAGCTCCTATGTTTTCAGAAACATATATTGCAAACAAAAGAATAAATGTATATTAAATAAAAAGAAAAGTTATGATTTGATGGGTTAAGAAGAGAGTAGGCTTTTTCTTAGATTTGAAAACAAAGAAATCTATAATCATCCGTGAACATATTTGTATACATAAATTAGAAAGTTAAAGAGAATTGCTTTGTGGTTTAAATAAATATGTCTTTTATTACAGACTAGATGACCTGTGACCTAATGAGTCAACGTTGGTACATTGTACATTCGTGCATACATTTAGAGTCCTTAACCGATTGTGAAAGTAATCAAATAGATATTTTAAAAGTACATTCAGAGACGTAGAGAATACATTTACTGCCTGCTTTCGTGTCAATGGATCAGCATCAGAGATGTCAGTTATGACAAAAAATAAACCCACTGTTTCAAACGCTGTTGCTGAATAAGCCTAAATCTAAATACGTTCAATATGCAAACAAGCAAGCAAGATTATCAGAGGTTTAGTATTATATAGATTTGTCAACTTTAAGAATCAAATTTCTTCTTTAGATTGTTAAATAGAATATAACATTGCCAAAAATAGTCTAGATTCTCTCATCATTTTAAGGTAATTAAAATATCAGGAAGTGACTCTGCTAGCTTTCTCCATTTGATATAAAGGGGTATATTCTATTTTATAGGGACATTTTCTTGAATTAGAATATGCATTTTTAAGAACAGATACTAGACTTTAATTCAGGTTCAAAGACTAATATTTATAAGTTTGATCTCAAGCAGAAAAAGCTGCGGTTTATTTGTTTCTGTTTTACAGGATATAAATTATTTTAGGTTATTTAATGTGAAACATAATATTTATTGGAAACGATTCATTGAACACAAGTTGCTATTTTTATCACTAGCTTTCATGGTACTACAGTGTATTTAAATTCTAAAGTGGCTTCCCCTGCAATCTCCCCAAAAATTCGGAGAAGGATTGTCTTTCAATGTTTTAATATTTTATACGTTGATTAGAAATTTTGTTTCAAATATTTGAAAATGTTTTTTCTTTTCTTTTCAGGTGAGTAAATTTATTTGTGTTTTCTTTATGGACAAATATTAAATCAGAAAGTTTTGGTAAGTCATAATATCTTACTTTTTTTTTCTTCAACCTGGAAATGTAAATATTTATTGTGTATTAAAATACGAATAATGTTGATAACTCTTTAAATGGGGGATACTTCATTCTTGGGTGGGCCGATATATAGCACGTTTTGACTTGAAAGTGTTTTATTTGGATGTATCTATTTTCCTTAACTCTGAGTTGCTTCTGACTGAACCATCCTTATAAGAGTCTAAGCGCCTCTATCTAGCATTAGTACTTGTATCTTCACTAACATTTAAACTTCAACTGAATTCTTACTTCAATTCCATTCTATGTCACATGATTAAACAAACCAATCAGATCCATCTACCAACACATAGGGATCCATGGGTGACCCTGCGAACAAACTTGTCGATCATACCTAATAACCTTTTGCCTTTACTGTAAAGGCATATTAGCCCAAGTAATATGTAAGGCACTGGGAGTACTTATTTTTTATTTTTATGGCGATTGTAATTTTTATTATTTGATGTGATAAAACTAATGTTAAATTGATATAAGATAAGACACTTGGTTTTTTTGCTGGCTGACATGACAGAGGTTTTACTGATACGGTTTCTGCTGATATTGGTTGCTTGATAAGTAAAGTGTGACTAATCACATCAGGTGCACCTGTTGCGTCCCTTTCTTTTAAAACTCGTTCTTTTTATTATTGACTTTTTCTTTCATCTTTTTCTCTTTTCATCTGGTATATTTTTGTCTTCATCTCCACCCCACCCCCTCTCTCTCTCCCTCCGTCTCTCAAACATCATTACTTTCTTTTCCGTTTTCTCTCTAATTCTTCTTTGCTCATTCTTTTTTTTTTCATTCGCATTTTGCAATCAACTCCATTTTCGTTTCTTATGTTTCTATTCTTCCTAAATATATATATATATATATATATATATATATATATATATATATATATATATATATATATATGTGTGTGTGTGTAAGTGTGTGTGTTTGCGAATGTGTGCAAAATATGAAAACAATTTCTTTTTTTTTAAATTTATTTAAAAAATGTTTCTCACTTATTTATGAATTGATTTATCACAATATTTATTTTGGGGAAAGTTTTCTTTTCACTGTAAGCTACTTGATATGAATACAGAATAGAAATAGATATATACAATAAATCTGTTTACCATAAGAAGTCACTAATCAAATTGTTGTCAATAATTGTTAGATCAAAACTTGACTGTATTAGTCTTATTTATGGTGCACAAGCCCTACAAAATTTGGAAACAATTCACCATGATTGAGTGAGAGTTCCACTTCAGAACGTCACCGATGAAGAGTCTATATATGAGAACGAATGAAAGCACAAAGAAGACTAATAGGAATATGTTTAAAAATTATTTGACTCTGCCTACGACTGTATATTTGATACATAGTGCAACACTTTTTTTTGAAAAAAGATAAACGCCAATAAGACATTCAGTCTTCATGTCGGGAGGTTTAACAGTGAAATAAAAATGGACTCTAGTTACACTAAATCATCTTCAAAACCTCCACCTCGGCAATTGAAACAACCGGCTTTTATACTTGATTTGGCCAAATTCTCAAAGAACAAAGCAAGCCTAATTATATTTCAAGATGAATTTCAAAATATAAAAGACCTCCATTCTGACTGCAAATACACAGATGAATCTAAAGATGAAGAGGCAATGGGAAATGCTGCTATACATTGAAGTGAAGAATACACCCAGAATCTTTCAAAGGACTGCATCAATTTACACTGCTGAGATGCCAGCCATTGATTTGACATTTGACAATTAAAAACAACAGGTCAATATGAGAATAATCATCATCTGTTGGATACCGAGACATGTTGGTATTTGTAGAAATGAATAAGTGGATAAAACTGCAAAAGTATCGCTACACAACATCAAAACTAAGATAGAAATTCTATGTACGAATCTTAAACCAAAGTTTTTTAAAAATCATAAAAAATAAATAGCAAACTCTTTGGAATATTTACATAAACAATCAAAGGGAAAAAATCCAATAAATGATAAGAGAGAACTACAAGAGTTTATAGAAGAGTGAGAAAGGGTGAGGTAAATTTTGCCAGACTCAACTTAGCCACAACTATGTAACACAGTCATATCTGCTTCAACGAGAAGATCCTCCATTCTATCTTAGCTGTTGTCCATTTACAATGGAACACGTATTAGTGAAATGTATAGATTTCAATTAAATCCTTTCTAGATAGGAACTTTTTGAGCTGGTCGATCCGAACAATAATTTCGGATTCCTGAAAGAAGTAAAATTGTATAAGAAATATAAATGCTCTACTTGATTTCTACAAACTAAACCTCTCAGAATACTAACACAATCATATCTTTCTACTAAACAGAATGATTACAAAGAATGATTATTCTAGTCTTACTTTTCGTTGGTTTTAACTGACCCACTAAGATTGATATGTCGGAAAAAAACCCAAATCGAACAAAACTTTTCCCAGTTTTATTTTCCTTCTTTTTTTTGAATTTTTTCTTCTCAATTCTACTTATCCTTTCTCTTTTATATCTTTACTTTTAAGATTCCGTAATTTTCAAATCTTCCCACCATCTCCACATTACCAAATCCTCTGTTGTCGGTTATGAACAAACAAACATAACACAGTCTTATAAACAAAAGCTATGTATTACTTTATTATCTGTTGTTGCAAGTTTACAAAGTAAAATTCTTTCGTATATCTTTTACAATTTTGTAACCAGACATATTCAGTTTAAGGTCAGAGAAAAAGACTGAGCAGTTATTGTTAGAGATCGGGCAGATTCGTCCTGCCACTTTTTGCATACTGATGTTTTCTGGCCATGTTTCGTCTACCCCTATTTTTATAAATAAAACTTATCCATGCCTAGAATGATACTGGGTATTTCTTTAAGTGTTACCTATAGAGAGCTGTTATGGATTAGTGTTACATATTAACCATCCTTGGAGTCAACCTTTTGTTCCTCAACGCGCATGACTTCCTCTAAAACATCCAACACTCGTGTCAGCATTGTCAGAAAAGGACATACTATATTTTACCTACAAAACTTTGATTAATCTTAATTCATTTGTTGTAATTTCCTTACGGTGCAATTTCTTTTTATATATCATAAATTAACAATGATTTTCAAGTAGATTTGTCTTATAATCTTCTTTTTTTACCATCATCAGCAGTTGATTATTTTAACAGTACAGATTTATATGACACACATCTGATTTTGAATTTGTCATAAATTGACAATGATTTTCAAGCATTTTTCTTCGTTTTAAATTATGTTGTTTTGCCTGATGAGCGCTTGACATCTCGACATGGACGTCATTGCAGATTTATCTCACAATAATTTCCCTTTCCATCTTATAAACAAAATCAAAACTATCCCTTTCTTTTCATGTCTAGATTTGTCAGTATAAATGCTTGAAAATGCTTATCTTTAATGAGAGAAAATCTCAGGCAAATGTCCATTTATATGGAAACGGATAAAGAAGAGAAATATCTTTCGATTTGACAGCAATTAAATCAAAATTCTTATTCTCTTCGGAAAATAATTGCTTTTGCTTTCAAAAGAATTTCTGTGTTGCAAATCGTCGTCGTCGTCGATTCTTGTAAGCTTTGTTTTGATCATTATTATATTGCAATATTGGTAGAGGCTCATGGGTTGGAGTTACTAGACCTTTTCTTGAGACTAGTCTGATGATTCTTGTCTTATTGGTCCCCCGATTTTATAAATCGGGGGACTTATGTTTTGAGGCATGTCTGTCTGTCCGTCCGTCCGTCCGTCCGGATTTTTCTCCGCAACTATCCATTGAATTTATCTGAAATTTTGCATGAAGTTGTAACTTTGGCCAGGTTAGAAAGTGACATTCTCCGATTTTTTTAAATAAATCTGGTTAGCCCCCGCAGGGGGTCAAAAGACCCCGAAATGGAAAAAAATGACATTTTTTGCCCCATAACTTTTTATCCATCCATTCAATTTTTCTGAAACTTGGCCAAAACGTGGAGGCAATTGTTCCTAATAGAAAATAAGTATCGCTGACCTTGGAAAATATCTGGTTCGCGCCCCCAGGGGGTCAAAAGCCCCCAAAATGGCAAAAAATGACCCTTTTCTTCCATAATGTTTGATCCATCCATTCAATTTTTCTGAAACTTGGCCAAAATGTAGAGGCAATTGTTCTGGATATAAAATGAGCATCCTTGACCTCAGAAAAATTATGGTCCGGGCTCCCAGGGGGTCAAAGGGGGTTCAAAAATGCCCCAAATTGCCCAAATTTATTGCATTTTACACTCGCCACATCAAGTCACATACAGAGGGGGGCCATGCATGCGCGGCTTGTTTATTTTGTGTAACGTTTTAAAACTTGGGCTGCATTTTACATAACTAAAAGGACTTAGCTAATCAGTGGGTTCATTATTGGCCTAATGAATACTGTTGTGGAATTGACAACATTTCAAAGTGGTTTAAAATAATAAAAATCATGATTTTACTAAGACAATTTTTATTCGCTAATCATCTCAATAAAATATAACTTATGAGTCTTAAAATAAAGTGTAAAATATTTTATTAGACTCTTTATTTAACTCTTTTTTTTTATAAAAAATTGGAAGATGTAACCGTAGTACACGTTTTTTAGCATTCATCTGCTCTTTTCTGAACTTAGATTAAAATTCTTTTTGATGCAGAATTATCTGCACTTGCTGTCGGCTCTTATCTGTTATCTTTCCTTATTCGTTTTAAGTTTTAAAATAAATATTCATAGAGATTTTTTTCTCCATTTTCTTTAAATTTGATGACCTTTATTGCCTTGGGTTCTCAGAACATATTTGCTGTACATGATTTTCTTCTTAATATTTATTACCTATCTTCTGAAATATCAAAGCAAAATTCATCATGGTCTTGAAAAGGGTGTTCATAGTTATCTCTAGTTTTTTTTGAGTAGCATCAGAGGTAAGATTTAATAAAATTCTAGTAGTTTTCTTCCCACATGAGTTTCATTTTTTATTTTTTTATTTTTTACTTTTTAGATTTTTTAAAATTCATTCCTGTTTTTTTTTTTGTAATTCAAAAAAGTATTAAACTGTTTTATCTCAGTTTAAGCCAAACTTTTCCTTCATTTCTTTTTGTATTTTAGATGAATTCTTGCTTGGTTGTTTGCACATTATCAGTCAAGTTAATGGAGAAGTGAATTACATATATGAACTGATGATTTAAAAAATGGCATCAAAGAGAATAAAAAATAAAATAAAGAAATACACCAGTTCATAACGATATTCATGCTACATGCTATGTGATTGCTTATGTCAAGCACGATTGCTTATTTGAATGTTCATTAATTGAAAAATGCACATCAAAATCATCAGTTGAGCGAATTTAAGTAAGAAACACCAACAGTAATCATATTTAAATACAGGGAAAACATCATCGTACACCAACTAATAAGAAGAGTTAGAGGTCATATCAGTCAAAACTTATTAATATTGTTATGTGTATTTTATTTACAGCATCTCCAGGTAGTTAGACAAAAGGTCAGGTGTAGGTTTTGATGAAAGTGTTTCTGTGGAACGAACTGGCACACACAGGTCCTCAGTCCGCGCCGTTAACCACTTAGCCACTGTGCCATCCCATGTCTATAGTTTTGTATGTATAGCATTGACTCCTAAACTGATAAACCGATCGTTATGAATTTAGGAATACAGCTGCTACGTGTAAGGGTAGGTAATATGGGCTATATTTAATTTAGTTTTATCCAATGGCAGCAAAGAGGGTGGGATCTTCGTGTAAATCAAAATACCTCAGATTTTTGTGACATTTAAACAATTATTAGGCATCAATTTATAAATATCCCCAAAATTCCAGTTTATTTATTATGCTTTACAGTGTTATTAGGGTCATCATATAAGCACAACTTCCAATTTGAAAATTACATATATTAGACTTGCATTGAATTATATTCATAGTTATTCGACACCAATTCAGCAAAATTCCCTGAATTTCAATTTCTTCTTAACACCTCTTAAACTTAAACGTTAAATTTTAGACATTTGCTAGAATTAAAATAATTTATCATATTTCTTTGCTTTTATTTCTAATTTGTTTCGCATATTGTTACCTGAAAATTATTATCGATTTATTCTTATTCTTTCTTTAGAAATAGAAAGAAGTTTGAAACAGTATACAAAATTTCTTTCTCTTGAATTAAGGAAAGAAATTTTGGAAAAAAAAATTCATCCAAATTCAGTTCATATAATTTTCTTTTCCTATCATTTTCCAATCGTTTTAAATTATCTCATTATTTTATGTCAAGTTACTTTATTTGTCCTCCATTGCACGCTGTAAGTATTTTATATTTCTGTTTCATTTGTCCTCATTACAACTGATAACGACAAAAGTATAATTCCTTTAAAAAAAATTCTTAAAACCAATTTCTCTCTTTCATTTCCTCCCCCCACCTTTTACTTTTGTCATCACAATCAAATCTTTATTCCCTTACCCCTCCTCCCCTCTCTCCTTCAACTCTCTGCACTCCAATCTCAACACCATCAAACTTACAAATCCTATCATCTCACTGCTTTAACAATACATGTTTCTTAGTTTTCATTTTCCCATCTCTCTCCCCATTTCCTATGTCTTTCACACCTTTTTCCTGAGGCATTCTCTTTCTTTTATTTCCTTCTTCTCACTTCTCAGCATTCCTTATGTTCCAATTAACTCTTCAAAAAATTCCCCCATCTTTCCTTCCTTTTCCTACTCTTCATCTTTATCCTCCCCGATTTCCTCTTCTCATTCAACAAACCCTTTACTTGTCTTTACCTTCCATTCCATTTTTTCTCATCCCTTATTTTCTCTTTGTATTTTTCTAACTTTTCTCTCTTTCGTCAACTCTTAATTTTGTCGATTATCTTTCTTACATATCTTTTTTTAAAATCCTCTTTAAATTTATCTTCATCTACAAACAATTCCCTATTTTATCTGTCTTTTCTACTCTTACTTAAATAAATATTCATCCTTACTTTTACACAACTATTTTAGGAACAGTTTCAGGTGTCTTCCCGATGACGGGGGGAGGGGCATATTAAGATGTTTTTTTTTGTGGTGTAATGATCTCCATTAAGTTTAGTCTTTCCACTGACAATTTATTTTATTACCAAAGCCAAAAACATTTAAGCTATGCAGCTATGTAGACACTACATTTGAAGTTTAAGAAAGTAAGAAATAAGACAAACCACAATTAGTTTATATTCGTATTACTTTTATTATTATTTATTTACTTACAGTAATACAGTAAATTTAATTTCTCCTTGAAGATACAAAATTAATGTGGTTAATCTTTATTTATATGAAGTTAGGTATGTGTATATATTTATGTATTTGTATGCGCAGGATTAACTTCTAGACTAATTACCCGATCATTAAGTTTATATTTAGTTTTATACAACAGGGGGTTGAATCGCTTCATGAAAATTCAGGTACCTCTGATTTTGTGAAATTTTAAGAATAAGTATTAGACATCAATTAATAAATATTCCTCAAATTTCAGCGTTTTTTTTTAGTATTTTAAAAGTTTTAGGGGGACAAACTCACATTTGAAATTTAAAATATTTCAGATTTGCATTAAATTTTACCCATAGTCATTAGACACCAATTAAATAGGATTCCCTGAATTTCAATTTTTTCTTAATACTTTTTAAGGTAAAGCCTTACATTCTAAACATTTTCTACTATCGAAATCATGTAATGAATTTTGATCAAAATTGTTATAAGGATTCTAGATATATGGTTTAGTAGCATTATATCTTGATTTTAATCTTCGTAAAAGGGAAATAAAAGTGGTGCATAACTGTTCTGTTCGAGGAATTAGTTTTGCTAGTCTACATACGAATATTCTTCTACTTATTTTATAAAGGGAAACTAAATTGAGAATCAGACATGTGTATGGCGTTACATATGATAAAATCAGGTAACGCTTTTTTTAAAAATGAGGTAAATAAAGAAACAATTTTAATCCAAAATATTCTTACGTGACTATGTTGTTTCTTGATTTTAAAAACTTGACAATTCCACAAATTGAACAAAAGTAAAATGATGATTCATTGAAATATGAAAGAGTGGCAGATACCAAAGAGATAAATGTAAGAAAATTGATGGTGAGGTATGTGCCCCCTTGGCTTCCTCTTGAATCCACCCCTGACCTTCATAATTTCTTATTGTTCCTCTTTATTATGTTTTCCTTTCCTTTTATTTCAATATCACTATCTTTTTGCAGAATTTTTTAGATGAGAATTGATAATTTGGATTATTTGGATTGTTTCAACTACTATTCTCATCTTGGTTGTTATTTTTACAACGTTTCGGCAGATGTAACCTCCAAACTTCTTCAGATGCATCTTTTTGAAGGTGGGAATCTTTATTTCGAACTCGGGAACCTATACATTATTTCGAATTGAGACCTTTATTTAATCTATGCGAGTAGAGTGTTCTGTTAGACATGACCGGGTAAGTAACACTTCAACCTGATTATGGCTGACAGAACAAGAGCAATCTACCTTCTTCGATTAAATAAAGGTTTCAGTTTGAAATTCCATATCGGTTCCCAAGTTTGATATAGAGATTCCCAAGTTCAAAAAGGTGCATCTGCTAAAATGTTGTGAAAATAACAACCACAATGAGAATAGTGGTCCGAATAATACGACTAATATATCTTTATCGTTATTAATTTTTCTTCTCTGTTTCCCCTCCTATTGTCCTCTAAAATAATTCCTTCTTCTCTAATACTTCTCGTAGCAGTATCCACTCTCTTACTAAGAACTGCTCTCATCTAGCTTTTCTAGTTTTCTCTATCGCTACTGTGAACATGCCAACCGGTGCACACACACGCACACACGCATTTCACAAATATCTGTAATGAATAAAGTGTAATATTCATATGCACACCTCTTCAGATACATATAATGACATCACATATATGACAATAGTTGAACAAAGTATGTGTATAACCGAAATATTGCATATTTTATGAATTAAAATGCATGTGTATGCATACTACTTATACATGCATGAATAATATAATTGCTTATAAGCATTCTTACATACATGTTAGTTGTAATTCCATTGTTGCACACATTACGTGCATGCAAGCATATAAGGCACATATCATTCCTGTTCAAAACCCACGCACAATATAGACAACACACACACACACACACTTGAAATAACTCTAATTCGATATATACATGGAGGTGAACTACAATACCGGTTCTTATAGCATCTTCAGAATCGATTGATTTAAAATGTTAAAGACAAAAAAATAGCAAAAGAATGAGTAAAAGTCTAAGTGAATGGAAAGTAAAGTCAGACTATCTGAAGCAGTCGTTGTGATCGTGATTAGTCGTTTGCTGCGGTGGGTAGGCAGCTTAGCGTGTCTTTCTTCTGCTTGAGAATCTACGAATATAGGTCATTTGAAAAGACATCAGTTCTCTCCTTTCTCTTTCATAAAATCTCTCTCTCACACCTTGTAAAAAAAACAGCTGTGTTATTTAAGTAGTAGACATTCAATTGATTTAAACTCGTGCCTCTTCTACTTTTGGAAATGTTAATGTCAGCCAGTGTCAATCGGCATCATTCATAATATGCTTGATGCTGGGCCACCACAACGCACAGCTTCTTCTTCTTTTGAGTACTGTTTGTCTCGTTGCTGCACATCTATGTCTATCTACAGGCGTGTCTGTGTCTGTATGGCTTTATGATGAGAGCACGAGCGTAAAGTACACAAACCGACAAACTGAAGATTTAACTTTGTTTCAAGTTGAAAAGAAATTAAGTTAAAACTCATACAAGATTTTTAAAATTATTCAAACCGATGTGATTAAACTTAAATCTCATATCTGATTTGGCTGTTTTACTGCATATCACCCCTTTGTTAGGTTATTTAATGCCAAAGTACATCAATTGCTTGTAAAGGATTCATTGTACATGTTTAATTGAAAACAAGTGTCTATTTTAACTCAGATGGGGATAAATTGGGGGTTCATACCTCCACAACAGTATTAGTGTATAAATGATCACAAATTATTCGATGGGAATTGGATTCTGCATAGCCGATCCCATGGGCAGTGAATACACCAATTAGGCCAATATATATATATATATATAGCATTATATAAAGTGAAATAATAAAAAAGGTGCGAATCAAATTTCATTAGAATTCAATGTTCAGGCAAAGTAAAGGTACTTTGCCTGAACATTGAATTCTAATGAAATTTGATTCGCACCTTATTTTATTATTTCACTTTATATAATGCTATTAATGCTCTATCCAGTATATTGAGCTTTAGTTTTATCCGGATGTTCACTAATTAAAGATATTAGTTGCCTCTTATAGCTTTTGTTGGATTAACTTTATATATATATATATATATATACAACAAGTTTACAAGGATGAAGTAAAACTGATAATATTCACCATAAATCTTGCATGTGTATTTTTATGTATGTATTGAATGTTTCTAAATGCTTGTCGCTCACATTCTCATTCCCCTTAAGAGAGAGAGAGAGAGATTTACTTAGATGAATTTACTCCAAACTCACTGAAACTATGGTTTTAAAAGCCCATATAACTGTAATGAAACCAGATATCAAAATATAATTCATGACTACAGGGTATTAAACCTATCAGATTAAGACTTATTTTTATTAATACGGTACCAATGTTCTTCTCTTCTGTAACACATATATAAATAAATATTACACTATTATTTTTGAATTTTTCTTAATAATCGAGCACTTTGCTGGGGTTCTCTCACACTAATCTTACATATATATATATATATATATATATATATATATATATATATATATATATATATATATATATATATATCCCAATTCTTAATAAGGATACACACTCAAGAACTTTCCTAAGAACTTAAAATACTTCAAATCAATCAAACACATGTTGATATGGCAAAACGTGTGTGACTAAAGATTACACAACTGAAGTTTTGGGCTTAGAAAAGTTTTAATTTTGTGGGACTAAACTCTCATTAAGGGATCTTTAATGAGCAAATTTACTCAAACTTTTTAAATCGATATCATTTTTTGTATGTTACTTATGATTAAAATTTCATTAACATCAGAACATATTTAAAAAGTGCAAACGTTAGGCCCCAAAAAACTTTAATTCAATCAAAAGCAACGAATGCTATGGCGAAAACTATGTGAGAATAGAGCTTACACAACTAAAGCTCTGGGCTTTATTTGTTTATCAATACTACGCTAACATAACAGCACACAATGTCATCCATGCAGACAAATTATAGATAATTCGTAACATTTTTCGTTTCTTCTTTTAATTTTCTTTTTATGATGAAAAAAATTCAAAACATTTATTATATCACAGTTACTTCAACATATGTTCAGCCGTTTTGTTTATTTAAACAAAATTAAGTTTAAATAAGATGTTTTATGTTCACTAAACATTTTTTTTAATAGCATTCCTCTATTTAAAAAAAAGAACCTAAAAGAAAATGATGTTGCTATTTAGAAAGAAATCCGTTTTCTAAAGACAAGGCAAAAACTGTTGCACGATAAAATAGGTAAATTTATTTTGAAATGTTTATGCTTGATGCATGTGTTTGACTTCGTGTATGCAATGGAACCTGCGTATACATTATTTTAAATTTCTGTGGATTGATTATTGGTTAATTCTAATAGAATTTTAAGCGTTCTTGTTTTCAAAATGGTCTTTATCTCCTGGATAATCAGATTTCCAACAGAAATGGTAGGTTGTTGCCTTACATTTTATGATAATTAGATATAACGAATTCAAACTAATCTATCTTGGAAATCGCAACTTATGAAATAGATAGCTTTTCTGAGTTCATCCGGAACTTCATTTTTATTCGAAGATTGCAATAATTGGATTAGATACACAAACAAACAAGCGGCAACACTGTTGATGAAAACATACCACAGGGAATGCGGTTAATGTTAAAAGTCTTTCCCATCCTTATGGTAAGTCTTTATATCGTTCATTAATAATCCTGGTTTATTTGGGTTGACCATTTTTTAATCTATTCTAATGTTATTCGGAGAGATCAGAAAAGATAAGCAAAAAGATCAAGAATTATGCAACTTTTGTGACATTATTTTTTGTTAATTTTATATGTCTACCTAAGTAATCTACAGATTGTGGAGAGTTAATCATAGATAAATATCTGTGGTATGAGGAAAAAGCAAAGACGAACAAGATGGAAAAAAGAAATAATGGTTCAAACATAAAATGGAGGGAAGAATTGGCCAGTTTCCATCATTTTTCTCTTCCATCTTGGCTTTTCATCTTGACATCTTTTAAGTATCAACAATAAAAAATGAACGGAAAAATCAATTGGATTCAAACTTTTATGTCCGAAACTGATTTTACAAATCGAGACATATGAACATTATGAGAAAGTAGGGTTTTTTGTTAGTTTTTTTACATAGGTATTCTTTTCTCCTCTAAGATGATCAGCGCCATATTTGAATTGTACTTGACATTTTATTCAAAATTCATTTTTAAAAGGAAAAAAAAAGAAAATGTTATTCATACACTCACAACATCAAAGTGAATCTTATTTCATTTCCTTTAAAGTTTACTTGACATTTTTTTCAAGATGACCAAGTAATATTTAAATATTAATCTATATCCGTACTTTCTTTGAACGTTCAAACGAGCAAAAATAATAGATTTTTCACTTCATTTTATATTCTAAGAATTCCCTTTCATAAATTGTTCTCAACCTCAGTTTGTTTTTTCTTTTATCCAAAAGAATAACATGGTAGAAATATTTTACTTCATTGACTGTATATTACGTTTCTAATAAACTCAAATCAAACAAAAAAAATTCACCTCACATAAAAGGAGTCAATTTTTTAGTATATTTGTTAGAATTATAAAGTCAGGTGACAAACTGAAATTAATTTTAAAAAATAAAAATTAAGTGTAAATTATATTCACTTTGGGAATGTTTTTGATGCAATAAGTATCTGATATCATTAAGCAGACAATATCATCAAGCAGACAATGTATCATTCAACTTTGTTTATTGTTATCAATAACGTTTAAATAAACTAATGTAAATTCCCATTCGTCTATATATTAGTTTTCTAAACATAATTAAAATGCAATGATATTTAGATGCTGGTGTGTAAAGATAAGGCTAATATAGAAAATCACCATGTAATGTTAAAAATTAGGTAGGGTGAATTTTTCCAATTAGAATTCGAGGAAGGCTACGTGTCCCGGCAGTGACGTCACAAAGATAGGAAACAGTCAGTCTTACATGGCGAATAAAAAGAGGAGATTTTTTCTCTTTCGTCTGAACTAGCAGGGAGAGAGAATGAGAGCAGTAGGTTTGGATAACTGCTGCCCTCCCATGATGGAGGGAGTTGTGTGTTTTATGCGTATATATGTATGCTATGAAGAAAGAATAAAAGAAATTTTTAAAACCCAAAAGTATTTGTCAATGTATCATTATTAATTGCTGTGGCTTTAAAAGGGTCAAAAAGAAATAAGACAACACGAACATAGTTAACAAGAGTATTTATTTACAGAAAGTACAGAAGTAATGGGTTGCCAGAGACTGCATCTCAATTGGTTATAGCGACTCTCTCTCTCCCTCTCTCTCTCTCTCTCTCTCTGCTACCACCATTACCACATTTCATAGTGTTGGGAAGAGTCTCTCTAGTGACACAATTGGGTAGATGAGCATAACATTAATAAAGTTTATGAAAGCTGTTATTGAGAATAAGATAACGACAAAGAGAAGAGAAGATAGGAACCTCGCCACTACGATTACAGAAATTCGACCAACTGATTCTGCCAACAAGGTTTACGCACTTTTGAAATCGAGTAGGACACAATGTGGGGATTGAAGAACACCCAAACTACATTACAAAAATAAAATGATAACTTTTAATTAAATAAACACTTTAGGACCTACTGCTTTTGGTAAGAACAGACAATTAGTAACAATTGATTACTAGCTAGAATATGGGTGGAAGGGAGACTGAGACGAGAAGTGGTGGGAGAAGGGGAGTAGTAGTGGTAGCAGAAGGAGAGTAAGAGAATGATGTAAATAAATACATGACATAAATAAAAGAAGAAAAGGCAAACAAAAAATTAGCAGGTGCAGGAAGAGAGTTTATACTAATTAGACTCACTCGGAAGCTATAATACATGCAAGAGATCAGTAACACCCTAAAAGTCAAAGCCATCAAATCATATATGGTAAAAAGGGAGACTAAAACACAGGAGTTTTCATTTAGTGTTGTTAAGCTCAAATATTTAGAATCTTTTATAATTTTCTGTCTGTACTCATTTTCTTTTTTTTTTAACATAATTCACCCCAAACAAAGCAGGTCGCCACTGAAGACGTAAGGGGCTACTGAGAATTAGGGTGTAAGTTTTGGGGGATCATCCTAAGTTGGGAGCTGTGCAGCGAGATGTCTGTTTACATTAGTTTTAAATTTCTGCATGTCAGTAGAGTCAGGGAAACAGGGAGCAGGGGGGGAGTTCCAGAGGCCGGCAGCATGATAAAAGAAGCTATTAGAGTAGAAGGCTCTCCGGCATCTGGGGATTTTCACAGTGAATGGATGGGATTTGTCGGGTAGGTCTAGTGTATTTACGTCGAGAGGGCACTAGAGAAGCAAGTTCATCGGAGCACAATCCATTGTAGTACTTGTAAAACAGGCACATGGATGCAACATTGCAGCGATGGGACAGGTGCTGGAGCTTAGTGGATAGTGAGGGACCTATTACGTTGGCGACTCTTTTTTCGACCTTGTCTAAGAGGGAGAGACTAGTGGATGATGCACCAGCCCAGGTGTGACAACAATATTCCATGCATGGGCGGATGGTGTCTTTGTAGAGATATAGGATAATGTCAGGTGTGAGAAGTTTACTAGCACGGTAGAGGGAGCCCACCTTCTTTGCAGCAGCCTTGGCAATGTCTTCAATGTATTTGTTGCAATTCATGTTATCTGTGAGGAGTTTGAATGTTGAACTCTCAGGTAGGGTGTCATTTGCAATGGCAATCGGTGGTTGAAGAGGTTTGTTGTAGTTATTGAAGGAAAGGAGCTTTGTATTTGCAGCATTAAAAGTTACCATCCATTTATGATCCCATTCCACTACCGCCTGGAGGTCATTTTCTAAGGATTCAGTCATTGCCTTGGATATGTGCGCGCCCGTTTTGCCCACAGGATGAGAGTAGAGCATTGTGTCGTCAGCAAATATACCAATCTCAGACTCGATGTCATCAGGAGGATCGTTTATAAAAATCAGGAACAGTAAAGGTCCAAGAATGGATCCCAGGGGTACACAAGTATTTATGTCATGTTGCTTAGATGAACGGCCATCAAGAACAACCTGGATCTTTCTTTTGATTAGGAAGGATCTAATTATATTAAATATTTATCCAGTAATACTATATGAGTGGATTTTTAAGAGAAGCCCTTTGTGCCAGACCTTGCCAAAGGCTTTGGATATATCAAGCGCTACCGCTCTAGCTTCACCTGCCTTGTTCAGTGTATGATGTATGTGTTCAGAAATGACCGTTAAGATATCCGCAGTAGATCGTGTTTGTGTAAATCCATACTGATGGTCAGAAAGAAGTTTAGCATTAACTAGGTGCCGGACTATCGCTAGATTGATTAAGGATTCAAAGATTTTAGTAAAAATCGGAAGTAGACTGATTGGGCGGTAGTTCTGAGTATCAGTTCTATCACCAGAATTCTTGAAGACTGGTACCACAGAGGCAATTTCCCAGCTATCAGGGATGCAAGATTCAACAAGGCATTTGTTGTAGAGTTTGGAGAGGACAGGAGCCAGTTCAGCAAAGCATTTCTTTATTAATATTACTGGTATAAGATCAGGCCTACAAGCTTTGGATGTGTCAAGGTTTTTAATGATGTCCCTGCCCTGAGATGGGGTGATGACCGGGATTTCAAGTGTGGCTTCGGTTCGCAATGGGAATTTAAGGAGGGGGTGGTTTGCAGAGTCCAAAGTAGAGTTTAAGGCAAAACGTTGGGCAAGTAGTTCAGTCTTATCAGCTGCCATGCAAACGACATCATTCTGGTTTGATAGCGGGTGAATTGTTAATTGACCATTGTTCACCACACTATTGTAGATTTTCCAGAAATCACGAGTACCTAGTTTCTGTGACTGAATGCGTTTTTTGGTTAACTCTGTATACTTTTTCTTTGCTTCACCTATCACTACTTTACAATTATTTCTTGACTCTATAAATTGCTGTCTATTCGCCGTTGACTTATGACAGCCGAATTGACAGAATGCTTGCTGCCTCTCAGCAATAGCAGCTGCACATTCTGAGTTGAACCATTGAGGAGAGTGAACTAAAAATTGAAGGAGGGATGATCCTCACCAAAGAACATCTTTAAAATTTGCAAGAGATCAGGTTAAAAACTTGAATGCAATAAAAATCGACTGCTATGAAAATAAATGGGCTTACAAATGTTTTAATCTTAAGGAGTTAGACGGTCTTTAAACTATAACAATTTTCGAAAATTTCAGAAACGATTTAAATATCATCATCATCATCATCATCAATTTAATCGACGTTTTACATGCTGGCATGTGTTAGGTGGCTTTTGGAAATCGACTTAAAAACTAATCTATCTCAGGCCAGGGCTTTATTTATCGATCTTTATCACTTCTTCACACGTTTTCCTTGGCTGTTCTCTTCCAACTGACCCTGCTACCTCAATTATTATACATCTACTAACACAAGAACTCTAATCCATTATTACAACGTAACCATATAAACTAAATGTCCCGTTCTGCACACATCTCCCTTTATTCTCCAGATTTAATCTTTCTCTGAGGTCATCAGATCTAAGCCTATCTTTAAGACTCACATTACACATCCAACGTATCATACTCGTATCATTTCTCTTCATGCAACACCTGTCCTCAATCTCACTGGTCAGTTTTCACTTCCATTCAGCATCACACTTAATAAGTTCAAAATTGTTTAATGTAGTCTATTAAAATCAGAGTTTTAAAAACAGAAAGTGTGGGGGTTTATTTATCAATTCAGAACCTATTTAAAAAAAGAAAGATAAATATAATATCACTCCTTAGTACAATCTGCATGGGTACAGAAACGGTCATTTCTACCAAATTTGAAGTTTTATTGGTCTAATAGCTAAAAAATAATTAACGAGTAGACACACTACTTTCATCTTTTTTATATAGATGAGCATTTATTTACTCCTCTCTAGGAGTTAGGCACAAGGCCAGTTTTATCTTACTCCCACAAGTAAGATGTGACCCAAGATCGGGTCGGGAAAGTGGGGTTTGAAAAGCCAGCGCCCAAGAGGTGAGCACTCTGGCCATTAAAAATTGCCTGGGCAGTCCCGTCGGCATTCCCCAGTAGGGCGCCTCAGGCAGTAAGCAATAAACTTACTCCTCCCCAAAGAGGGAAGGCGAGGCCTGGGAGGGTGGACCTCCTAGAACTGCACAGGGCAGACCCATAGACCCGCGTAAATCAAGCCCCGAAGGCCGAGACAATACCAGTCTATAGGGTGCAGTATCCATCGGAACAGATACTACACTTTGATCTTAGCCAAAAGGCCAAGAACATTTGAGTAGATTAAACGTGGTTTCAAACAAAATAAATAAGTCAACAGAGTATGAGATCATTTTTCCATTACATGAACCAGCAAACATATGTGACAGGATGGACCATATTTTTGCTGGTTCATGTATAATGTAAGTGGTATGAACAGCAGATTGTAACAATTTCTTATTGGCGTACGTTACCCTTCCACAAAGAAGGAGATGATGACTAGGAAGATTCTCTCATAACAACAAAACCAGATAATACACTGCCACCCCAAAGGAGGAGTTAATGCCTAGAAGGATGGTCTTATAACAAGAGAACAGATACTATACTACATCTGACAGAAAAAAATGGAGGATATAATGCCTGGGAGGATGGGATCATGAAACAAAACATATATTACACTACTCCCCAAAAGAGGAGATAATTGCTGGGAGGATTGTTTAATGACAACAGAACAGATACTACACACTACCCCCTCCGAATTGAGAATTAAAAGGTAGTAAATTAGTCTTAGATAGTAAATTGAATTGAGTATTAAAAGATAGTACAATAGGGCATTAATAGAAGTAATAGTATAGTTTCGGACAGACAGATACCAAATCTCCATTAGTAATAGATATAAATTTAAAAGAAATGAAGCAAAACAACAACGGATAATCATTAAATATTTGAAGTATTTGAATTTGATATATCTGTCTTAAATCTATCAATATTTAAGAGGGTGTTGTAGTTTGCTTGAAGCAAGGTGTGTAATATACAAATAGTTAACTAAAAGGCTATAACAATGCGATAATATATTGGGTTGTAAGAAAGGAAAACTGAATATTGAATAACAAGTCGAATTTCTAAAAATTAGATCTTACTTGCTTTCATACGTGGCAGATAGTAGCCTGAGAAATAGAAACACTTGACAAACGAGTTATATCCCTGAATTATTGTGAAATTCCGGCGCTACATTAGACTTTAGTGATCAAGGAAGTAAGCTGGACACCAGTAAGATTTAATCAACAAAAAAATTCCCTTGTTATTCAATATTCAGTTGTCCTTTCTTACAACCTGGTATATTCTCACTTCGAATAAGCAATCAGTATTTTGCAACGTCTGTTTTGACATTTTAATTTTTATTAGCAGAATAAAACACTTTAAAAATAATAACAAAATTAAAACATGAATTATTTTAGTGGGCTTATTGTTAATATTGAAGACAACATAATTTATGTTGATAAGAGTAAACATTAACTGCAAATCCACTTTGTGTATTTCTCTGCAGATCAAAGTGTCTTCATTGCTCCTGGTTCAGATTAAAGAATGCTCAAGTGTAGCTTCTTCTAAGCTTGGTGATAAAATCAAGTTAATCTGACAGGATTGGACATAGGCGATTTGATCTTGAACAAATGGCAGGGAACAGAAGGCGCACGAACAGTTGGCACAAGTCAAG
Organism: Sepiola atlantica; assembly: GCA_963556195.1. Lineage (NCBI taxonomy): Eukaryota > Metazoa > Mollusca > Cephalopoda > Sepiida > Sepiolidae > Sepiola > Sepiola atlantica. Next base: position 112,706,022 of record OY744519.1, on the reverse strand, counting down.
CACATTAAAGTTAATGCTCAGTAGTTTTAAGATATTGATGGCTGACGGTAACGGAGGATGAAGGAATTAACATTCACGAAGTGAAAAATGAAGACAGAGATAAGTTAGAATAAGATAAATAAGTAGATAAGTACGAACGGCTTCATATAAAATGTTAAAATAGATAGAAAAGCGAGATTTGAAGTAAATAATTGAGAACTGAATGAGACTTTCAACAGATCCATTTTGAATTAATAGACAAATTATGAAACAATTAAGATGGTAATATTTTTTTTAATATCTATATTCTAACGATGAGGAACATTATGATATAGTATATAAACTTAGACATTTATCTGATCTATTTATAACTAGACTTGTTGGTAAAATACTATGCCAAAAAATGAATCATCCCATTTTAACATTGAAACAAAAATCTACACCACGAAACTTGCCAGTGCAAACAATATTTAAAATTAACTATCATTTAAAAGCAAACAGCATGAAAATATTTCACAAAAATAAAAATCTTATTTTAAATATGTAACTTAGCTTAAAATAAAACAAGACACACAAGTTGTTTTTAATCTCAGTACAAAACCATTCTAAATAAAATTGAAAATATATTGAAATATTAAATTAAAAAAGCATTCAAAATACATAAGAATCCTATTAAAAATTTGTCTCATTATTTTGTTTTCGTACTTTTCCTTCACCAACTCTCTTATTTAACACACTGATATAAGTTCCGTTAAGATTCTTTAAATATTATAATTGTAACCTTCCAAATACATGCAACCAATTTATATACCATTATCATGAAATTGATCAATAGAACTATTCATGCTAGTTACATGTTTCACCAACTTGTTCCAGTAATTAATTTCTCTCTCACTAGAGAAATTTCGATGTTTATTGAAGCGATCAAGTTTATAATATTTCAAAGATTGCCAATAGTTGTCATGATCGCTTAAAATGTTAAAGGTTTCGATTAAATCACCCTGCATCCTGTGTTCTAGAAGTGTTCTGGTACCTAATATTTCCACTCTCTCTTTATATCACAAATTAGCTATAACTCGATAATCCCCTGTAATCCTTTTCGGTAACCCTTCTATATCCAGAAAAATAATCTTTCAGCTTCCAAAATTCGTGTAAGAAACATGTTCTTCATCCAGTACCGTTATCATTTTATGTTTGATTTTTTTTTATAGCCTGCATCTTTAATAATGTGTGTGTGTGTAATTTTTTACTTCAGTTCTAAACTGAGTTACATCTCTGGTTCGATTGCTTTCTAGACAGAATAAAAAATAGAATGGTATTTTTTTTAAAATCATTTCTTTCTTTTGCCAACCTGCGATTTTGTATAAGTTTATGTTTGCGAATAACTTTATGGATGCATCGTGAACAGATAGAATACAATGAATGTGGTGGATGTTACCGACCCATCATCTTAAGAAGTCAGTTGGCATGAGAACACCGAGTTGTAATGGCGATGGAAAGAAGTGGAGAGTACTGGAAATCATATCTGTTGTATTTTTCTTTCTTTTTTTTACTAAAAAGGTGTCACCATTTATCAAGGCAAGACGCCACTCGAGGATAAAGGGTACTGAGATGGAATGATTGTTAGGGTCAATTCCAAATATTTGTGGGGACGGTTCTAGATAGGAATCTGTTGACATTCGCTTTAAAGATAACCACGATGTAATCTGCGAGGAAGCAGTCCCGCGACAATGTGTTTTACAGATGGGAAGCCCTTGTGAAAAAGCTCTGTTTGGAAAAATTTCACCTGACGCTAGGCACACTGAGGAAGCAAGGAAAGTTCTTTGCAGTTGTGGCAATAAGATGAGTTCTTTGCTATGAATGTCTTACAGGGAGGAACCAGAGATTGGAGCTCAGTCGAGCACCTTCCATGGAAATAACGATAGAGTAGAGAGGGACTAGAAACTGGTCTTCTGTGAGAAAAGGGACTGTAAAGGGGCAGAAGTAATAATCCCCCCACCCACTAGATTTCGAAATCGATTCTGAATTCTGTCAAGGCAAAGAATAGTGCTCTGAGCAGCATCTCCCAAGAATTGAAATATATACATACCTGAAGTCATGAAACGCACGTTACAGGTAAACACAAATAACATTGATGACAACATTTATTCATTTTTATGATTTATCATTAATATTATTATTTTTATTATTATTTTGTACTCACTAGGAGTTCTCACACGAATGGTCAGCAGTTCTTTTATCACTGGTAAAAACAAGTATTGTTGCCTGGAGTCTAAATGACAGCAAGCCTCAACTATACTGAGTTTGGATTCTATCGAATCTGTTTTGTCCATCTATTAACTAATAATATTGGGAAATTTATCAACTTGCAATTTCCCCACCACTATGGGTGAAATACCTAAAATCGTATACAATAAGACATTTACAATAGACATTGTTTGTCAGCATTAAATAACCAAGAAACGTTTGAGTTGCTGTGCAACAGACACGACTATTCCTTTGACTTTTGATGAAGATCAGAGTGTTTTCTGTTCTGATACTACACTTTATCTATTCTGTTCGGTGTCAGTGAAGGAGAAATCCTTCTAGACTGAAGCAATTTTTGCCTCTTTTTAGGAGCTGGATTTTCGCCACGTTAAAAGTCAAGTGTGTCTAACTCTGTCCTCGTGGTGAGGCAAGTAAATAGTGTAAGCTCTATTGTCGCACAGTTTTCACCATAGCAGTATGTTTTAAATTGTTTTGAAATATTTTTGTATGTGACGTATTATCAACTGATCCCGTGACATGTACGTAAGCTAATAATAATAAAGGTTAATACACTGTTTTCGAAATCTTTGTAAAGAGATGCCTTTTTGGCATTAAAGTTACAATCTATTAGCCAACGTAGATGAGTGCTTCAGCTAGTTCTCAGTACACTTATATTCATTTCATCGGATTCGAAGAATAAACCAAACTTTTTGTCTTCCGGCTTTTCTGTGTTCTGGAATTCAAAGAAAACTAAGATGCTTGATTAAAGTTGTTTTTCTTCTTTTCATTTCATAAGGTTTGAATAGGAAAATGAGCCAAATATCTTCGGGCCTTCTTGATGCATATTTAAACATTGCTCGATACAACCACTGAATAGTTCTCTATCTACACTTACAAAGAAAGATAAATATTTTTTATTTAGATTTGAAATTCTTTGTTTGTCTAACGGCATACCGATCCTGTTTGGTGTTATTCAATACAAAACAATGTTTACTGAATACGATTGGTTTCATACGTTTCCTATCATACGTTTCCTAACATATTAATGCAGAAAATAACGAAACGAAAAACAGACGAATTGCTTACTCTCTCCAGATAGCTTCACCACATGATTGAAAACATAATTCCAACTCATTTTTTTTCATTGTGCCAACATACGTGTAGAGTATCAGGTTATACTGAAGTACTTGTAAAAGGCATCTTCAGGGCTGCATCTTTTTTTCAGGTAGCTATGGTTACCTATCTGATACTGGCCAGACTCAACATCATTTCACTTCAGTGATCAAACGAGAACCGGTGTGTCAAAATCTGATAGGTTTTGAACTCGACAAAGCAGATTCCATTGTTCGTGATTGTATCTTACAGACCAATCACGCACCTCCGTCTACTTATTTAATTTCCAGGTAAATTATATAATGGATATATTTAAAGTAATCAATTTGTTGGCATCTTGTTGATTTTATTATACGTTTGCTTTGTTAAGATCTATGGTAAAGAATATGATCATTTTCTTTTTTAAGAAAACAGAAGAGAATGTGTTATATAAGGGGGGGGGGTAAATAGGAGATGCTCTTTGTAAGTCTCTCCTCAGATCTCTCTCTCTCTCTCACTTTCTCTCTCTCTCTCTCTGGAATTTTCAGACAACATTTTTATTTTAAATGAGTATTGTTTTTATTTTTATTTTATATACAGATAAGTTCTTCATGGAAAGAGAAAGACAGGCAGAGAGAACAATGGGGATGGGCAACTGTCAGCTAGCAGTCATATATGCTATACTGTCATCTCTATTTCTGATCTCTGTCTATCCTTCTAACTTGTGGTGTCGCTATGATTATCATGTTCTAACCCCCTACACATTACTTCTATATGGTGTGATGAGTAATATGAAAATCAGCTGTATGTTCCTCAACTCACAGCTATCAAATTTTGATTTTACTTAAAATATCCGATATTCAGACCTACCTAGTGTGATACAAGGCAATTCAAAATTTTATAAATACTTATACATTCAGTAGCAATCAATACTCATTTGATCAGATGCTCATTCATCAGTTACTCATTTTATCAGATATTCATTTTATCTTTTTTGTTTGATCGAAATGTGCAAATAAAAGAGATCAAAGAGAATTGTAATAAGATGAAACAAAAAGAAAAGCTTTATAAGAACATTATTTGGCTTGTCTGTGTTGATAATATATTTGAAATCATACTTTCTTTTATATTAAACTCCCTGAATAAGGGGCATATTTGGACACTAAGTAAAACCTTAGGTGGGCCAATGAGTCTATGTTTCTCACCAATCTCTGCCCCTGGTAGCCTCTCAATAGATTTGCAGTGATAACCTGATTGGCCTCTCTAGTTGCAATATTATTATGTTCTACTGAGCAATTTCCTGCTCTGTATATTTATATTATGTGCCTAGTTCACACTTGAAAACATCATATATTTTTCTATAATATCTGTGATGACCGGTGTAGCATTTACTGATTTTAGCTGATGAATACGTTTCTAGCTTAGTGGCACGACTTGTAACCAGTTTCTGCCTAGAAGCATCTGGCCAGTACCGGGAACAACCACTAATAGTAGACGAAACTGTTGACCATCGTAATCTACTGACACCTGACACCTACTGCATGGTATGATGTTTTCTCCTGTGTTAGTCGCTAATTTTTGTGACATGGGCTTACCTAATTCGCACCATAGGTTGTCAAATGCAGTGCGACTGATCAATGAAACAGCAACTCCAATGTCTATCTCCATCTCACCGTTGCAGCCATTAATGCCCACCAACGCCATCAGGGGACGATTCTGCTATTTCCTTTGAGATTAAAAAGCTTGTGCATTGAGGCAGATTCACTTTCTGTTTCGCCACTGCTGATGTTGTGGGTTCTTCAGTTTCCAGTTCTCTCCATGTTCTTCCGGGTCAAGCAAGTTGGTGAGATGTGACCGGTTTTGTAGCAACAATTACAAACTGTTTTTTTGAACTAGCAGGACTCGGGGAAGTGTTTGCCATTGAACCTGAAACACAATTTTTGTTTCGGTTTTGATCTCCAGGGTTGAGTGGGCTTTTCGACTTGGTTGACCTTCCTTTTTGATAGAATGTGCATCGTACAGGCTGCTATATCGCTAACGTTTTTGTTTGCACTTTCCATAGCGATGGCTACATCATGGACATTAGGAAGTACCAGTTTCCTTTCTGATAGTAAACGCCTGCGAATACGGTCGTCTGCCATGCCACCAACATATTCTCCAGCGTGTTTCCAAACTCCCAGAATTCTTTTTTTTTTTTAATGAGCAATAAAATCAATTCTCCTCGCCATGTTATGTTTCTCACAAGGACGACTAAGTAAAGGTGTTAATTCATCATTTTATTGTGACTGATATTATTTACAAGTGTGTTGGTGCGCCAAGTCAGCCCAGCCAGAGGTGCCGGTGTTTTGTGGCTGATGTTCCCTGTGAACATACGTCCGATGTTTTGCCAGTCTATATATGCTCTAAAAGTATGTACATTACATCTAGCAATGGACAAAGCTTCTTTGTAAGAGCTTCCAGTCTGTGGTACGAATACTGCGGGACTGTTTCCCTGCTAATTACAACTTAGTCATCTTCAAATCCAGTGTCAACAAATTCTTGTCATAGAACGCCCCATAAACAATCAAACGCTGCTCATAGCATTAATAAATGTTAGTACTTTGTACATTCTTCAGATGGCAATTATTCCAGTCTCATTAACACTTATCCTCGAGTGTCTCTTGACCATAATAATACAACAAAAGCTAGAGTAATAAACAGCTTAAAGAATACACATACTGTACAGCTCTTTATCTACTTGTTAAAACTTATGCAGACGATTTTATATGTAGACAAGGCTTTCATTGGTGGATTAGTTTTACAAAAAAAAGAAGATACGTTTTCTCACAGCATAAATGAAAGAAGTACAGAAGGTAAGAAAAAGAAAAATTAAATAAATGTTATATACTTGAAGGGGTGGCGCGTGTATTGTTGTAGTTCTGCTTTTTACGAGGGTCAGGGTTAAACATTCTCTTGGTACTTTTCTCAAGTAACTTGTATCTTCATGAAGAAGATCACGTTGACAATTTCAACCATAAATTTATGTTATTTTACTTAATTAAGGAATATATATATATCCATGATCGGTGGATGTATGGCTGCAAACTGGGAAAAAGATGCCTTCCATCATGCTGTATCAGAAAGTTGGTATTGGTGGGATTCTGAATTCTTTACATGCTCTGCGTCTCAGGTGGTTTGGCCATGTGCAGCATGTCACCTTTTGCATCAACTCCATAATACCCCTGGATATCCCAGGCACTAGGGGGTGTGATAAATTGAGGAAGACCTGGCTTGAGTGCATAATAAGTGATTTGACTGCCTCAACATTACTGATATCAACCCTTTGGATCAAACTGCATGCAGAGCAGGCATGAGATGGTGCCTATTCCGGAATCCACAACAAGAACAACACATGTGATGGTGGTGTTGGTGGTGGTGGTGTATATTATTACTGGATACGAATTATTAAAGAAAAATGTGGAAAAAAAAAGTATTAAGTAAAAAGATGTTGGAACAACGTTTTGATATTGAAATATATCAAAAGTAAAATATGAAAAATAAAACATGGAATTGTCTTTTATAGATGAAGCAGTTTTTAAAATAAAATGCTCTAGAGTATTCTGATGTTAACTTGCACTACATGTTGAATGGTGAATTGTTTGCAGTATGTATGCAGATAGACTAATCACACAATTTCTATAGATTTCAATAGCACTTTTCTTTCGTCTAATTGAAAAACCTTTACCCAAATAGGTATAACACCTATTAAACGAAATGATGAAAATGATTGAATATAATGCAAAAAAGAATGGTTAAGAAGAAAAGGAAGAGTGATTATTAAACAAAAGAAAGTCAGTTGAAAAGAAAGAGAATCCATCAAGGTTGATTACGTAAATTATTTCGTTTTGGTTCGTCCATAGCATGAGTGACACTAGCCCTAAATGCAATCAGTATTTTGCTTCGGTATTAGTTGATGCAATTATTATGTTGTGTATAAATACAAGTAACATGCAAATGTCTATTTATTCCCCGCTCTATATCCAACTTTAAAATCAGAATCTCTCGGACAGTGACACATAAATGGAGGAAAAGAAAGAGAACCGTCTGTTACTAATGACAAGATGTCCTGAGGCAAACGCCATGGCAAACAGACAATGACCTTGAAAAGTTCAAAGGTTAAAGAAAGAAAAACTTAGGTTAATATTTCCCCCAGCAGTTTGAAGGAAGTTGCTGACTTCTCCTAATACAAAGCTGTCAGTCCATAGATTAAATATGCTCTATTCCAGACGTATTTTATCATTTGTTGGATTTTGTTGAATCAGGTAAACGAAGAAGAAAATGGCTGACAAATAAGTCTGAAAATGCAATATGGCAATATTTTGCTCATGAAATTTTACATTTAATGTTTTTGATTAAAACATTGCTAATTTTCAAAACATATATTAAATTTTATAAACATTTTTAATTACTTTTTTGGACAGAAATTGATTTACTACGTTTAATCAGGAAATCTATTTCTGATGAGAAATAGATATTTTATATTCAGTGCATCTCGTATTTTGCATAAATTATTTGCATTCAAAGTTTCTTTTTTCCACACTCAGCATCGAAAACAAAAAAAAACACAAATCACTCCATACATATTGGGAATTGGTGAAGCAAGTGGCATAATTTCAATTAAAAAATGCCACGAAAATAACCAATAAAAACACATATGCATTTCTGTATCATGTTTGTATAAATCAAAAATTATACTAGATAAATATGTATAAATATATGTAAAAACATATATGTAAAATATGGATATGTAGAAATACATGAATAAATATATATATATATAAATATATATTTATGGATATATCTTTTATTAATAGTTAAACTTTCATGGTAAAAGCTCGATGAATGTTTATTTTTAACAACAGAGCATGTATACATAAAGAATAATATGCTAAATTCCAATGGCCATTTCTTTATTTCTTTTTAAAAATCCATATAACTTTACGGTCTGTTCTGTACACGCATGAACAACCAGAATATAGATATATACATCTTGAATTTTTCATATGTGCAACTCTTTAGAAGTCCAAAAATCGAGTTCCAAAACATCAGAAAAAAACATCAAAAACATATTTTCGTTGCAATTTAGCATCTTATTATATATATATATATATATATATATATATATATATATATATATAGTGTGTGTGTTGGATAGAAGTCAAAAGTGACTTCAGTCCGGTGTTTGAATCCTGTGACTGGGGGTACAGTTATGCCTAACCATACTGATGATTATTGGTTAATATGAAATATATATGTATGTGGATATTTAGGAATATTTATTATAAATAATTATGTGTGTGTAAAGATATAGATATGGAAAATATATGGCCATATATAAATAGATGAAGCATATATATATATATATATATATATATATATATATATATATATATTCTACATGTATCCATATCTAATATATAAATGAAAATGAGTCAGATTCTGTCCTTAAATATCAATATGTCATTTTGAATGGTAATTCCTTTTTATTTAGTGTTTTCAATGTATTTAAGAAGATTTTTTTTTTTAATTCAGTGTAATTTCTTAGCTCATGCAAGAAACCATTTTTTTATCAGCAGCAAATTTACATTAAAATTATCGCCATTTTTACAGTCAACAGCGAATACCACTACCAATACAAATTACTGATAATAGTGCATTATTACATTTCTTATATATAAATAATATTTGCATGATATTATTTTTGCTATAAAAACACAATTGCAAAAACAATTGTGAATCTCTGGAAACTTCACTCCCGGAACATGTGACGTCACATGGTGTCAAAATATACTTGATATGTTAACTTACTTTTTCTTATGGAAATTTGCAAATGGCGTCGCTTGGTTTGATTTCATTTCATCTGAATACAGGTTTATTTTCTATTATCAACTTCTAAAAGAAACACTATTTACTTTGTGACTATTCATAATTAATCAGGATTTTTTAGTCTTTTAAACGGTCGATTCGTCAATTTTTACAATCTTTAACTTTTTGTGAGCTTTTTTACATGTGAAACAAGGTAAATTAAGCTTTTACAATGTCGCTTCAGAAGCTTTTCCTGTCACGGTATATATATACACTCTTATGGTTATGTCATGCTCATATAAAAAATACATGAAACTGTGAAAATAAAAGTGGGAGGAGAGAGGTATTTGCTGATTATGGGTTCGGTCTTCGGAGGGGGATATGACCGACAAGAGCTAAGATCGACGGATGGGTTTATTGTCAGGAATGGGGGTGAGAGGTAGTTATAAAAACCTATATATTCAGGTTCTACCATCCTCCTAGGTGGCAAGTGATCTTTGACTCAGTAGAAACTAGACGTTCAATCTTGCTCCAGCAGAAAAATCCATTCTCTGCCCAATTACTTATTGTTACCAGACCCTGTTGGGGTTGGTTGCTGAAGGAGTATTTCTTTTTGCAACCCCCGACTGCTGTTGGACACCTTCTGGGTATCGCTCACCCCCCCCCCAATATATTTTCAACAAAACTAATTCACACAGTATTGATTTACTCCTCCCCAGGAGTTAGGCACAAGGCCAGTTTTTATCTTACTCCCACAAGTAAGATGTGACCCAAGGTCGGGTCGGGAAAGTGGGGTTTAAAAATTGCCTGGGCAGCCCCGTCGGCATTCCCTGGTAGGGGTGCCTCAGGCAGTAAGCAATAAACTTACTCCTCCCCAAAGAGGGGAGGCGAAGCCTGGGAGGGTGGACCTCCTAGAACTGCACAGGACAAGACCCATAGACCGGCGTAAATCAAGCCCCAAAGGCCAAGACAATACCAGTCTATGAGGTGCAGTATCCATCAGAACAGATACTACACTTTGATCTTAGCCAAAAGGCCAACAGTACCAAATGTCTCACACTGAAAAAAACTAAAAAATGAAATGACTAAAAAAAACTTTTCCTAAAACTTTTTCGTTATTATTGAATCAACAAACCAAATGTTTCCAGCTCATCAAAAAAAAAACAGATGAATAAAAATAGAACATTTCCTACCTAAAAAAATAAACACGTTTTTTATTGTCATTACATTTTTAACATACGGGTAACTTACAGTTTGAAGTAAAGTTTATAGGGAAAAAACAGGAAATATGGTTAAGGTGTTATCCTACATCAAAGTAAAACAATACTCTCTGCAAATGCTACTAATAAACCCATACGATTTGTCATGCTACAATTATTTTCTTCATATGTCTTCATTCTCTGTCTTAAACGTTTTCTATTAATATTTACTTTATTGTTATTCGTATTACTTTTATTGATATTATTATCATTATTTTCGGGCATTTTTAACGACAGCTAACAGAACGGAAAAGGGGTAAAAAAAACAAATAGGCAACAAATAAATCTTACGAAAGGCAAGATAAGTTACTCTTCTACTAACCTGGATAAGTTTATTTGTGTTTTAATTTATTTTAAAGCATTTTTTGTTCAAAACAACCCCAGTGTCTACCTGTTTAGTTAAAATGCAAAACAAAATAGCTGTTCATGAGCCCCGCACGGGGATCCTTGATAATTGGTGAAAAATCGAAAACTAAACAAAATAGTGTTTGAAACGCATCCAATAAATGTCACCAATCGTGGGAAAATGTAATGATCTACCAGCATTTTGTTTAATTTTCGTTTTTTGAGTGATTATCGAAACTCTGTGTACTTTCAGCCATTTTTTTTTTCATTCTAACTGAACAGGTGGACACCAGGGTTGTTTTGAATAAAAAACGCTTTAAAATAAGTTAAAACACAAATAAACTTATCCCAGATAGTAGAAGAGTAACTTATCTTGCCTTTTGTTACATTTATTTGTTGCCTATTTGTTTTTTGACCCCTTTTTCGTTCTGTTAGCTGTCGTTAAAAATGCCCTTATTTTCAATCCCACATTTTAAATAATCCTTCTTCCTCATTCTTTGTTTTTTCCTGACAATTTATCTTTTTTTTCAGCCTGCAAAATGTAACTTTCTTTAATGTGTTAATCGCTTTTGATTATTGCTTACACCTTTTTTATGTACGTTTTAAGGATCCTAATTTCTCTTTTCTAAAACACATTCTATAAGATTATTTCATCTGTAGTGTTACAATTACAGGTTAATGTAACAACGTACACATATTCATAAATACGTGCTTTAATATCTAGTACATCACAAACGGGAGCGGAAAATAAATCAATTTTAAAATAAGTGATAAAAAAAATAACAATAAAATATAAACAATTATTTTTTTTAGAAAGGAAACGGTAGTTTGCTTGATGCAATGCTGGTAAATATGTATGAAGGTGAGTGTCTGAAGGTTGGAGAAATGCAATGTTGAAAACCGGGAAGGTGGAAGATGGAATTAACAAAAAATAAATGACAGGAGACGGTATATGTGTATAAATCTCAAATCAATTTATTAATATTTCAAATAAACTTTAAATATAAAGACAGTAAAGGTCTGGAATGGTAAAGACTTTGATCATTTCGAGAGTAATAACCTCTCTTTTTCAAAAAGAAACGGAAGTTGTACCGATTTGTCGGTTGAAAAAAAAACCAAGATGGACGCCACTATTCAAGACATGAGGTTCGCAGAGGAAAGGAAAAGGCTCGCAGACAATTATGACAGGGAGACGAAAAATGAAATTGAAATACAATAAATATGCAATGCATTGAAATTTACCTAGAAGAATTAATTTAGTTAATCTTTTAAATAAATGTATTTATTCATTTATTTTATTTATTTATTTTTTTTAAATTAATAATTTAGATTTTCTATTATTTAATATTTAGATAAAGTGTAAAGGGTCGAATCAACATATAATAGGGAAGAATGAAGAGAACTAAGAGAGACAATTAGGTAATCAGCTCAAATTTCGATTCTTTTCAATTAACTAGTATTCAAGTTTAAGTGTTGTAATTATTTTTTTTCTAAAATCGCTTTAATTATATTAACGAGCAGTGAAGTTTAGTGTATACTGAAAACCTGTCAAGCATTAGTGGCTAACCCTTAAATAAAAAGATATCTTGTTTTATTAAGTAATAAAAAGAAATGGAATCACTTAAAAAATAAATTTCAGGTTTTACCTTATGTCGACATTCATTAAAAAAAACACTTAATTACATATAACTAGATTTTTAAAACGGGCAGTGCAGTTTATTTTTTAGAAATACGAATCGGAAAATCGTAAATTGCCTTCTTTATACTACCTTTAGATTACTCTTTCTTTTCTTTTTATTTTATTTGATCCTATCCGACATAAAGAAAATGTAGATTTTTATTTCAGTTCTCAACTCCGCGATAAACCTTGTTTTATTAAAATGTTTTAAAGACTTCAATTGTGCCGTGTCTACAGATTTATCATAAGGTTGAATTCATAATAAGCTGAGTCACCGGTGTCGACTTAAACTCAGTCCTTTCTTAATTTGTAACCAGTAAATTCATCTGTGGCTGTGAAGGTTGTCTAATAATTTTTATTCGTGATTAACATATGCACACACACATGTATATATATAATTATTTATGAAGAAATATAGCTATAGTCATCTACAGGCAGCTGTTTTGTTATATCACAACTGTTCAGTATGGCTAGATGCAGCAAGTGTATCCACACTGAGATTTGAAATCCGAATGTCAGGTCAATTCCAACTGTGATCAGCATTGTCTGGCATCTTACCCCTGTAAAACCGGCTCCATAGTATTAGAAATTATAACACTTTGTGTATTTTTCTTGTTTACATTCTATGTTACTCGTAACCTAAGAGAACTCAATTAGTTGTATAGATATATAACATGCTGTTATCTCTCTACTCTCTGTAATGATATAAGATGATATATTTTGCTACTCAGATTCGAGAATAGTAGCTTTCCATATGCATCCTATTTCATAACATTAATAATTCAAACCTGTATATGGCAACATTTCTTGCATAAAAAAGACATTTGGGAAGATAAAAAGAGAAGAAAGGCCGTCTTTTACTTTGTGCTACTTTATGTGAAATGTCATCTTAAAGCTTTCAACTCCCTGAACAATTGATGTGAAAGCTGGCTGAGAGAATTTTGCAACAAGTTGAAAGCATTTTCTGCATCAGGGGAACGGATGTGTCTTTTGGCCTTGTTTCTCATTCATTTCCTTCCAACGGTGTTCAATGATCAAGGGACCAAAAGTAACTACCACCCAAAACATTCTTTGACAACTAATAAATCTTAAATAGTTTTTTGCCAAATAAGTTATCACTTTTGCAATTAATTATTATAATTCCATCAAAACTCTTCTTATATGTATCATATATATGTGTATAATGTTTCGATGAAACTATAGATATATGGCATACATATGCACGCACAGACGAACATGCACAGATTTCACTTGCTAACGATGCTTGCCGGGAGGCCGAATGGTTAGAATCGCTGACTGCCAACTAGACAGTCGCATGTTCGATCCTATCTAGCAACACTGATCAGATGTGATACAGCACAACAGTCTGTCTGTGGATGACTATATATATGCCCCACTTCTTGGGTTGAGCACTGTGGTAAGTGACATCGCCAACTACTATTAGCGATGATGCAAATCTCTTTGTAAACACAAATGGAGCACTCTCCGGTAGTTGTGAATGTTCAAATAAGATTTCACTTGCTAACAGTGCATGTCTGACGGCCGAATGGTTAAAGTAATAAAGATGACAGTTTTAAATTATTAGACAATCTCTACAGATTAATTTATTTTAAGTTGAACATTGTTATGTAGAACACTACCTACTTTCTACATATGGTGTGCCATGTGACGGAGATCTATCTGGTAATATTGGAATATTTCTTATTCTAGACTAGTTTTCCTACCATGGCTTCAGAGTCCAGTTTGCTCTACTATTTTATCGACAGCACAATCTAATAGTATTAGTGAAAGCGATCAAATACACCCAGTAGAATTCAAACATGGCACATGGTAAAATGTACATCTACAAACAATTTAATCTACAAACCATTCGTATACAAAACATATGTACAATTTGGACATAACATGACATAACAAAGAGTGGGTGTGTCATAAAGCCCAACAACTAACAAACCATTCAGTATACAATGTATATACGCATATATAATTTATTTTGTAAGCATCTATGTATAAATGTGTATGTAAATAGGCGTGTATCTATCTATTTATATATATATATAAACTTATTTACATACACATTCATACATATATATATATATATATATATATATATATATATATATATATATATATATATAACAATATTTATAAATAAATATTAAATTATCATTAGCTACAGACGACAGCGTTTCAAGTTTATTGCTCTCATTAGTGTAGGAAGTGACAATTTCAGATAGTCGGAAGGTGCGAACCCAGTTCACAGTCAGCCTAGACTCTGCAACCTATTGCTCTATCCCCACGGTCACCGAAAATTATCAGATAATTAAGGGGAAATCAAGTTCTATTTGTGTCTAAAGAAAGCGGGCAACAGAAAGAAAACTATCGAGAGGGTTCAACAAACGTATTCGAAACTTTGCTTTAAAGCTAAATGACTATTTTTAACAGTTTGGAGAAGCTCAACTTCTGAAAGGAGCTTTATGCCAATATTTATATATACATATATATATATATATATATATATATATATATATATATATATATATATATATATATATATAACACAACAACTGGAGAGATGGTACACCCCCACATTTTACAGCCCTTTTACCAGACTTGGATTACGTTGATGGGGAGACGCGCAATGCCGATATTATTGCTCTTCAAAAATAAATCACGTCAGAGAGACAGCAGTGTCAGGTTGACGGCTGTCAGACTAATAGTTAAATCAATGTTAGTTGACATCGCCATGAAAAATATTAAAAATCAAAACAGTTTATTAAATCATACCAAAACACTTGCGACTAAAAATACCTTGTTTCTCTGTCTTTGTTTTTGTGATGTATATTGTGCCTCTTTTCTCTCTCTCTCCCCTTCACCACTCTCTCTCGCTTAGACGAATATATTGAACTCAGTTTGGTGTTAGCAGCACGACGAGACAGTCACATGCACCAAGCTATTTGAGTTTTAAAATTTTTTCTTAGGCATAAATGAAATATAATTTTTATATATAAAATGTTTCCTCATTACAAGCCTTGATTTTCAGAAGCAGATGATTAATTCTCCGGAGAGAATTAATGACGTCACCATGCAAACCGACCAAATACCCGTCCGGATATAATTAAGCCTTTCATTAAAAGGGTGTACCTATCGTTGCCACTCAGGGAACTGGGTACTGTGCCAGGATGCTAACAGCCCTTCCAAAGACGTCCCTACAGTGTGGATCATCGAGTCCACACTCCTCCGGCAAACGATAGTACCACACACACACACACACAAACACACACACATCTCTCTCTCTCTCTCTCACTATATATATATATATATATATATATATATATATATATATATATATATATATAAGGTTAATACAACAAAAGATATAAGAGGCAACTAATATCTTTAATTAGTGAACATCCGGATAAAACTGAAGCTCAATATACTGGATAGATCATTAATAGCACTAGATAAAGTGAAAGAATAAAATAAGGTGTGAATAAAATAAGGTGCTTGAACATTGAATTCTAATAAAATTTGATTTGCACCTTATTTTATTCTTTCACTTTATCTAGTGCTATATATATATATATATATATATATGCATACACATACAAGTGTGTGGAAACCATCTATATATTTGTATATTAAATGTTGGTTTTCTTCAACTCCTCTAACCCACAAAAAGATGTTTTTATCTAAATTCAATTTATTTCATTTATTTTAGACTATCTCTTCTACTTCTGTTTTCCTCAATTCAAAACACGAAGAAATAGAAAATCTAAATTTAGTGAAGCCACAAAATGCACACAATGAAAAGTAGCAAAAGTGAATCAAAATAAAAATAAATAATAATGTTCTCCTCTGAGAAGAGACCGAGAATAATTTAACTTCTCAAACACCTGAAAATTCCATGAGAAATGGTTGAATCTGAAATAGAATATCAATAGAAAATAGACTAAGTCTTTGTTGTTCTAAGTAATGTTGGAGCTGGAAAGATGAGGAAGAATTTTAAAAGAAAAAAAACTAAATAAATACACAGCGCAAAAGAATTTTCAAATACTACCTCACGACATTTTACTTCAGTGTAACTTCTCAGAAATCAAGAAACCCCCTTTCTGGGGCTAACACTTGATCTCTTTCTGAGATACATAGATATTTGAGTGTTCCATCTAAGTTCTCCTTTACCTCTCAAACGTTGAGTTAGTAAAAAAGTGAAGAACATTAAGTTTCCTCTCCCCAATTGACCAATTAACTATGTTATAGTATAACTTACTTGTGGTTTCTTGGTCTTATCAGATTACAGGACGAGATTTCATCTAGTCTGGTGGAGTATCCAACTTTGTGCTGTTACTAAAGGCAACATCACTTGAAGAAGGTGCACCATTCCTCATATGTGTAGCCATGCTGAAGGAATCTTATTTGGGCTTCGAATACTATGTTATTCTGTAATGTTTCGTCAGGGTTCACTTATAGGGTGAAGTATCTTCATGCCAGGTTGCCCCTATAAAACCCTGTACAGAAAGACCTTAAACACTCAAGGATGGTGTCTAGTAGGCATGCACATTCTCTCTGTTGTTGCAATTGAAGTAACACTGATTGTTTTATTTGATTTGTTATTGTTTTTTAAAACTTTTTAAATTATTATTCAGGCTAAAAAATATTACAAATTGAGATATAATAGTTTACTGCTCATTTTTTTTTATTGAAAAGTTAAATCAAACAAAATAAGATTTATTATAGAAGTTATTTGCGATCAACGAAACTTTGCTAAGTTTCTCCATATTTCCCCATTTCTGTCACTTTAAAACAGCTTGTCCAAAAATAATACATCACTCAATAAGTCCTAAGCCTAACTAAGAAAACAATAACTTTTAAGCAACATTCGACTTTAGTCATCAACATAGTCTTCTTCTATGGTGATACACTGATTTCAAGGCTTCATTAACAATTCAATGCCTTTTTTATAGGACGAATTGTCTTTGGCCTAAAAATATACCTCATTTTCTGATATCACTTCTTCATTGGAGCCAGATATTTTTTCCTTAAGCATTCCTTTGGGTATGCAAACGGCCAGTAATCGCTGGGGCCAGATCTGAAGAATAGGGTGGCGCAGAAGCAATTTGAAGTGCAATTCATCGTTGCGATCGACTTGTGACACGGTGCATTGTCTTGGTGAAAGATCACTTTTTCTTCTTCTTCTTCATTTGTTGCTGTTCTGGGGGCGATTTCTTTCGTTAAATGCACCAATTATACTATATAATATTCTCTATTGATGGTTATTCCTTTCTCAAGGTAATCAATGAACAAAATACTTGCGCATATTAAAATACGGGGCCAACATCTTGCCTACTGATTTTTGTCACTTGAGACGCCTTTCACCAACTGCTGTCCACTCAGTTGGCTGCCGATTAGACTCCGAAGTGAAGCCATTGATCTGCATTTCATCCATTGTCCCATATTGATGTAAAAATTCCCTTTTATTGTGTTCAAGCAGTTTTAAACAAACGCCTTGAATCGTTGACATGTTGTTGTTTCTGATTAACTCTGAGCAAACACGGAACCCACTTTGAACGCATCTTTCTGATTGATTAATATTCATGCAAAATAGTAAATACACTGCCTTCTGATATCTTCAACTCCTCTGCTATCTCATGCAATTTCAATTTACGATCGGTCAAAACGAGTTTGTGGACTTTTTTTTTAATGTTTTCTGGAACAACTGCTCAATTAGGACAGCATGAGTGTTCAGCATTATTTTAGTCTGTACGACCGCGTTTAAAGTCAGCATACCATCTCCCAACTGTTGTTTCCAGCAGAGCAAAGTCCGAATAACACTTATCAAGCCATTGCCTGTCTTAAACAGCACTTTTTTCCCATCAGAAAGCAATGCTTTATCAGCACACGAAATTCAGATTTTTCCATTGTTTTGAAAATGTGCACAGTAGATTCACTTAAATAACTGTAAATTGTAAACTAACAATTCGATTGGGCTCAAAGTTTGACATGTGCTATTTGAATATGCACATTTTATAAAAAGCATATAATTTTTTTTTATTAGTGGCGCCATCTATGTGGCAGGTCCGGGACTTATTGAGTGATGTGTTAATTTTTGCTGATCGAAAATGAATTTAACAGAATAAAGAAAGGAAGCATGTTTTAATTCTTTTCATTTGCAGACAAATTTACCAGCTGTAACATAATTTAATTAACTAATATATGTAATATATAAATATTTTATTCTGCCTGGCCAATTTTTATTTATTATTATTGCAGCATGTTTGTTGCAAGAAAAGTGTATTTCACTTCAGTTACTTTGAAAAAATACTTATTCCGGTAAAAGGGGATATTTTTCAATTATGATTTAAACAAATAAAATGATTTATTTAATTACGCCATATTTTATAAATATAAAAAGCATTTACACGTTTTAAAATCCTGTATAAGTCGCCTTATTTAAAAAAATAACAACACTTATTCATTACACCATGCTTTACTGCTAATTAGACAAACCAATGACTTGTGTGGGTGTTCTCTTCTTTCATTTTCAATTACAGCTTCACTTCCGGTTTGATTTAGTCAACACTGTTTTATTTAGTAAAAATAATATTGATAATAATAATAATAATAATAATAATAATAATAATAATAATAATAATAATAATAATAATAAACATAAGATAAAAAATATTAATAATATTAATAAGATTATTAAAAGTGATAACATTTTCTTAATCTAAGCCAATCGTTTCAAACAAATGCTTTGAATCGTTGATACGTTGTTGTTTCTGATTAACTCTGAGCAAACACGGAACCCACTTTCAACACAGATTTCTGATTGATTAAATCTTACTTTTTTCTATAATACATGTACTTTTAGGAAATTGGAACCTCAGTCGATAATAGTGGGGTCTACTTCGGATATCAGTAAACAGCAAATACACCGTTTTAACTTGAGTATATTTTAAACTTGAACTTTATTATTTACAGAAATTACATAATAAACATAGTAACACAGCGTGCAAGGCTGGAGCAGGAGTTGCGTAGCTGCTACAGATTCTTCGTACTTATACTCGTCCGTCTTTTCGTTCACTATGATAACTTACATATGTACATTTTCCAAGTGAATGGCAGATTTTCTTATTCGCTAAAGTGCTTTTGATTGCATTGAAGTATTTTGGGGCCTCTGACGCTTTTAATAGAGGACCGTGGGGAGCATGAACTGCCATCCACACTGAAATTTTTCCTCAGATTTCTAATGAGATTTAAACAAAAAGTAACAAACATAAAATGTTATTAATTCTAAAAATGTGTTTAAATTCCTATAATTATAGACTGACCACCCCTAATTTAAGCTAACTCCACAAAATTAATATTTTTCTAAGTCTATAACTTTAGTTGTGCAGTCTCTATTTTCATAAACTTTCTACCATAACAATTAATGTTTGTCATCGCTTTGAAGTATTTGGGGTCTGCTCCCCTGCACATTCCAACTAATTTTATATAAGCCAAAGAAAATGTTATGAGCAAAGTTATAGGAGGCCTATAATTTATTTCCATAGATGTAGATAATATTGTATACTTGCATCATCATCATCATCATCATCATCATCATCATCGGTTGAACGGACGTTTTACAGGCTGACATGCATTGGACTTTCAGACTAACTTATCTCTGACCAGCTCTTTATTTATCCCTCTTTCTCTCAAGTTCATTCTTTATCACTTCCTCCCATATTTTTTCTTGTCTTTTTCCTGTAAACTGGACTTGCTACTTCAACTATTCTACGCCTACTAATCCAAAAACTCTCAACTATCTTTTCGACATTAATTCCAATATCGAAATCTCCTATTCTGTACACATGTCTTTATATTGTCCACATTTAATCTTCCTCTGACGTCATCATATCTAAGCCTATGTTTAATACTCACATTTCACATCTATCGTATCATTCTTATATAATTTCTCTTCATGCAACGCATGTCCTCAACCCTCACTGGTTAGGCTTCACTTCCATACATCATCATACTGCATATACATGCCTGATTGACTCTTCTTATTGTAGGACAATATGAATCTAACTTTAAAAAACTGAAATAAATAATAACAATGAAACTGCATCAAAAGTTTAGAATATTAATAAAAAAATATCATTAAATGGTTTATCAATATATATTAGCCAAATTGGAAATGCTTGAAATTTTTGTAAAATAAAGAATTTCAAACACTAGTTAATTTTTATGAAACAAATGTAAGCAAAAATGATTTAAATCCCAAATATAATCTTCATTTCATTCAATATGAAAAAAATCTAAATGAATTTATTAAAACTATAAAACTATAACCCACGAAAGGACCACGTCCATCGTGTGCAAGTTGGTTGCATCCTAAAGATATCTTGTATGGGGAACTGATTTCTGGGAGGAGACCAACCGGACGACCACAGCCTTGGTACCGCTATGCCGTGAAGCACGATATGTAAGCTGTGGACATGAACACAGAGTCATGAAACACCCCCAAGTCAGGGGAGAATAAGCTGACAGGTCACCACAGAGAGCAAAGCATAGGCTCTAGCATGGACAGAACACACAAGTGACCTTTGCTGTAGAGAATGTCACTCCTGCATCGGCCTCTACAGCCATAGACAACTGGAATGCTACTCATTGTCAACCCTGACCGATAGAGGCCGACAATTTATTGAATACATTTTCTGTAATAGAATATTTAAAAGAAAATCAAATCCAAATTAAAACATTTCTAATCTGGCAAAATTAAAAATAAAATTAAGATGAATTTTAACTTCCATATTTTTGTATAACATGTGAAGATAGAAAACTGCTGTAAATATCTTAAATAAGAGGATAACATTAGTTGAAGAAAACAGAAATTAATTAGAAATTGAGATTTTATAGAAAATAAACATTTTAAATATCTATTGACAAAAATGCCAGCAAAATGGTGTAACATGTAAATTCTGATAATAAAATTTAAAATACAAAATTTAAAAAATATAATATTTAAAAAAAACAAAACAAAGAATACAAATTATTTAAAAATTAAAAAGTTAAACTGAAAAAACATTATAAATAATCGCAGAAAAGTCCCACTGGATTAATTCGACCATAATGAAATTATGAATGGAATTTCTAATTTAGTTAATCATTGAAATAAAGGAAGTCGCATGCAAGGGCATCAGGGTTAAAGACTGCGTGGAAGGCCAAGTAGAGAAATGACCAATGCCCTTTCTCATCATTTGAAGAAGCTGTGAACTATAAACAGAATTTTTCCCAGGAAAAGACGGGGAAAGCTCTTTTTTTGTGTCTGCTTCCAATGTCATGCTTTCTTCAATTAGTTTCCATAAAAAGAATCAACATGTAAATGCACTGAAGGGAAAGTATCTATTGAAAGAGAATCTCAAATGACATAATATGTGTTGGAAATAGCAATCTTGAGTTCATTTATTAAAGTTTCTCTCATGTCTCGAGAATGCTCTTCTTAATATACATTCTCAAATCAATACAATAAAGCATAAGCAACATCGATACACACACAGATATATGTATATATATATATATATATATATATGTGTGTGTGTGTGTGTTTGTGAGTACCAAATTAAAAAAAAACAACAGCATTTATTGTATATTTATATTCTGATAAATTCCTATCACGAGAAATAAAAAAGATCACGTTTAATAAAGAGTGAAGATATTCGAAGAAGTTTATGAAAGAAAAAAAAAGGGAAAAAGAAAAGTAACAAATCTTAAGTTAGAGCAATAGTAATGACCTTTTATTTTTTATTTTTTCTAAGTTGTGGATTTTCCAAATATTTCATGATTAAAAATGCATTCTCTAAGATACAAAACGTACATTAAGAGTTTTGCATAGTTGACTTGAACTAATCGTGTATTTCAAAAGGTCTTTAGGTTTTAGAACAACATTATTTTAACCTATGAAAAGATTCTTTTTGATGGATTCATGTAATCGCTGCAAAATTTTATGGACAAACCTTAGAAATAAACAATGGAAGTGACGACTGAGAGATAGCAGACATTTATTTTTCAGATATGTGGCAGGTTTGTAAGTAGTAGAAAAATGGAGGCTTGTTTTGGAATTTCGTTCAAGTCATCATTTGGCTGGATTCCATTGCTTTTACACTGACCAAATTTTATTGTTAGCATTTTGACTGCTACTCATCCGGGAGATACATGTGGTAGTGTTGGGTTGGGATTCAAGCCATAAAGATCTTGCAAACCCAAAGAATTAAATCAATACACACCAACATATACACATAAATATAAAAGAGAGAGGGAGACAGACAAAGAGACAGAGAGCATAAAAATGATATATCTATAAAATAGTATCATTCTACAAAATTCCTCACAAAAACACACATACCTTTGTGTGCATGTGTGTTTTATGAGATTTATATATATTTTAGTGTTTATGTTGACATTTAATACACAATGTCAATATTATTAATACAACTACTACTACTTATCCTGAGTTTTCACACCAGTAGTTGCAAGTCGTTTACTTGAGTCAAGTGACAACAAGTTTTCTTAATTCAGTAACACTCCTCAGTATTTCGAGTATACTTCTGTAGACTAATTTCAATCCCTCCCCAGATTCTCGGTTCCTTTTAGTTTTCTTGTCACATTCTTTGAAAGTGTTACTAGTACCCCATGCAGAATCGGTATGCTCTTATTATTAGCATTATTATATGTGATGCAAATTGTTATCGCCTTGGGATTCCATTATTTATTGCATCACTTACACTTTATAAATGGATGATTCCATCTCTCCTCCAATCTCTGGGTGAAATGGCAGACGAGACTCTTATATCTTTGTAGGGCAACTAGTCTCAGAAAAAGGAAAACTCTGAAATAACACATGTGAAAGGTCCCTGACACATGGCACATTGTGCACATGTAAATACATTATTTACCTAGTGGTAAGAGTAGGTATTGTTCTCCACAATGCATGTCCAATAGAATTAAATCCATATATGGAGGTTGTCTGATAATCTTGGACTGTTATCTTTGTGATCAAGAAACGTTTTTATATACTAACGAGTAACTAGTTTACAAGGCCAAAAGCCATTCGAGGATAAGGATTAATGATATTGTCAGTTGGATGATCACCAATATGATGAGAGGATTGGAAACGATGGGTGAAATGAGAATTATTTGATTATCTAAGAGGACTGTTCGACAAGTATTTGTTAACATCGGTCTTGAAAACGGCCATGCTGTAGTCAGCTGGGAAGCAGTCCTGCGGTATGGGAAGTTCTTAGAAGAAACTCTGTTCATGGAAATTTCGTTTGGTTCTATATAACAGAAGAGAGGAAAGTTCGTTTGGTTTTATGTAACAGAAGAGAGGAAAGTTCGTTTGGTTTTATGTAACAGAAGAGAGGAAAGTTCGTTTGGTTTTATGTAACAGAAGAGAGGAAAGTTCGTTTGGTTTTATGTAACAGAAGAGAGGAAAGTTTTTGGCAGTGGTTGAAGCTAGACGAAGTATTGCTGTGAATGCTTTACAGGAAGATTGAAATTCAATCAAACATGAACACATGAAAATAAAGATAGAGTAGAGAAAGACTAACAACATCTCTTCTGTGAGAAAGGAGAAGAGTATAGATCACCCCTCACTAGATTGTTAAGTTGATTTTATATTCTGTCAAGGCAAGAAAGAATTCTATTAGCTACACCACCCCAGATACGGAAGCAGTATTAGATTTTAGGATGTATCTGACTTATATACAAGTAGAGGATTGCGTTAGTAGTCAGATACTTTCTGGAATGATAGAATGATTTTCCAGTAACTACTGTTATATGATGTATTTTTATACTCTGATCAGATGTCAAGGGGTTTAAACCAAAGTATCAGCCATTTGTACAAGCTTTTGTTCTTCATCTATAAATTTTCATCAGATTTTTCTACAATTTAGTTAAGTGTTCTGCCTTTTTGCTTCTTTGATCACTAATCAAAATGTAACATGGCATATATAATGCAAATGTAAATTCCCCTTGATCATCTTAATGGCTTTATCTGGACACCATGTGTGGACCTGGTCAGGATCGTTATTTTGCTATCTTTTCTATTAGTTGAAATCTGCATTGGGGATCAATTGGTGACCACAAACGACATAGAATTAAAAAAAAAAACTTTTATTCACCTCAAGCAAGTTGTATTGCATAAGGGGCTACTGCGGTTGTTGGGCAGCAAGTTATTTGTCCACATTACATTTACATTTCTGCATGTTGGTACTGTTGACAAGACAGGGAGCAGGAAGGGAATTCCAAAGGCAAGCAGTCCGAGAAAAGAAGCTATCAGAGTAGAAAATCTTCCAGCATCTAGGTAGCTCTAGAGTGAAGGAGTGGGATTTAGTAGCTAGTCAGAAGTATTTTCGTTCAGGGGTTTTATCGAGGCACATTTTATGGAAGTACTTATAAAACAAGTGCAAGGATGCAACTCTGCGATGATGTAAACGTGCAGAACCTATTAGGTTAGAAATTATTTTTTGTCCTGTAGGTTAGTGGTTTGTACACACACTCAGATGTGGAAACAGTACTCCATGTATGGATGAATGGTGGCTTTATAGATCTATAGGATACAAATACGAATATTTATAATATTAATTTATTAGCACCACTTCACAACGATCATAAGCCGATTGGTTCCATCATATATTCCTCGAACTGTACACTGTCCATTCCCTTCACCCAGGTTGTCATGAAATCATTCCCTTATGGTCACCTGTCTGGTTTGGGTCTCTTATCAAATGCCTTAACTGACTGTTTCAAAAGTATCCTTTCTCTAACATCACATGATCTTGTTAGACCAATTACAGTTTCATATAATTCACCCACCCATCCCATGAACATCTCTTTACTTTACAAATCCTCTTTCTTTCATTATTGACTGCCAGATTTTCTCATAAGCTTTTGGTTAAATGGTTGTGTGAAATACTGAGTAGTCTTATGCAAGATTATACTTATCGGAATGTCGGATTTATTTTTTTAAAGGAAATCAAAATTTGACCTCAGTAAGTGGAAGAACAAACAGCTTATTCTAAGGATGAGTAATAATCAGGAGACGACATCCTTAATCATTTATAGGATGAACAAACAAATCATTCTAGACATGGATTTGCTTTGTTTATAAAAGTAAGAACAGAAGACACACTAGCAGACAATACCGGAATGTTTAAAGAGAGACTGAGTTAGGGTTTAGGATTATAGTTGGGGTTATTTATTTTGGTTCATCACACAGTTTACTCAGCTTCTCACATAAATGTCCTCCTCATCCTCTTTACCAAGTGCACATTGAAGATGTTCGGTTACAAAATCGTTAAATATATATAAAAGAATTTACTTCATCAATTTGCAAAAGCAGTTAATGAAAATCAATTTATATTTTATATCTAAAACTATGTTTGTTTCTTTGTTAACCACAACCGTGATTAATCTTAAAGCTTTTTCATATTCCATAATTGTATTTCCTCTGATGACGAATTATCTAAAGTTTTATGAATTGATATCTCGCATTTTTAGAATTAAGTCTATAACAAATAATTTTGAAGACAAGGTATTTTCTAAAAATATTTTTTTCAAGTTGAAGGAGCAGACACGGGTACCAACAATATAATGATATATATTACTAGTTGATCCGACCCGACGGTGCCCCGAAATATTTATACTTTAATTTTACACAGACCACACAATATTATTGTAAAACTCCAACAGATATATAAAGAATAAAATACATTGAAAAAATTTAGAAATGGGAGCTGTAGAGAATAAAAATATATTATAGACAGTATTTTATGGATATTATTATTTTTAAATACCCCTTCCAAAAAATGTTATTCTTTTAAAATATCCCCCTCTCCAAAAAAAATTGTTGATGTAAACAGTATTTTATTGAATATTTATTTGGGTTAAATACTTCGCTCGCTGAGTAATTAATGCAATTAAAGTTTTAAATTTTGTATGGAAAAATGTTACGCTTACCGAAAAAAAAATAATAGGTGAATTTGAATCGGTAAAAGTCTTCTTTAGACTCAACTTGCCGGGAGATTAACAAAAAAACTGAAGAAGTAGAAATTTTATGAATATTATTATTTTTTTAAATACTTTCTATTTATTAGATATTATTTTCTGAATAGTATTATTGTTATTCACTTACTAGAAAAAAATAAGATAAAAAACAAAGACATGAAGAAGTAGTATTTTATGAATTTTATTTTTTAAATACCTCCAATTGTACAAAATATTGTATGAATATTATTATTATAGTTAAGTCCTTTATTAATCAGTAAAAAAAGGTTAATATTTTCTCTATAAAATATTATGTTTACACAAAAAACGTGTATCGGTAAAATTCTAGTTTAAATCCAACTCGGAGATGAATACAAAAAATGAAAGTAAAGAATTAGTGTCGGTTAAATTTTATGAATGTTATTATCGTTAAATAAGAGCCCTACTAAAAGATCTGTAAAAGAAAAAAAAATAGTTTGTATTTAGTAAAGAAATCGTGTTGTATTTGTAAAATGAAAACAAACAAATGGAAATCGCTGTATTTGAAAACCATTCTTCATGAAGAAATCGCAAGCCGCTTGTATCCTTGAAAAATATATCATTCAAAATAATTTACCCCTTGTAACATCTAATGGAAACAAATGTTAGTGAAAATTAGAAGAAAAAGTATGTAACTTAGTATTACGGTTAGAATTAAATAATTTACAGTTTATTTGAAGCACAAGCAAGTGGTTATCAGATCGTCAAAGTATGAAGAAAAATTTTGACGAAAAGCTTAAACTCAAGATTCTCTTTAGGTTAGTACGGTAACATGTCTCCACTTCAACATTATGCCTACCCGGCCTAATTATTATTAAAAAACGAAAAAAAAAAAATTATATTCGTGCCAATAACTTAGTGACGGTAAAAAAAAATATATAGGCTAGTCCGAATCAAATATCGATATGTCAGACGGATTGCTATTTGGATCTGACTTTGAAAATCCAACAAGAAAACTTTATATGCCAGATTTTAATTTTTCGGACTACTATACACATCTTCGTTGTTATATTCACAACGTTTCGATCGATGTAACCTCAGACCTTTTTAAGGTACATCGTTTTTAATTTGGGAACCTCCTAGTCGAATTTGAGAATCTTTATGTCAAACTCGGGAACCCGGACAGAAATTCGAACTGAACACTTTAATTAATCCATAAGGTAGATTGCTCTCGTCCCCAATGATCAGATAGAAGTATTAATTCATGTTATTACTGACTTTACCTACAGAAGAAATTCGAACTGAACACTTTAATTAATCCATAAGGTAGATTGCTCTCGTCCCCAATGATCAGATAGAAGTATTAATTCATGTTATTACTGACTTCACCTACAGAAGAAATTCGAACTGAACACTTTAATTAATCCATAAGGTAGATTGCTCTCGTCCCCAATGATCAGATAGAAGTATTAATTCATGTTATTGCTGACTTCACCTACAGAAGAAATTCGAACTGAACACTTTAATTAATCCATAAGGTAGATTGCTCTCGTCCCCAATGATCAGATAGAAGTATTAATTCATGTTATTACTGACTTCACCTACAGAAGAAATTCGAACTGAACACTTTAATTAATCCATAAGGTAGATTGCTCTCGTCCCCAATGATCAGATAGAAGTATTAATTCATGTTATTACTGACTTCACCTACAGAAGAAATTCGAACTGAACACTTTAATTAATCCATAAGGTAGATTGCTCTCGTCCCCAATGATCAGATAGAAGTATTAATTCATGTTATTACTGACTTCATCTACAGAAGAAATTCGAACTGAACACTTTAATTAATCCATAAGGTAGATTGCTCTCGTCCCCAATGATCAGATAGAAGTATTAATTCATGTTATTACTGACTTCACCTACAGAAGAAATTCGAACTGAACACTTTACTTAATCCATAAGGTAGATTGCTCTCGTCCCCAATGATCAGATAGAAGTATTAATTCATGTTATTACTGACTTCACCTACAGAAGAAATTCGAACTGAACACTTTAATTAATCCATAAGGTAGATTGCTCTCGTCCCCAATGATCAGATAGAAGTATTAATTCATGTTATTACTGACTTCATCTACAGAAGAAATTCGAACTGAACACTTTAATTAATCCATAAGGTAGATTGCTCTCGTCCCCAATGATCAGATAGAAGTATTAATTCATGTTATTACTGACTTCACCTACAGAAGAAATTCGAACTGAACACTTTAATTAATCCATAAGGTAGATTGCTCTCGTCCCCAATGATCAGATAGAAGTATTAATTCATGTTATTACTGACTTCACCTACAGAAGACTATCACTGAGAACTGATTACTAACCAATGCCTTTACCTATTGCCCCACGTGTCGATGTGGACAATTCTAATATGAATTTTGGGAGCCTTAAACCTAATCTTGATTCAAACTTAAGCATGACAGACCAACGAAAATGATATTTAAAATTTATGCATGACAGACCACGAAAATGCTATTTCAAACTTAAGCATGACGGTTTTAAAAGAAAGATGTTGCACACAGTTTTTTTTAACTCTTCTATTTTTTATCCGTATTCCCGAGCAACGCCGGGTAGCCCTGCTAAGTTTTTTT
This sequence comes from Sepiola atlantica, assembly GCA_963556195.1. NCBI lineage: Eukaryota > Metazoa > Mollusca > Cephalopoda > Sepiida > Sepiolidae > Sepiola > Sepiola atlantica. The sequence goes on along the minus strand of OY744519.1, from coordinate 112,676,920 downwards.
TTTATTTAGTAACGTTTATAAAAGCACTTCATAGCAGCCGTTCTTAATGTTGTATGTGATACACATTAGATTAAACTTATATTTCGTCTTATACCTATTTTTATTCTTCAAATTAAACCAAGGCCCTCTTAAAATTGCAATTTCCCCTTGGAATATGGTAACACCTACATTGCAGATGATTACTTAAATTTATTATTATTTTTTAATGATTTTGTTACTTATAATCATAGCTGAAACTAATGTTTTCTTCCTTTCAAAAAATATATGCAAATTTTAATAAGTACTGAAATCTATTCATCTATGTTTCTAAGTTGGAATAGTTGTGTCTTTTTATCAACTTTTTATAGGATCTAACAATTTTTATCGATCTGAGATAAAGAATAAAGGAAATAATTAGAATCCATCATGCGTTGATGTATTATTATCAAAACTTCTGTCATCATCAGGGTATAGCGTATAAAGTTAGTGAGAATTGTACGATTCGAATGACTTATTAGTCATTCATTTATTTATATTTTTTTCAAATATGAATTCCAATTAAAACTAGAATAACGAATTTACTAAATAATGTGTACTTATGTGATTTGTTTAAGAAATAATATTTGTTTTTATATTAAGATTTGTTCTTTTTATCTATTTATATTTATTAGTTTCTATTTATTTATTTATTTATTTCTATTTTATTATTTGTTGTTATTATTTTTTATATTATGTATTATATGTGAGCATGATACGAAATTATATTTTATTTCGTTAATTTCTTTTCTGCAATTTAATTGCATTTTACAAGTAAAGATATTTTAGCAATTTTCTAATCTCTAATAAGGTAAGTCATTTCATAAACTAAATGTGTTTTATTTTGTAGATTCGTAAGTTGGGCAGTGTTATTTTTATATACTAGATTACTAGGCTTTAGTTTTTCAGAAGACGATTATTATATTTACTTTTCTTGATATTTTATTTGTGTTCATTTTCCTTCGAAAGTGCATTTGAAATCCAGCCTTTTTGCTATAGGATTGTTAAACACTGATGTCCCACCTACATTGACGTTTTTTGTTTTTGTTTTTGTTTTTTTTTGTTTGTAAAACTTAATTATGTTCTACAAAACCAAAAACAAAAACAACAGCCCCTCTCCCTTTCTCCCTCCCCTTTTTTATTTTTATTTTTCCTACCCTACTCCCGGTCCTGGATATGACCTTAAACTACATCCGATGGTGAGATCCGGCTTACGGACTTTGAGGAATGTGGAGCCTCCTCTTAATTACCATTGCTCCCAGGTCCACCCTGACCCGGAGTGGTAGTACCTGTTAGGGTCCCAACTATGGGTTAAATAGAAACAGATATTAAAAGGGGAAGGAAACAAAAAAGAGAAGAAAACAAGACCAGATTCGGCATTAAATAACCCAAAAAGGGTTGATATGCCGTAAAACAAAACTACCAAACCAAACTACCACACTGATGTCCCAGTTTAAAGATGTCATTTATTTTGTGCGTTTCTTGCTTCATTTGATATTCTTTCATTCTGACTTGCTTTTCTCACTCTGTTTATTTCCTTGATTTTATTATCAAATACACCGAGCTTTTGATTATTGATAGCTTAAGCTGATCCACATTGTCATGGATCTTCAGATCCAATCGTTTTGAAGTGAACATAGAAATATCAGGATCTCTGCATCCTATTTGCATAAACCTATTTTATTCAGTCCTTGAAAAATCAATATTCTCTCTAAATGAAAATCCCTGACCTTTTATTTCGGTTGGGAAGAAATGATTCAATAAATGGAATAAACAAATGTGTGCAGTTGGTGAAGAGGAAGAAAAAGAAGAAGAATTTAGAGAAGAAAAGGGTAAAAATAATAGAGAAAACGTGAATAATAAGTTGTAGAGAGTGAATGTATAAAAATCTGAGGAGAAAAAAAAAATCAAGAAAATTGGAAGTAATAAGAAAATAGATTTATGAGGGAAAATTTTTACAAAAAAGTTCACAGCATAGCAAATTGTATTCATAAATAAAATAAGATGTGGCACAAGGCCGAAATTAGGTGGGGTAAAATGGGGATCGGCTGTCGTTCTCTTGGTCTATTCTCTAAGCTGGTTTCAGTCACCAAAATACCACATTCACTCTGTGGGTAAAACCTACTTGACATTATCCCCAATGATTTAACGTTTTTTTATTTACAAAAAATATATGTACAAATTCATCGGTTGGGGGGGTACTAAAAGACAACAGACATTGCTGAAAAATAAGATGCTAAGTGTGGTGGTTAGTAGGACCCTCCCAAATCTATCCAGGTATGAGTTGCCTACTGTTTACCGGGTTGTTTTAAAAACCCAAACCAAGCAAGACAGTTTCTAATTCAAGGAAAAACTGGGATCAGGGCTCATTTGTACTACTAGCTAAGAAACTTTGCTAACTGGGATGGGGTCTTATAAGACCTCAGGTCGGTGCCCACCATGCCTAGGCAGGGAGCATGTACTCAAACTGGGTTCGTCCAAACACACATAAACTAGCAGTGTGTATCCACCTTCTTTTAAACAGCGAAGTGTGTAGTCTCCTCCTATCGCATCTGATCTTGACTTTAAGCTGATGTTTAAAGTGAGAAATCAGATCATAATCAGAAAGCGACTCACTCCCGTTCCCTATGTCTCAGTGTGAGATCTACACAACAAATTTAGCTACGGCTAGGATCATGAGAAACACCATTCGTTTCTCCCTGGGCCACGAAGGTATCACATTGTACATTACAGATGTTACATCACAGGGTACCAACTGCTCAGGGACGATACGAGCCATCACCTCATTGACATACTTCCAAAACTCATGCAGCTTGGTGCAATTGAAGAAAGCATGCTCTTCCGTTTCTTCCTCAACATCCGTGCAGCACAGGCACCAAGGGTATAGGCTGATTTTAGCTTTGCATAGTTTGTCATTAAGGGGCACTACACCCCTGACCAATCGTCAGATAAGAAAAAAACCAGAGTTATTGAGATGACTTCGGCCTGGTGCCCAACTCCACTGAGAGCGGATCTCCTCCCCCGACCATCCCAGTCGTTCCCCAAGCGGATCCAAAGTGGTCCCCGCCACTAGCTCACAATATAGCGTCTTTCTAGACCGTGCAAGGTGACTGTAACCCGGCACTGATCTGAACGCAGATTGGCATTCGTTGAAGAACTGTGATTGTCCCCTTGGTCTACGTCAGCCTTCAACCAAATGGTCAGGGATGAGGTTGGGAAAGGCTTTCTCAACTTCAGGGCCCCACATAGACTCTTCTACAAGGTTCGGCTCAGGAATGACAGTCTCTCGGCATGTCGATGACTTGCCAAGTCGAGCATCACCAAACCCCTCCCCCTCATTCGGACGTTGAGTGCAGACCTATCTATGGACTAGCAGATTCTGGCCCTGCCACAAAAGTTTGCCAAGCAGTTCGCAGGAAGAGGTAGTACAGCCAATCGGAAAGGAAAGATGTAAGCAGTGCACGCCTCAGCTCTACCTTCAAAGTAGAGTCCCCTTCGAAGCCAAATCCTCACTGACGCTTTGACCATCGACTGTTCTTCCAACCAGTCCTTTCAAGCTGGAGACCTGGTCCGAACCATACACCAAGGATCCGAACCGGGCAGCCCGACAAATTAAAAAGGCCCAACAGCACAGCTGCGCTGGTCCAAGCAGCCAACTTTAGGCCATTGGATTTACTGATGTTGACTACGGCCCCTGTGGCTTCTTCGTATTGTTTGAGTATCTTAGTCACTGCGATAATGTCTTGAAAGCTGGACATGCACACTGTGACATCATCAACATATGTGAAGACCCAAGCTCATAATACCATGTAGGGTTGATCTCGCCGCCCTGTCACTTAGCTTAGAAAAAAATGAAAAGTTTTGAGTTGGTTAGAAAAAGAAAAATAGAAACATACATAGAATTAAAAAGACAAGCGGAAAAGAAAAAGACGAAATACAAGGTAGAATCAAAGATCTAGAAATTGCCTTAAAAAGAAAGAAGAATGAAAAAAAAGATGTAGAAAAACATGAAAAAAGCAAAAAGAATGTTTTTGAAATTCAGAAGAGTAAATGAATAGAAGATTGAAAATGAAAAACAAAAATGAAAAAAGTTTTTCCAAACATTAAGAAAATGAAAGTAAGATAGAAATGGGGAAAATTAAATGAATGAAGCCAAGTATAGTTAAGATTTTTTGTCATAAAATGCTTTATTTCATAAAGCAGAAGTTGACCTGCAGTTTATCGTTTTTCAGATGATGAAATTCTTTTATCTAAAATTACATCTGATTTTATTATTTCTATTTCGGAGAAAATATTTGAGTGATTGTTTTAGCTTTACCAACACATAAAATTGTTAATTACACTTTATTTAGACATTATGGTCAGTAATTATTAATATATAAGATGCGATAGGGTTATACTTGATCGACCAATGAAAATTGAAAGCAAGTGTAATAAGGTAAAATCATAAGTTAGCTCACTAGTATTTATCTCCCTCTCACCGTGGGAAGATGTGACACAAGATCAGAAGGTGAGGAATAAGAAAAAACAGGGTACAATAGCAGGTATACTCTGGCCTCACAAAAAATGCCTGAACAGCCCTGGTAACAGCGTGTCAGGTGATTAGCAATAAACTTACCTCTTCGCAAAGCGAGAAGGTAAAATCTGAGATGGTGGACCTCCTAGCATTGCAGAGAACGATACCTAAGCCAGACAGAGTACGGTAGGGTTTTGTAGCAGTAGTGCAACCCACACAACTGATTGTCAAAGACGTATCCTCGAAAGGTATGTAGAACAAAAAGACTTGGAGATAATCTCCCTTGAATAAGGAACTCTTCAGTCTAAGATTATCTCCTTTGACTAAGAAGTATCCAGTCTATAGGTAATTATGAATAGTTTTCTATGGTTGTACACAACTATTCTAAGCTGAATAAATTGTAATGTTAGACTAGAGAGTACTTATTCAAATGAGATAATATAATGCAAGGGATGTAACTGATGATGTTAGCATAGTATATATTGTCTTAAACACTGGTAAAATAGGCATTTTTGGTTTATTCTGTTCGAATATTATGAGATATAAGCTCCAGATTTTGAACTGAGGAAAACAAATGTAATTATTTGAAAGGCTGTGGCTTTTGACTGAACATAGAGGCTGAAGAAAATTAAGTTTGGGAAAAAAAATAAAAATAAATAAGATGACAATTTTATATATATATATATATATATATATATATATATATATATATATATATATTATATTCTATGCTGGAGTTAGAGAAAAATAAAAGGAGAATGTTACTCTACATAATGATCTGCATAGAACAATGTGGCTGTATTGAATGAAATTAAGATAAAATGGAGGGAAAAACGTGAGATAGGAAAAGACAAATTCTTTGAAAAGGCAAGAATAACAAAGAAATGACAGAATATAAAACAGGAAGAAAAGCAATGGACAAAAAATGAAGGTTAACCTGAAAAGACAAAATGAAATGAATAAAAATAAAAATGATTTTAGACACAAAGAATGAAATTGTTCATAGAAGGGAAAAGGTTGAGATGTACTTATATGTGTATCTATTCAAACAAGCAGGCAGACATGAGAATCACAGTGCTTAATCTGACCATATATCTTGTTGCTTTTGTCTGGTGAATATATTCTAGACTGTTTCCTGAAGTCAATTTATAGAATAAATTTGTATTTGTTCTTAGTTCTTGTTAGACTCAATGAAATATATTTTTTAAAAGAACTCATTTTGGAAGGAGTAAAAAGAAAATCAATGAAAAACTAATTTTACATCTCAGAATTGGTTGACGGTCGGCTTCAATGGTTATTTATGAACAAATATTAATTATGCTAAGGAGTTTCAACGTTTAAATATAAATATTATTACAATGTCAAAAGATAAGATATCAGCTTTGTATCTGTGAGTTTGAAATGCCACATATTTAAATGCATTTCTTAGACTTTAACTGAAATTATTCATTATCTGCTTATTAAACCAATATAATATCTATATTTTTTGGATAACAAATTTTCGTTATTATTTTCAATTAGCAGGCTTCACACACTCGCTATTTCTTCGCAATTTAATACCTATTCATTACTTGAAATCATTGAAACTAAACTAATCGATAAAAAAAGACACAACTCCCCCGCTCTCTTTCTCTCTTTCTCTATCGATAAGAAAAGTGGACAAAACAAATCGATAAGAAGATAAAACTAATCGATAAGAAAAAGTAGACAAAAATCTCTCTTTTTGTTCTGTTTTAATAGTAATAAGGAAATATCTTTTGTATCTATATTAAAAATGAAAGAAATTCCTTCCTTAGTTTTTATTATTATTAGGTATTATTGAAGTTAAGCCTCTCCTACTTTACACATAAAATTTAAATTTGCATACGTAAATATTCTTTCCTTTCTTTTATTATAAGTTATGATTAAGATTAAGCTTTTATTATATTGATTTTCGAACTATTTTCCTCATTTTGGTTTTCAGCTATTTTGGCCTCCAGCCTTCTTTGGTTTGCTTGTGTCAAACTCTGGAAGCATCATGAAATTTTGAACTCAATCTTTTACTGGAACAATGTTAGCATCCCGTGGCATTCTTTCAGCTAATTTTTTAAATCATTTTGCTGTCTATGTTCAGGATTGAACTCAGAACCTCAATATTATCTGCACACTTTAACAAACGTACCAGCCGTCTCACCCATGTGACTCATTGACTAGTTAGAGTGAAATTTTGAGATTTGTAAGCATATTAAAGTTTTCCTTCATTTAAGGCTCGTATATTGTGTTCATCTCTGTACTTGGCCTGCTGGGTAGATTGGTACGTCATAGCACGTGAAGTGTTTCTTTAAATTTCCTCACTTTTCAGTTATGCTCACTGTCTACTAACTCAACTTCACCCCACAAAAGAGTAACCATCGTCCTGAAGGATGGAAAATGGTGTTCATCAAAGGGAAAAGGTTGACCACCTACCTGGGATGGCCAATGGGAGCTATTAGAAAAAGCAGCAAGGTCATTTAATAAGTCAAATGATGCCCCTGTTTACTCTTGGTTTCAGCCTTAAATTCACTGAATTACCAGTTTTGTTCTTTTTAAATTTCTATATTTTCAGTTTTCAAGTAAAATTCAATGAAGTAAGACGTCATCTTTGCAGTTCATGAATGTCCGACATGAAATGGTCGTAAAAGTACCTAATACAAAGTAACTACCACATTGCCATTCTCATAAAATTCAACTTGATAAAAGTTGTCTTTAACCTTGATAGAAAACATTGTGTCATTTGAAGATGCAATTAGGTAAAACTTAAAGAAAAAAGTTACTGTTTGCAATTGCAACAGCAGACAGGGAGACCAACAGACAGACAGAGACACCTCATTTATATCATAGATTAAAAAAGGAGAGCATAAACTAAAAATCCTGTTTGCTAATGTAGGATTCAGTTGACAGTCCTTCATTTTCAATTACAAATCATATTTTTTCTTTTAGGATACCAAAGAAACACATGGCTAGCATGTCTTCTTTTTTATTCATGTATTTGATGATCGCCTGCCTGATAATGCGACTCATGACAAAGATAAATATACAAAATTAGGTTCTTCTTTTTTCTTCTTCTTCTTCCCGAAGAGGGCTATTCACACTTTATTTAAGCATCCTCAAAAGGCCTCTTCATTTGATTACACCCGACATCTTAATGGTTCTTTATGCCAAAGTCTACTCAATATTTTTTATGTCTATAAATGTCTATTATTATTAGGAGAGTAGAATGTGGACTTTGGGTTTTCTTTCAGCAACCTTGTAACTCTCGCTTCCCTTATTTCGTCCTTTAGTCCTCACATTCCATGAGCGATGTTTCTGACAAAGGATGAAGAATTGCTGTTTTCTTGGTCGAAATCTATCCATATAACACTTAACATATGCTAGTTTTTGACCAGGAAGTATTTTTTTAGCTCCTTACACCAAGTGGCTTCATGCCTTGTCTGGAGCGATTTCCATAAAAAGAAAAGTAGTGTCAAGACTACCCAATTAGCCAGGCTTTGGCGAAAATGTAAACATCAGAATATGTCATCCTCTGGGCGTCTCTGCCGCAGTGTGTGTCAAGCAAGAACAGTTAAGGCATGGAAGCAGCCAAACCTTCCTCTACTTCGTATGCAACTACTGCGCCTTGTTGCTCTGAATATCTGGTCAAATTAGTGCAATTCTACTCAATATTTTTGGAGACTATAAGTGTTTATTGTTTTTGGTTTTATCATCAATATTTAACACTTGGCATATCAAGAAGGTTTGATGTCAATTTAATTATCTATTCATTGTTTGTTGCTAAAGGGCAACATTTATCCCCTACACATATTTAGAATAGACTAATACTGTAACATTGTAAAAATATGGATCATATTGTTACATATTGTTACAGTATTACAGAAAAATAGAGATAACACGACAGAGGGATACTTGGAGTTGGATTCGGTTTAGTTAGATAGCATTTGTTGCCTTATTTTGACTTCTAGAGGCACTCACCAATGGGGTATTTCTGTAATTTTAATTTTACATCTAATCATTGTTTCAAATGTTTTCAGCTACAAGATAATGTTAGCAAAAAATTAATCAAGTCAAGCTCTTGATCGTTATATAAAGATTTTGATTTTCTTAACTTTTCAAATCAGTAGTCGAATTGGGGAAATTCATTTCATAAGGTTTTGTTTTACATATTTTGTTATTTAAATGTTCCACCTTTTCATTTTGTGATCCGAGATCTGATCTGTTAAAATTTAAAGTATTTTTGTTGAAATATATTGAAACCAATCTCAGACGGGATCAAATCATTGTTATTTAAGATAGAGTTTTAATTTGATTCACACCAAAGATTTATGTCTCTATTGTTTCAACATCTTTTGTATATGAGGTAACGGAAGCCAAATATTAAATTGAGAAGCAAAGCAAAAGTTAATTTGTCAAAAATCCTTCTTGTTTTTCTTTATTGACCCAACCTTAATAATTCTTATTGATTATTTCTGAACAGTTTAAAATGGCAATTGATTGAATTTTTAAAACTTTCTTTTCCAATCTATTTCTGAACTGTTGTCATTTATTAATCTTTCAAGAGGAAAGGAAGGCAACAATGATTCTTTTCCAGATCAAACTCAATTTAGATCCTTTTTTCAGTTACATTCTCTTTCATATTATGGACGATTGTCTAATTGATACTTTTGTAATCTATGCTAAATACATGTTATTTATACATATCTGTTTAATCTTACAAATATATATATATATATATATATATATATATTTCGCTGCATGTAATTGGCTATAGAAACATTAGTATTTTTTAATATTAAAATATACTTCAAAATCTATGAATTCTTTTATGAGTTCTCCATTTATGTTCAACAGAAAAATATCATTTTTCATGAAAGATGGTAATTAAATGCTAATCATCTCCGGATGTTGAGGTATAATTTTCAGGATCTGAACTTTTTATCATGTCTAATCAAGAAATAATAAATATTTTATGAATTTGATTCTATGTTCTCTTGGATGCCATCTTGAAAATGCAACGATTACAGTAACCAGTAGTACAAGGAGTCATGAGTATATATGCATTTGACACTTTTTGGGGGTGCCATATTGAAAAAGTGGGAAAGGGATATCTGTTGTGTTTTAATTTGTTATTACTCACTTCATTTGGAAACTATTTTGATCAGTTTGCCAACATTTACTTCTGAGCTTGACCTGTTTCTGTTTACGAGGGCAGAGTTAGACACAAGGTCGGTTTTTAATGTGGGGAATATCCAGCTCTGCATAAAGGGGCACTCTGGACTGGAAAAAAATGAAAATTGCCTCAGTCTACAAGGACCTCTCCTTCACTGACCAAAGATAGTAACAATGAAGTGCAGCACCAGAACAGACACTACACTTTGCTCTTAGTCAACAGATCTGTTGTTATGGGTTAGGGTAAGGGTATAATAATAGTTTAGTAGTAGTCCTTCAATCTCAAGAAAGGCATATTGTGTATTCGTGAGGAGTGAACCTGAGAGTGACTCAATAGTCCAATTCTAGGCAAACAGGACATTGGTAGCATGTAGACATTACAGGGTTGAGATTTGTTTCATGACATTGCTTTCAAATTATTTTGGTTTTGTTGTGATCCTCCTCCTTAAAGTTCTCTATAATATAAGGAGAGTAGAAAGTAGACCTTGAGTTTACTTTCGACAGCCTCGTAACTCTCACTTCCCTAATTTTTTTCTTTAGTCCTCAGATTCCATGAGCGATTTTTTGACAAATGGGGAAGAATTGCTGTTTCCTGGGTTCTATCCATCTAACACTTATCACTGGCTAGTTTTTGATCTTGAAGTAGTATTTTTTTAGCTCCTTACATCAATTGGCTTCATACCTTGTCTGGAACGATTTCCATAAAAAACAAAAATACGGTCTTATTCACTTTAGTTCTTTTCAGCTTTGATAATTTTAGTCCGGACATATCATACCACCGAGAAATTTCCTTCAACACATACCTGGTGTTTCAATGCCCTCTATTTTATATGGCTCTATTTTCTTTTATTCACTAAATTTACTTTGTAATACGGTGGTTATTCATTCTTTGGATATGGTAAAAGAACTTGGAATCATTGCCCGAATAATACGAATGTTGTCTTATAAAGAAGTTCGATGATAGTTTATTCATCCTGCCATTCGATTTCTGAGCATTAGTAGAAATAATCTTACTGTTTTAGATGTTTTCTTGTAAATTATCGATATTTTGTAGCCGGGTTAAATTGATGGTAGGACTAAAGCATTTTTATATTTTTAGTTGTAGTATAGCGCAGTCATAAATGTGTTTAAAGTAAATGCAAACTGTTGAGCAATAATTGTTGAATATATATCTTTACTCTTAATTAACATAGTGGTTTTTGAACGTACGCACTCTAATACACACGAATACACTGCATGCATATATAGGTTTCACATGTATGCACGTGTAAGTGTTGCGTTCTCAACCTTGTGTCATATATGCAGCAACCAAATTGCCGTAATCACTGCAAAAAACATTAAAGCTCACAAATTGTTATCGATACCTTGGTTACTAAACGTTCTCCTTACGATCCTTCCAGACCGAGGGATGCTATCCTGTAATTAAAGCTTCATTCGTACCTTCATAAAGTATAACTAGAGATAAAACTGATGGAAGACAGCGGACATTTATTCAACTTGATCTTCATTCAAAATCACTGACCAGTGGGAGAAGGGATAGAGAAAGAGATATCGAAATCACTAATTAATTATATGTTGTCGACCCATGTCATTCCACATTTGAACGTCTGGCGTACTTCCAAACAGGCTGTCTTATCTATAACCCTCTCTCTTTGAGCTATGTGACGTCATATCTGTTTCTAATCATTGCCACAATGTAAGCAACCTTCAACGCGAGATCATCATGTTTAGCTCGGCTAACCTCTCAACGTTTTTCCATTTTCTGTTGTTTTCAACTAACTAAATTATATACTTAGGGGATATATCCACTCAATATCTAACATTTGCATCTGATAGTACAGTGAAAACTTAGCAAAGCATCTACATAAGAATTCCATCACGTTTTTGCTGGTTTCATTGTGTTAACTGTCCATTGTCGAATAGTGCATCAATTTCTTTTCAAAATACACATACATATACATCCTTTACACACATATATATATATATATATATATATATATATATATATATATAAACACCTATTCTAACAGTATAGTGTCTCAGTATTAAGTGCTCGTATCTGTATAATAAAAAGTATTTAACATATTTGACTCTTGTTTATATGAGAGTTAGAAAGCCTTTTAAATTGTAAGTAAATTCTCTGGCTTACAAAATTAAACCACTCCGAAGTTGATGTAGCGTTTGCCCTTATTTAATTCTTCCACATTAGAATTTGTAATTTTACTAAAACCTAACCAACTGTTTTTGTCTATATCAGCAAAGAAATAACACTTTCAACAAAGATAGTATCAAATAAAAGAATGTCTCTTCTCTGGCTAAAATGCCTGAGAAAATATAGGCTTTTACTTCACTTTATCTTTTTTCTTTACGTTTTAATGATTTTCATTGTTTATTTTTTGGCAAAAAGCAATCATTACCTACATTTATGTCTGTGCATGCCAATGTATAAGAACAAATATATAAAAGGAAAGTATATATATATATATATATATATATATATATATATATATAAAGAACAGGAAAATAAAGATATAGTGTATACTTTTAAAGTAGAACCTGTCATGAAAGAATTCATGCCTGATATATGATATATAGTAGTTATATAGTCAAGTGAAAGATAAGAATAAAGATTGTAAAATACAATATCTATTGAGTCATCAGTTGCTCAAAACAAGGTGTTCAGCCCCCACCCAACCTTTCTTTACATCACCTGTCTACCCCTTTTCACTGCTGCCACCTTACTGCCTCCTACTTTTTTAAACACAACCCACTGAATTTCAATTTTGATAACGGCTCACTGAATTTTTTTATTTCTGTCTCAATGCTAGTTTTTACTAGCTCATTACCTGGATTGAAACTACCTCTTATTCTCTCACTTTGAATTCAACTCCTTACCATGTTTCACCTCGAAATGTGCAGTTGCCATTGCCGAGAGGTAACAAGCATTCCGTAAATTCGGCCACCATAAGTCAGCTACTAATAGAAATAATTTTATAGAGTCAAGAAATAATTGCAAGGCCGTGATAGTAGAAGCGAAGAAAAAGTATAATGAGTTAACAAAAAAACGCATCCAGTCACAGAAATTAGGTACTCGTGATTTCTGGAAAATCTACAATAGTGTAGTGAATAATGGTCAATCAACGATTCCCCCACTATCAAACCACAATGATGTCGCTTGCACGGACACTGATAAGGCTGAACTACTTGCCCATCGCTTCGCTTCTAACTCTACTTTGGACTCAGATAACCACCCCCTCCCCAGATTCCCTTTGCTGACCGAAGCCACACTTGATAACCTGGTCATCACCCTATCCCAGGTCAGAGACGTCATTAAAAAACCTTGACACCTCCAAAGCTTGTGGGCCTGATCTTATACCAGTAATAGTAATAAAGAAATGCTCTGCTGAACTGGCCCCTGTCCTCTCCAAACTCTACAATAAGTGTCTAGCTGAATCTTGCTTCCCCGATAGCTGGAAAATTGCCTCTGTGGTACCAGTCTTCAAGAACTCTGGGAATAGAACCGATCCTCAAAACTATCGCCCAATCAGTCTGCTGCCGATCTTTGCTAAAATCTTTGAATCCCTAATCAATCTAGCGATAGTACGGCACTTAGTTGATGCTAAACTTCTTTCCGACCGCCAGTATGGATTTAGACAAGCACGATCTACTGCAGACATCCTAACGGTCATCTCTGAGCGCATGTATCATGCACTCGACGGGGCAGGAGAAGCTAGAGCAGTAGCCCTAGATATATCCAAAGCCTTTGACAAGGTTTGGCATAAAGGGTTTCTCCTGAAAATACGCTCATACGGTATTAGTGGGCAATTACTTAATATAATTAGATCCTTCCTAAACAAAAGAAAAATCCAGGTTGTCCTCGATGGCCGCTCATCTATGCAAGATGACATAAATGCTGGTGTACCCCAGGAATCTATCCTTGGACCCTTGTTGTTCCTGATCTATATAAACGATCTCCCTGATGGCATAGAGTCTGAGATTGGTTTATTTGCTGATGACACCACCCTTTACTCTCGCCATGTTGGTAAAACCGACGCAATCATATCCGAGGCAATGGCTGAATCTTTAGAAAATGACCTCCAGGCTGTAGTGGATTGGGGTCACAAATGGTTGGTAACTTTTAATGCCGCAAAGACAAAGCTCCTTTCCTTCAATAATTACAAGGAACCTTTGCAACCACCGATAGTCATGGCAAATAACACCCTACTTGAAAGTTCATCATTCAAACTCCTCGGCTTAACCTTCACAGGTAACATCAATTGGAACAAATACATTGAAGACATTGCCAAGGCTGCCGCAAAGAAGGTTGGCTCCCTCTACCGTGTTAGTAAACTCCTCACACCTTGCATTATCCTGTATCTCTACAAAGCAACCATCCGCCCATGCATGGAGTATTGTTGTCACATCTGGGCTGGCGCATTATCTACTAGTCTCTCCCTCCTTGACAAGGTCCAAAAAAGAATCGCAAACCTAATAGGTCCCTCACTGTCAACCAAGCTCCAGCCTCTGTCCCATCGCCACAATGTGGCATCCTTGTGCTTGTTTTACAAATACTTCAATGGATTATGCTCCAATGAATTGGCTACTCTGGTGCCCCCTCGACGGAAATTCGCTAGACTAACTCGACAATCAACTAAATCTCATTCATTCACTGTGGAAGTCCCCAGATGTCGGAGAGCCTTCTACTCAAATAGCTTATTTCCTCGTACTGCTGGCCTCTGGAACTCCCTTCCTGCCCCCTGTTTCCCCGACAGTAAAGAAATGCAGAAGTTTAAAACTAATGTAAACAGACATCTCGCTGCGCAGATCCCAGTCTATGTTGACCGCCCCCTGTCTTCTCCCCTTTTCTTTTTTCTCAGTAGCCCTTTACGTCTACAGTGGCGGCCTGCCTTGTTTGGGGTGAACTATATTAAAAAAAAAAAAAAAAAAACTATATTTGGAAAGCCCATGGAAATCTAAAATGGCATTTAATGCACAACTAACATCGTAAACTTTTACATTGCAACCTTTTCTAACTGGATTATTTGGGCCTTTTAATGGTTTGGCTTCTCCAAATATTCAATGGATTTTACAAGTTTTTATGCCAATTATTCCTGGATTTACCGTTTTTAAACCTGCTGCTACAATTTTCATGACGCCTTCAACGATGATCTTTTTCTAATATTTTCAACCTCTTCTCTTTGCACTAGACATTTTATATTTATCTTTCTCTTATATTATCGTTATATCTTCTCAAATCATGACTTTTTGTAATTTCCTTACCAACTTATCTGTTTGTATTCCTCTGACGACAAGATTTTATTCTTTGAAAAACCATGGTTTAAGGAAGGAAAAATAGATATCTTTTATTTGAAACACCTTGTTTTGAGCAACTGATGACTTAATAGACATTGTATATTTACAATCTTTATTCTCATCTTTTAGTTAAGGTGATATAATACTACTATATATAGATATATACTTTTGTTTTCATTTAACTTCAGTAAGTTCTCATAAATCAAGGGGTCTTTTTCTGGGACTAACACTTTATTTCTATATGAGATACATATATATCCGAGTGTTGAATCTAGATTTCTCCTCTATCTCTCAAACGTTGAGTGAGTAAAGCAGTGAAGAACATTATTTTCCTCTCCCCAATTGGCCACTTAACTATGTTATACTTTATCTTTATTGTGCTCAATTCTGAATCTTGCTAGATTCCAGCAAAATAATTAATCTGGTCTGGTGGAGTATCCAGCTATATGTTGTTACTTGAGAAAACATCACTAGGAGAAAGCGCACCATTTCACATATGAGCCAGTGTATAGATGCGTCGAGGGGATCTTATTTGGGCTTCACATACTATGTTGTTTTGAATATTTCGTCATGGTTTACTTGTATGGTGAAGTATCCTCATGCCAGGTTGTCCTGACAAAACCTTGTTTTTTAGATGTTCGCAAATTGAGCTGATGTCAGAGAGATGCAAGGTGAGCCTACAGGAAAGTGTTGTGGTAGTAAAACCGATTTAACAATTAGTTCTTTTTATTATTGTGTGAGATACATTCTCCCAAAAGCCATTGAAACTTATATATAACATTGTTTTTTTCCTACAGTGTTTTGTGCGGGAATAATTATGATAAAATAATAATTAAATATATAATTATTATCTATTATAAAAAAAATGTAAAACTGTAAACCTTGTAGTTGACAATGAATCTTTTCATACTTTTAATCATTTAAAATTAGAGAATTTTCCCATTTTAATGAAGTTTTTAGCATTAATGTATTAAATTATATATTTCTTAATAGAAGCTTTCATATTTAACAGCATAATGATCTTGAAAGACGTATATTTTTGATGGAAATTGAGTTTGGGTCAGATTAACGCACATGTGCAGTAATAATTTATTTTAGTATGTTTTTACTGTTAAAGACAACTTTATATCTCTTTTCTGACAACATTATAAGTAAGAGAACGATGAATAAAGCTTTCAGATAATAATAAATGAATAAGGCGTTCAGACCACTGGTAAAATAATCCATTCCAGTTAGGTTGATTAGAGATAGATGGTACCATCTCTACTTGTAGTCTATTTTTACCAAAAGCTTTCGTTTGTCCGAATTGGACAGTAGCTTAGACAAACACTTGCTTAATACCAATGGTCAATACCAATCATCTATTCATTCCAAGCATTTAATTATCAAATAATTAACCCTTGTTTAAAAGCACTAGTTTCATGGCATTTTATCTTTTTTCTTTTTATAGAGGGTGGAGCAAGATTTTCTTTATTGCGCCATTAAGTATATTTATCTTTCAGGAAAGAATCACTCTTTTATTTGATACTACTTTTCGTTGGCGAGGTAGATTTCAAAATCGACTCTGAAATCTGGTGGGGCTTGATCTCTTCTGTTCTGTACAGAATCTTTCTTACAGATTTGACGTTGGTAGTCTCTCTCTACTCTATCAGCATTTCCATGGAGGATGCCCAACTGAGCTCTAATCTCTGGTTCCTTCTTATAAGACACTCACAACAAACACTATTTTTGTCTACCACAGCGAAAAAAATATCAGAAACCTTATATCTTTTCGAAACATAGACAAACTTATTAAGTTCAGTATTACTCAGCATTTTTATGAAAATGACAAGTTCAGTTATCAGGCTGAGTCGTTGAGTGAATGGTGCCGTGCCAGACCTGCTACCACTGAAGAGCAAGCATTTGAACATTCATGCCAAGAAAATCTGAAGATTTTTTTAGAGAAAATAATAAAAAAGAAACGTACGTGTGTGTTTTGAACTACAAGAAGCCATTCTTGTAATAATAGTTATTGCTTTTATTGATTTTTTAACAAACGAAAAATCATGATTTTTTTTGCCACTTCAGTAAAACAATCATAAAATAAACAAATTATTTTATTATACGTTTGTCTGGACATTTTGTGGGGGAAATTTTTCATATTTTTTAAAATCATTTTCAATATCTTTCTATGACAGACATTTCCTGACAAAAAAAAATAAACAAATAAATTGTCGAATTTGACATGTCATTATCATGTGTTAATTTCAGAAAATGGTGGAGAAAAAATTGCCTCTTTTTCCATTGAAAGGGTGAGGACATTCTGTGTAAAAAATATTTAACTATTTACCATATGTTTTCATGTTTTTAATTCAATGATGAATTAAAATATTATTTGTAACTCAGGTTTAATCGAAGTAAAATTCTTCTTTCTAATTTCATGTATCCATTTTCCAAATGAATCAATTAACTTCAGAAAAGAAGACACACGTCTACAGTGGCGGCCTACCTTATTTGGGGTAAAATATGTTAAAAAAAAGAAAATTATGAGTACAATTTTGAACAGCACACAAAATAGGCAGATTTTTTTTAGGGTAAATGATCTGACCTAATCAGACATGAATAAAAAAAAAAATGACGAATTAGATTTATTTATTGTGACGTCAGGAAACTTCATATTTATATCGTTTCATGTAGATCTAACGACAATGGTCATGTACTTCAGAATTACGCATTTGCAAATCACATGGTTTTAGATAAATGACGAACAGAGGGTGTTCGGGACAAATTTGACACTTTGGAAAGGAAAGAATAAACGACATATATTGACCAATAATAAATGTATTCTCAAAATTCGAAATGCATCTCTTAGATGTACTTTTGCCGACTACAGCTCATTTGAAGAAGCCACCACGCCCTGCAGACTGGATCTGAACCTGAAACATGTGTCCTTCAAGAAACGTCTCTACACCAATTTGTTCCTGGCAATCAGCTCGTCTTCCGTGTTGCAGGTGGTACAGTTGATATTTTTCTCAACTGCGTCCCACACAGAATGATCCATAGGGTTGCAATCAGGCGAGTTGGGGATGGGGAACAGTTGTTGGGACTGATAAAGTCGTGGAAGTTCTGACAAATTTTTTTAGATTTTCCTGGAGGGATGACAGAGATCTGAGTCCTGCAGCCACCCAACGCTTGACAACAGTAGACAGCAACCTAATATAGCCATCTGAATTAAGTCTGAGTCCATTTCTGAAGATGTGGGGCTGCATGATGTGGACTTTACTGTAAACATATTCAAAGACCATCACAGGTGGGACTTTGTGGAGACTTTAGGCAAGTCACATGTTGTTCTGTCCATAGTGTAACTGGTTCTGAGAAGAACTACATCATCCCCAGCTCGACTGGGTGTTTGATCTTGTGGAATTTCTCGACTTTTATAAACCGTGTTTCTCTTGGACTTGCCGATTAATAGTTGGCATTTGCGACTCTTGTATGATGAGTAGTGAACATCACTGTTCAACGCTTTTTTCATAGTCGTCACTCAGGGCCCATCTCTCTTGTCAAAGTCCGCATTTTATTGCTGGAAACTTGCCAGAATATTGCCACACCTTTTTCTACACCCCTTTTGTACATATCCTTTCTGCTAATCATTGCTTTCTACATCACTGTTACAATTCTTCATCTCACGGTCTTCGAGGTATTAAAGGGCACTGAGCTGCATTAAGATGTTTCAATTTTTCAATTCGGCACAAATCATCATGATGCAAGGTATTTTCTTCCAATATTCCGGCAGTGTCCAATCATCCATGGTCTCCAGCTCTCAAACCTACCAATAGTACACAGAAACGACTATCTATTGTATTTTACTGCTATTAAATACTTGAAAGAATGTCAAAGTAATTATCAATTTTTTCCCAAACGGCTGGTATATCTTGCACAATATAAAAGGCACAGAAAGGTTAACCACGGTCTAAATGTCCGTTGTTTCTGGACTTTTGGAAACTTTTTTAATACTCTCGGATTGTTAATTGACTGGAAAGTATTCAATGAAGGAGTATTTTAAATTGTTCGATGTATCGATTGTCTTCAACATGTGCAGCTTACACTTTAGTACCAATTATTGCACAAAATTTTCTAATTCCAAAATTTAAAATGACTGTAAATTCTAGCAATGTCTTCACAATAGATTTTCCACGAGTTGTCCGACATTAACTTCACACCAAGAGAGAAAGAACCAATGATAAGTTTGGGAAAATATAAGAAAAATAAGTAGCTTAGGGAATCTATATACTCTTAAACAGTTACAGTGTTTTTGGAGTTTATCTGTCCATGCACAAATAGAAACATGTGATTTGTTAACAAAAAAAAAGAATAGGCAGAGTACACATTACTAAAGCAGTAGTTTTTACAATGTCAAAAATCTCACATAAGTCTAAAGGATTTTTTAAAAACTGAATATGGGTTTTATAAATTTAAAGAAATGAATATAACATAATAAGAAAACATTACAAAAATATTTTTTTAAACTAAATAACCATTTTTTTTGATAATCTGCAACAAAGTAGACATAAAATACATCGAACATTAGTTCAAAATGAATTATTTTTGCTTAAAAACATACTTTCTAATGATTTTTGCCATTAAAATAATTTAAAAATTTAATGTAATTAAAAAAAATATTTACCCTAAAATATTTCTCTGTTGTACAAATTTCTAATTTTTGGTAAAATCAGATTTACTTCCACTTTGCTGTAAATTTAATAGCAAACTGATTAACCAACAGAGTTATCTCCCCATGAATCAGAACTTCACTATAGAAACGATTTAATATGGATGTTAACATGTTTCCTTCTGGACTATGTCTTTATTACTTTATTACTTTTCCTTGACGCATTTTATGAAAATGCGTCAAGGAAAAGTAATAATGCTTCTTTCTAAATGTTTTTTTTTCTTTTTCAATATATTTCTCAGAATTTCATAAACAATCATCTTAACTTACAAGTGTAAAAAACGAAACACCTGTAAAAAAAGTCCCAACATCCACCTTAAATCTTTTAATTGTTTCCATCTGAAATTATACTGACCCATGAAGTTTACGATGAAGCACTGCACTGTTATGGTTTGAATGGAAGATTTTAAGACTGATAGTTGGAATTACCCAGTGGTAAGCAGTTAGTAGCCATCTGGGTTGCCCTCTCCCTCCAACACACACATAATTTCATATTTTTTAGTATAGAGGTGTAGTTAGAGTAATCATTTCTGCTTTTCAAAGAAAAACTATGCTGTAAAAGTAATGCATCCATTGTTTCTTTACAAAAACAATTTCAAAAACCGCACCTTCATTTCATGTAAAAAAACAATCGTAAGTTCGTACAACTATGCGACGATTGTCTGACTTTGTAGAATTTTATTCTAACCTAGAAAACTATTAATGTGGAGAAGTGTGAAAATAAGAAATGAGCTGGAAAATGATTCTAATAGAATGATTTTAAATAAAATTCGGTGCTTGTATAATTACAACGAATTTTAAACACGATTTTTCAGTAATCAAAACTGATGGCTTTAATTGGCGTTGCACATGTGGCTACTGGGCAAGGAGAACGTTGATTAGACATAAAATAGTTAGGGTTAGAAAAATATTGTTCGAAAGCTAGAGCTGTTGTGATGAGATACCTGTCTCTTATTTACCTCTTCAACACTAAAAGACAAAAAAAAACTTTTTTTCGGCTTTTTATTATACAAGCACCCAAAATTCAAATCGTATATTTGTGTAGTCTTATATTTCGCTATTTATTCTAATAGCAGCAGAATTATCTCCCCTTGGAAGTATTTGCTTTATTCTTCATAATCTGTAATGCAGTTAGAAAAAGCACTATGTGGTTGAATGTGGTAAATCTCAACGAAAGATGTTTAGTGATATGGCGCAGGTCAATGAAATTATTTATCATAGCTGATCCTCATCTCTTACCTCGTTTACTGGTTTGTTCATCTTCAATGTTCAGCGAAAAGTCAACGAATGAGAACGGCTAACCTGGCATTAAACGATTTGATAAAAGATGATTTATAGTAACATTTGCAATTAACTTTTATTCGTTACTTTTATTTATTCTACTAAAGATCATGCTTTGTCTTTCTCTGCATATTTTACTGCCCCTTTTGAAGAGAATTGCCATTCTTCTGATCTCTCCAATTATACGACCTCTTTCATTCAGGGGGGAAAAATAAAAAAAACATTTTTGGTAAACTTTCTCAATAAGTCATCAAAAGTTAGTTCAATGATTTTTTATTTCCCTCGTGATTTATTCGATAGGTTAATGGCTAACACATTATTGATCTTCAATTTCTTTTTTCAATTTTGTCATTAAATCATCTTTGATTTATTTAAACTCACAAGTAAGCATATAATTACTTTTTTTGCATGGTGTTACCATAAATGATAGAGAAAATATCAACACAAACATTCAAAATATGAATTCTAAATGTTCGCATTTTTTAGTTTTTAGTTTTTTTAGTTTTCCAGGACAGTTTTTTCTTGACTTTAACCTTAAAAAAAAGTGTACTTCAGTTAGGGTCTCCTTCCTGGAGCTAACACTTGATTTCCTTATGATTTACATTTATATCCGAAGGCTTTTTTAGGATAGACGTTGTCTTTTTTAGGGCTGCTATCTGTATTTTGCCAAAGCTTGGTCTTCTAGGGATTGTGTCTAAATATTTTTAATGCTCTTTTTTATTAGGCCAGTTGCGCTTACTACAACCAGTATAATGTTTATTTCATTTAGAGACCATGTTGCTTTTAAGTCATTCTTGAGGTCCTGATATTTGGTGATCTTCTTACGTTTGGCTCTATTGAGGCTATAGTCATTTGGGACAGTTACATCTATAATAAGAGCCGTCCTTTCAGGTTTATTCTAGATAACAATGTCTTGCTTGATGACTTTGTCTTTTATGTATCTGCCCGCTTGTATGTCTTAATCATAGAACACTGTCACCTTTCCGTTTGATGTTATGCGTGAAGTTTCATGTTCCCAGATGTTCGACGATTTGTCGATCTGCATTTCTCCGCAGATCTTCCAATGGAGGTATTTGCATACTTTATTGTGCTGGGCAGTGTAGTGGCCATCAGCTAGTAGGATCTGGCATCAAGACATTAGGTTACTCGGACTCTCAATTGCTGAGTGGCAAAATCTACACTGACCATTTGTTTGAAGGCCATCCATTTTTTTAATCCATTTGTGAATACGCCTTGCTCTTGTCCGGCTATAATAATTCTTTCCTCATCAAATGAAAGTCTACCATTATTGAGCCATTGCAATGAAGCCTCTTTGTCTATATATTCTTGGTGAAAGGTATTTTGGGTGAGTAAATTGTTTGTTAGAAAGTTAAAACTTCTCATGTTTGTAGAATGTTTACTTTTTTTTATTTTATTTTATTTCAGTTAATTTGAAGAGATCAAGGGTCTCCTTCCTGGAGCTAACACTTGATTTCCTTATGATTTAAATTTATATCCGAAGGCTTTTTTAGGATAGACGTTGTCCCTTTTAGGGCTGCTATCTGTATTTCGCTACAGCTTGGTCTTCGAGGGATTGTGTCTAAATATTTTTAATGCTCTTTTGCATTAGGCCAGTTGCACTTACCACAAGCAGTATAATGTTTATTTCCTTTTTGCTCTCTCTTCTTTCTCGCAGTCTGGGTGGATGGTTCGTTGTAGCTCTCAGTAATTTTTCCAGCATAACTCCAGCAAAGTTTTCAGCAAGCCTTGTGACTGAGGTATGTTGGGATAGATGTTCATGATGACCCCTCACCATTCCCATTGTCATATCTGTAGAGCTTCTGATATACTGTCCCATGCTTACTATGGTGGCTCTATAAGCATGGTTGATTTCAGTGAGATCTAGCCCGCCTTCTTTTCATGATAGATATATCCTGTCCATTCACTGGTTCCGGTATATTATCCTATGTAACGCCAGCATTTTTCTGGTCTTGGTAAAATGTGTACTTTAACATGTGTACACTAAAAGTATTTCATGTTGAAGGGGGTTTAGTTTTCTGTCCGAATTTTCTTGTGTATGTGTTTAGTTACCATAGTTATCTGTTCACCTAATTACCTTACCTTTCCTTCCATCTCAAAAGAAATATCCCATAAAATATTTTCTGATATTTATTAAGGAGTTGCATGATTGGCTGAATCAAGACTGTGATGGCCAATGAAATTTGCTGATTTCAAATCCTATCGGATCTATTATAGTCATTTATGCACGAATATTCTTTGGAAATGTATGACCCCGAAATTTTCCTTTAGCTATAGGTCAAATAGCAATTTATATTTAATTAATTGTATACAATAGATATTGTGTATTATTTGGATTATTCGGACTGCTGTTCTTATCTTCGATGATATTCTCACAACGAATGAAGTCTGAAGCTTACATCGGCTGAAACGTTGTGAGAATAACATCCAAGATGAGAACAGTAGTTCGAATGATCCAAATAATACAAATTATCAATCCTCATCTAAAATTTTCGAAACATAATATGTATTGTGTTTAAGCACTAAATAATCCCAAAAGAGCTCTTTGTCATGAAAAAGAAGAAACTATATTCATAACTTTATGAAATCAATTAGATAAGACATTTCAAGTGTTTCATGAAACCCTTTTTATCTTCACCGTAAAGACATTTTGTAGACAAAAATAGTGCAATGGAAATTATTTGTGCCTGTGGCATGGAAACTTTTTAATATAAATGTGATATTTTGGTGAAACAAATGCAGAATGTGTGAGTTAATGAATGCGAATATAAGTAATAATGATTCTTCTTTACCAGCAGTGGTGTGCAGAGGTCAGGTGATGGACTGGTGATGCCCGAGATCAACTCCTTGATTGTATGTCCTGAAGACTCAAGTATAAAACCCAGTAATGAGAAATGTTATGAGAAAGGAAGATAGATTGACTATTATTCGATTCCATCCCCCAATTTGGGTGCTCAGGACCACCGTCTTGTTGCACTCTCCCCTCTGCACACCACTGCTTCCCAGCAATTTCTTTGATTAAATTTCATAAAAATGTTTCGATCGACTTCTTCCTACCACATCATTTTATTCATTACTAATGAGTACAGAAATAAATCTAATGATTGTTGTCTGTGACAATAATTTGAAAATACAGTTGGGAGCTTGTTTATCATTAAACATCATTTAGAAGATAGCGATGGATCGATGAAAAGGAAGGGATTCTTTAAGGAGCAGCTAGAGCAGCTACTTTTTTTTAAGAATAGTGAAGGATAGCTACACCCAATTCTGGATTTGGTGCAATAGAACCTCCAAATTGAGTGGACCAATATTGTTTAGGAGAATCCTTGCTAAAAGCTGAATCCGTCCTTCATAATCTTCATCTTTCTTGGCAGCACCGCTCCTAATGGCTAATAACTTTGAATAGCGTTAATGCAGACGGCCAAAGAGATGATGGTAAATATGGTCTTTGGAGAGAATTTCATGTCAAATCTTGTAATCGCTGACAAGTCTTTGAGTGGCCAATACTTTGTGTCTAGTGGCCTTTACTACTTGGCTAAATCTCTTGTGTCACTCAGTCAGGTAGTCAACTTCGACATTATTTTATTTTCTAAGATTTTTTCCCTTTTGCTTTTCAGTGTATTTTTTTATTTTATTGATCTTTCCATACTTCTATTTCAATGGTTTCCTTTTCCTTTATTTCATTTTTTTCCATCGATTACTGGCGTTTTTTATTTTCGTTATCTTGTGATTTTGAACTTCATTTTTGATTTTTTCATATTTATTAACCTTTTTTTTTTTTGCTTTCATCAACATTTTATTTTTATCATTTTTCCATTTAAGTTTACTTTATTTTATTTTTTCCATCATTTATTTATGCAATATTTTTCATTCATTTTCACTATCGTATTTTCTCGGCTTCACTTTTAATTATTTTTGTACATTTAATTTAAATTTACTATTTTTTTAAAATTTTGATCTTAATGCATTTCTTTAAAAGAGAGCAGATTTAACTGGGCAATGTTCTAATCATGGGCATAGTTTCCACTTCAGTTTTGCCGACCTGACAATCAACAGAATGTTTCAGAATTTTTAATCTGCATTTTGAAATGTGAAATTAAAATATGACGCTCCATATAAACTATTTTACATCGTTTTGTGTAGTTCCTTTATATTAGGGTTTATTTCTTTGTTTCAAACCTTTGCTACAAATTAATTTCGCACACACAGCATAATCACGTAGAAACATAAGTTCTCGTTAAATCACTACAGTTAAGCGACGTTGAGCCTGGCCGGTACCAAATACCAGACATATACGTGGGAGGATGGTGAAACCTCCCTGAAAAAAAAATACAGCCCAGAGGATCCATTTAGCAAGTACTTCAGTACTAGTAATTCACACATGTGTTGAAATAACAGAATAACCCCCACCCCTACCGGGCGAAAGTTCTGTTCTGAATGATGTGGCAAAGCTCTCCAGAGAGAGTATGTAATTCGTTATCGTTTCCTAATTACATCATTTTCTATATCACCTTATTGATGCTATTCTTTCGGATGTTATCATGGTAAATACAAATATTTCGATTTTAAAAAGTTGCTGTTTTCTGGGTCAGAATCTATTCATCTTAACGTTGGCTTGTTTTTGACCTTGAAGTAGTATTTTAGTTTTAGCTCCTCACATCAAGTGGCTTCTTGCCTTGTCTGGAGCGATTTCCATAAAAAAGTTATTCATTAAAGTATATTAAACAATATCTGACCAAAATTAGAATATTTAAGTGTAGAGTCTGGTCTCTTGATATTAAAAAAATAATGGAAAGGGGACAACTATTACCAGCTGATTATAATGGTTTGAAATAGAAATGTGTGGTTACCAGATTTTCTTAGAACTTTATATTGTTTATTCCCTTTTTTTCAGGTGGTTATAAGGAAAATTCTACAGTTAACTGACTATATTTCACAGCTATACTTTATCTGCATCAAATTATTTGTCAGTAACATGATAAAATTAAAAATGAGATAAAAAAATAAATATGAATAAAATTTCATCATAAAAGTCTTAGAATTGTCTTAATGAAATTCTTTTTATATTTTGTCGTCATGTGTACTCCAAGATGTCAGCTGTATTTAGAAACACCATGGTTCCAAAGTTTAGATAGGAATGTTGCCAGAGAATGAAAAACAAGGAAATGGCACACATATTACCCTAATGGGCAAGTGTCAGTCATGCCAGAGTCAATTTCAGAATGGTGTTGATTTTATCTTATAAAGAATTAACAACATTCTTGAACATAAAATCAATGGAATCACCAATGTTACAGTGGTTCTTCAGAATGGAATTTACCGCCAATCAAATTCTTACACATTTTATCATCCTTCTTTTTATTTACTATCATTTCCTTTCTCCAAAGAAAAAGTAAATGAACGAACGAAAATAGTGAGTTAACAACAAAACCCAAAAAATAAATTCAGTCGTTTTATATTTTTCATATTAAATTGATTTTAATTTCACTCCATTACAAACCGACCTTGTGTCTAACTCTGCCCTCGTGGAGGGGGGGGGGAAGTAAATAGGGACAACAATTATCGAGTTTAACAATAATTTAAACCAAGGGATTCCCTTGAATATTTTCCAATCCAACTTCTGTAAATATTGCATTTTTATATACATAATTAAAAAATCTTTAAAAATGTAAGTAAATAAAAACAGATATAATTAGTCTAAACACTATTAATGAATTTATAGTGGAATCGACGCATAATTAATTGAAATAAATATGTTAAATTTCGCATCGTCCAGATTTTGTCTTGCTGGAGTGTAGCATTCGCTGCGGTCCTGGTTCAACAGACGTACAGCTGGCATTGTTCGAGCAAGGCAGAGCATAAGTTGCGATGAACGAAAAAGAAAGGAGGAGACTTTTCTCAAAATATATTGATATTCCGGTTTAACTCATACAACTTTAGTAAAAGAAATGAAAACTGAAAACAAGTAAGATTTAAAATATATATATAAATGAATAAAAAGCTGCATCCTGTTTTTCAGTATTCCTTCTAACAAGCCGATATATTTTATGCATTCTTTATAAGCCTTCTATAAATTGTCTATGATTCTAATTAATTATTTTATAATAACAGAAGAATGAAAGGGGATGTAATTGAAACTTTTAAAATAATTAATGGAATTTCTTACTATAGTAGACATTTTTGTTAATATTTCTCTTCATTCTGGAGATTAAGTGTTAAGGTAGTTTTCGAAAAGTAAACATGTTTGCTAATAGAGTAAGATATTATTGCAACAAGTCACCAAATAAGATTAAGAGTACTAATAGCATAGAACATTTTTTAGATGGAATCGGATAGATTAAAAAAATAATGGTAAAAAAACAATCAAAAGAAACTAATTTTGGGAATTATCTGAAGAAAGATGAAACATAATTTAACTTTTATATTGATTTACTTACATGATTTATGTGCACACTCAACAGAGAGCTTCACCACATACTTGAGAACAAAATTCCGCCACTTATCACAGTCTTTGGCCAGTCTTTCAGTTGCCAGGAGCAGCATGCTAGTCTCCATTCTTCTTTGGTCAGCCAATCTCTTAGGTGAGCGTCCTCTTAATGTTTCTTGAATGAAATCTTCTTGATATGATTTCTTTACATAGCTGGAGGCTGGTAGCCGTGAAATATGTCCAAACCACGTTAATATTAAGCCTCTTTCTTATATCTGTATTTCTATGTTGTTAAAATGAAACAGTTCAATTGATGGCGGCTATTCCGGATTGACAACTGTCAGTCGCAATTAAGTAGACTGTTTACCAAACCGTCAAAAAAAGTTACATAAAATCTTTTTCTGGTAAAATTTATAATTAAAATTGGTACTACTCCAAATGAAGCGCCTAATTTCCGTGACTGCTCGGAAAACGAGGCTGAAGCAGAGCTGACCAATCAGGTTGCTGCCAATCATTTGCGCTCAGCACAAGAAAACAAGCGGTAGGAAGACCTTTCAGACCGGCCGCAAACGTATCCGTAAACCCTGACCCTCGACGAGAAAATATATAAAATCCCCCCCCCCAAAATATACAAAAAAACTTGCCTTAATATCCTAAAAAAAAAATAACATATACTTCTTTGTTTTATGTAAAAAAAAAAGACAAAATAAAACGTTGCCTAAATATTGTAAAAGAAATAGCATTTACTTCTTTGATTTATGTAAAAATAAAAAATAAAAAAATTGGTTCGTTTGGCCCACGAAAAAAAAAAAAAGAAGTTTATTCATAGTTCTTCAGCTAGGGTTTGTTCATTGTTTTTTTTGTTTGTTTTTTTCAAATATATCTATTTTTTCTTTTGTGTTCTTCGTCTTATATTGTCGTCTGCCACTCTTCCATTTTACGACTTTCAGTTTTGCTTCAGCCTCGTTTTCTGTCTCGGCAGCTCTCGGGCGCTTCCGCGACCTGCCCGATCGTTGCCGCCGAGCAGTCACGGAAATTAGGCGCTTCATCTGGAGTAGTACCGAAAAAATTTAATAAAATTTTCTGGTATTATTTTTTTAATGAAGACTAAATATCAAGTAAAAATGGAATTTCTACTGGAAACCATAAAAAAAATCGATTTTTAAAAAAATTTCGTTTTTCTTATTGTGCAATCATTTATATCGGTTTGAAACCGTCTCAATTAAACTTAAAACGTTGTTTATGACAAGAGAAACAGTCCACTTGATGACAGCTTCCGGTTATGAATTCGAAATAGCCGCCATCAAGTGCACTGTTAACTTTTACCTTCTTCGTCTATCTTGCAAAGGTAGTTTAAGAAAATTTTATAAACTTTTCATTTCAAAGACATTGCGCTTCCTTTCATGCTTTGTATATTAGTGTTATATTAATAGTATAAATGTTCTATGCAATAGTATTTTTTTTATTTAAAATAAAATTAAGGCTTGAGTTGATAAGATGTTTAAAAATAGAGATGCCCGACAAGAGCTACCAAAAAGATGATAATAAAAAATAATCTAAATAAAATCAACGTAAATACTGAACACTCCTGATACGAAACAGTTCAGACCAAAAATATATTGTGTTATTAATACAAAGACAATTATAAAATTAGTTTTATTTCCCACATGATAAATCAAACCCCAGTCATCTTTGGCCAGTCTCTCGGCCTTTTGGCTAAGATCAAAGTGTAGTATCTGTTCCGATGGATACTGCACGCCTGTCCTGTGCAGTTCTAGGAGGTCCACCCTCCCAGGCTTCGCCTCCCCTCTTTGGGGAGGAGTAAGTTTATTGCTTACTGTCTGAGGCGCCCCTACCGGGGAATGCCGACGGGGCTGCCCAGGCAATTTTTTAAATGGCCAGAGTGCTCACCTCTCGAGCGCTGGCTTTTAACCCCACTTGCTCGACCCGATCTTGGGTCACATCTTACTTGTGGGAGTAAGATAAAACTGGCCTTGTGCCTAACTCCGCGAGGAGTAAATAAACATCTCAATTAAACCAGTTGAGAAAATGGAGAGAAATTTAGTTACTTGAATAAACGGGAATCCTTACAAATCCATGTAAAAAAAAAGTTCATTGATATTTAGTATATAATATTATTTTCTACAATATTTCTCAGCTGAAGTGTTGTTGTTGTTGTTGTTATTTACATCATTTGCATGGTGTGTACAGTTATCCTCGTCTTGGTTGTCAATTTCTCAAGGTTGCAACCATCATATGGTCTTCTCATCTGGTGTCCTTTTTTGTAGTCTTGAACCTTCGGGCAATTTCGAACCAAACTCTTTATTCAGTTACTATGGCAAAAAGACATGAGAAGGCCAGAGACAAAAACAGTCGAAACGTTATGAAAATGACAACAAACAAGATGATGAGAACAGTTCGAAACATGTATGTAAATATTATCTTTTGTCGGATTAAATCACCAATTTATTTTACATTAAAGCAACGATAGATTTAAAAACAAATGGAAAATATCGGTTATTTTGAAGATCCCAAAATAGATGCCAAATTTTACAGTTTTTATTTTATTTTACAAGCGGTCACAGGGCACATTAATCCACCATATTAATTTGGGTACTGATATCGATCCTGAACCAGCTAACCCTAACCCTAACTCCTAATCCTACACCCTAACCGTAACCTTAACAAAAAAAAAAAAAAAAGCAAAACATTATGATCATAGGACACAGCACCGTATCAAAAATGTCGTCTGGTACAAATCGGCTCGTCAACTCTCGGGCGTTTGCGTAGAACAGTCGAACGTCACGAAAATTGGTTCAGGATCGATAAGAGCACCTTAATTTGTTTTTAGATTTTTGCAGAGTTTAAAAAATTATTATTTTGCGAATATTAGTTTGTTTTCTGATTTTTGCAAATTATTTTGCAAATACTAATTTGTTTTTTGATTTTTGCAGATTAAATTGTATACTTGCATGTTATTTTGCAAATAATAATACCTTTTCTGATTTTTGCGGCTTGCCTTTCTCTTTTCATTTTATTTACATTGCCAAAGAAATTGTCTTTTATATGACGACGCCAGAGGAGGGGCACGTTGTCACCCGAACTTAGAGTTAGTGATATTATGAAGGGATGGCATGTTTTTCTTTGTAAGAAACAAATTAATATATGAAAAATAAAAATTACAAACAAAAAAAAATCCGACAACAACAATCCAACAAAAATTAATATGGTGGAGTAATTTGCTATGTGGCTCCTTGAAAAATCATACAAAACTAGTCGATAAAATTTGGCAGCCATTTTGTGAAATTTTTAACTTCTATTTGGAAAAATGCCATCTTTATCGATGGAAAGGCTATTATAGTAACACATAAAGGGGGAGATATTTAATGTATTGTTATTAAACCTGACAAATATTTCTTTTTACTGTGTCTCTGTGCATTCGTAGTCAGGAGTCCTTTATATAACATTCTTTCTCAATTCTTAGCAATAGTTATCACTAACAAGTGTTTTTGTCATTGAGTTTGGCTAAGGCTCAATTTGGCAAACTTTGTCAGGCTTGGCGGCATGCAAATCATTTTGATTGTCATCTTTGCACTGCCAAGTTTTCTTACATTTAATGCAAGAGAGCCAATTCTTTCACAGCATGAGAAGAATCAGAAAACTATCAATTTAAAAATATGCAAAGAATTTTTTGTTTTTTTACATTTTCTCTTGATTTTTTTTCATTTCGAGTTATTTTTTATATCCAAGTCAATAGAATTTTTCAGTCATTAATTATTGTTTAATAATTTATCCCAGCAGTTTTTTCTCAAAGATTGTTTTGATTTCATCTGTGAAGCCATAATATTTTTTTTATCTTGAGTAGATACAATGTAACACGATGGTGACCACTTCTTCGATCCCCACAGATTATCCGGATGGCGGCAGCTTCATCATATAGACAGCTTGAGTCTCGTTGATAGACGACATGCAGCAGTAAATCATTTCCTCTCCTTTTCTCTCTCATTATAGACGTCCCCTTCTTCTTTTTAATAATAGCTCTTGTAAGCGTTATTAGTAAAGAAACAGCATGAATTCACTTGGGTTTGAAGAATCTTCTTTTTTTTAATCTTTTATATCTTTCAGTATACATAGACACACACATAATACCCCCAATCTACCAAATATCTGACCGTTTTCTCTGCCAATTCAGTGAAAAGAGAAATATCTTATCTACTCATTCACCACGTCACACTAGGGGCTTCCTGTCTGGAACGTCTCTCACTCTACTTCTAATGAAAAATTATACTCTCTACTTAAATTAATGGTTAGATTGTTTGTTAATGGGTTGGGAAATCGGGGTTTGATCCTCGGTCGAGTCATACCAAAGACTTAAGAAATGGTGCTAGGTGAAGATCAAAGGTGTGGAGTAATCTTGGGAAAGGAGTGGCGCCCTCCCCTACACCTAGGTATAATAGCTGATGAAAAGAGAGCCTTTGGGGTGCCTTCGAATATTGTCGACCATTTTACTATCTGTTTTTACTTAAATTTAACCTTAGATAGAAATGTTGCATCCTAACCTTATATTTACTCATCTGCATCTAAATGTTGTGAGACTATTGATTTACTCCTCTCCAGGAGTTAGGCACAAGGCCAGTTTTTATCTTACTCCCAGAAGTAAGATGTGACCCAAGGTCGGGTCAGGAAAGTGGGGTTTAAAAATTGCCTGGGCAGCCCCGTCGGCATTCCCCGGTAGGGGCGCCTCAGGCAGTAAGTAATAAACTTACTCCTCCCCAAAGAGGGGAGGCGAAGCCTGGGAGAGTGGACCTCCTAGAACTACACAGGACAGACCCATAGACCGGCGTAAATCAAGCCCCGAAGGCCAAGACAATACCAGTCTATGGGGTGCAGTATCCATCGGAACAGATACTACACTTTGGTTAAATATTAGCAATATAGATTCAGGAAATATCTGCAAATAAGCTGTAGAAAAAAAATAGATACTGTTCATATTTTTTATTAAAAAAATCATTGAAACATATATCGTCCCAAAACAGCTTCCGTTGCATTTTTGTCATTTTGTATAACTTATATTTGCAGTATAAGCAGGAATCTCCAAATGCACATATGTACTCATATTCATAACTCTGAACCCCATATCACCATTTTTATTCTCATTTTTTAATTTATATAATTATCAGTTTTCCAATTAAAAATAAAATAAGAAACATTACAAATATAATATCGATTTTATATGTACAACATAATAATTTAAGAAAACTCGTTATTAAAATGACTGGTTTTCTTTTCTTTTATTAATTTAATCAATATATTTACGTGTGCATTTTATACATCCCCAAAAGATGTGTATGAAATATAAGTTTTTAACGTATCATAGTTTTTATTTCAGTGGAATTTTCTGATTACAATCGTAGATAATGTTTATTAATCAAGTATTTTTATTTTATCAATCATAAAACATTATTAAAATTTACTTAAAAATAATTTGGTTATTATAATTCCAACTATGAACAATGTAGGCTCAGAAAATATTATATACAAATTAGTAGAATACTCGTCTAAGTATCTGGGTATAAGTAACATGTATAGCATTAGTTATTAACATAATTTTGTAGGGAGGGAGAGAGTGAGTACGGTTTCGGGGGAACATAAACTAAATGGTAAAGTTTACAAAACAATAATGTGTTGACGTTACTCACCGTGTTACCTAAAATATGTATCCCATAATTCATAATAAGTTTATTAGTTTAAGAGTTTTTCTCACATATACACATTATTATTGCTACTGCACGTACACCACACCAGTTAACATTTGATTATTATATTATTTATCGAACTCAAAATTTGATATGGAACAATTCTTTCCTCTATTAAATTTTTGTATCTCACTTATTTTAAACGTATTTTTGCAAGGAGGGGGGAGTAGTATGGTTAAGTTTACAAAAAATAATATGCCCGCATTAATCACTGTGAATATATATATTCCATAGTTCATAATGATCAATTCATTAGTTTAGGAGTGAATCCAGGACGGATTAGTTTCGTTCCACTTTTATGTCCCCTTTCAAGATTAAAATCAAGACATAATGATACTAAACCTTATGTCGATAATGCTTATTCCAAATTTAATCAAAAGCTATTACATGATTTTGATTCTAAAAATTTTGATTTTAAGATTAAATTAAAATTAAGAGGATCTTGCTTAATTGGTGTCTTCTGACAATGGATCAAATTCAATGTAAATCTGATATATTTGAATTTTCAAATCAGAGGTTGTGCCCATATTATGACCCCCCCCCCCAAAAAAAAAATCTTTAAAATTACTCCAAAGAAACTGAAATTTGCGAAATATTTATTAATTGATGTCTAATACCTATTTGTTAAAATTTCACAAAAATCGGAGGTATCTGAATTGTCATGAAGAGCTTCTACTCTGTTTACCTCCTTTGCATAAAACTAAATTAAACTATATATAGCTTACATTCTGACCCCTTACACTTAGCAGCGGTATTGTAAAATTCATAATGATTGGTTAATTATTGTAAGAGTAAATCCTGTACATACAAATATGTAAGCATATATCACACTTTATATAAATAGAGATATGCACAGACCTAACTTATAAAACAAGATGGTGTCATGGTTTTCATTAAAAAGGTTTATTACAATGCATCTTTAAATAGGTTTAGATCATTGCTAGCACAAGTCATATATTTATTAATTAGTTCTTTTATTATAATTATTTTAAGTTTTCTCAAATTTCCTTGTTTATAAATTTCATCTTTCTCATGAATATGAAAAAGTATTTTCTGAATTTGTACTTTTCTCACCTATTGATATGTCAGAAAATGAGGAATGAGAATATCTTATGAATTAAATGGATATGCATTGTATAATTAAAGGAGACAAATCATTTAACATCCTTTAAATGCATGTGATATATCGTCAGGTGTGATTCATACCTAACCTACTTTAGTCTCTGAAAAATTCCCAGTCTTTAAGATGTTCATAAAAGCAATATTCATATACTTACCAACATATTAATTCCATTTGGATTTTCCATTTAAAGCTTAAAGGAAATTATTTAAGTTATCGAGATCACCTATGCAGAAGTAACTAGAAAAAAGAGGAACGCAAAAAGTGTACAGAAATAGAAAGTGCAAAAGTTTGAAAAACATTATTCTCATTGTAGATTGCATCACAAATTACAAAAATAAAGAACCGAATAATTATAACCATAACTAGCAATAATATGCTCCCTCTAGTTGCATAGTTTTGCTAGTATATATTAGGAACGAACTTACAACACTGCCCCCCCCCCGAAGGAGGAAGTAATGCTTGGGAGGATGGTCTCATGACAACACAGCACATACTTCACTACCCTATCACCAAAAGAGGAGGCAATGCCTGGGAGGATGATCTCATGACAAGAGAACATATATTATACTACACTTTCCCACAAAAAAAAAACAAGGTAATCCCATGACCAAAGAGCAGATACTACACTACTCTCCTCCCCCGAATTAGGCATTGAAATATAGTACATTAGTATGAAATAGTATAGTAAACTGAATTGAGCATTAAAGGATAGTAATAATATAGTTTCGGCTTCAGACAGATACCAAATAGATTGGATTTCTACAGGGCTTTGCTATAAATGACATAAAAAAATGAAATAAAGTAAAAACATCGTCCTTGTTGTTTATTGATCTCAGCATGACGAACATAACCCCCACGATATTATTGTGAACCCCCAAATATAAAATTAATACCACCATTGGATTTCTTTTAAAATATTAATCCTGAAAAGTGATATTTTGATTTTGGTATAGTGAGTGAGAATTAGTTTCAATGGTAAGCTTTGACACATATTTTTTTAAATATTTTAATCATCATCATCATCACCATAATAATAATAATAATAATATTTGGTGTAAAGTCATTTTTACATGTTGACACATGTTCGACGGCTTTTAGAAATTGACTTCTAAACTAATCTATCTCAGACCAGGTCTTTATTTACACCTCTTTCTCTACATAAGTACATCCTTATCATTTCCTCCCAGGTGTTCCTTAGTATTCTTCTGACAACTGACCCTGCTACATCAACTGTTCTACATTTACTAACCCAAGAACTCTCGTCCATTCTTTCAATGTGACCTAACCAACAAAATCGCCAAACATTAATCGGAGTTGTCTTATTTATTGTATTCTTCTACTAGAAATTGAATAGAAATGATAAGTTTTTCACTGATGATTGTGGGTTTTACAATGGAAATATGAAAGTGATTGAATGTAAAGACAATTTTACCTTTGAATATAATTTTTAAAAGTTGACAACAGCTTTGTCATGGCAATTTTATTACATTTTAATGTATTGTGCTACAAAACGGAATCATAGACTTTGGTGGACGCAACAGTGAAATGGTTGAATAAACGATTGTAGCCTGGCTTTTATTACTCTATTATCAGCATAAAAGAAATATATATTCAAAAATGTTTTTATGATTTTTCCCCCCATAAGACTATTATATTAAGGAAAGTCACATTTTTTTGGCTGTGTGAGTGTGTGTGTCTAGATAGAAGTCAGAAAATACACAACATACACTTACAAACCTTATATCACCGGATTCGGTGTGGACCCGAGCAGGTTAGGCAAAATAAATACGTCAATATATATATACACAGGGACAAGATGTTTTCAAGGGGAGACAAAAAAAAACATGTTTTTTTAGGTTAAATTCTCTGGGCACAATAACAAAATAGAAAGAGCCAGAGGAGGGGGAGAAAGAGGAAGGATAAGAGGGGAGTGAAAGAGAGAATGAATGAATGAAAGAAGGAGTGAAAGAAAGACAGTGAGAGGGGGAGAAGATTAAGTTTAAAAGTCGAGTTGTAAATATGTTTATTTCTTTTTTCCTTCTTTCTTTTTATTCGATCGAAAGAATGGCAAAAGTGTTATCTGCTTATATGTTTGTTTATTTCTTTTGCAAGTTTGTTCGAGAGAGAGAGAGAGAGAGAGAGAGAGAGGGGGAGAGCAAAAACAAAAGAAACAAATTACTGTTTTTAAGGTGGGGGAAATCAGGCTCCTCAAAATGAGGCACTCAGGACGGGAGCAACAATATCTGCATAGTTCTGTGTTCACTTCCTCATTGGAGCCTCATACCACAGGCAATAAACCATGTCCCACTAAAATAGGAGGAGTTATGGGGATATAATAATACTGTGGGTGGGGGTCGTCATTATTACCAGATGTACATAAAAAAGGGAATGTGTAACAAAGTCCTCTTAGGATTTTGGAGATAGTCCCCCATAACCACATATATTCTGAAAGAACATTACCCAGGGGACTTGGATAAGTATATTTCATTTTGATTAAAAGTGGGTACACTAATATCGTAGTGTCTTTATTCATGATGGAAGTCTATAAAACGGGAATATATCACAAAATGCTCCTAGTGTTTTAGAGATCAACTCGCGTTACGATATATATTATTATACTACATTACCCAGGGTAATTGAATAAGTATATTTCTCAAAGAGAGTACAGTAATATTGTAGGGTTTTGTTAATACAAGGCGTAACACCTCTTCCATATGTATTCTGAGACTACCCTGGGTACTTAAATAAGTATATTTTATTTTGAACAAATAATATTGTTGAATCTGTGTTCATACCGGACGTCTATAAGAAAATAATATGCCACAACATCCTGCTAGGATTTAGAGATGGACCCCATATATATATATATATATATATATATATATATATATATATATATCCTTCAACCACTTTACCCAGGGTACTAGGATAAGTATATTTTATTTTGACAATGGTTGTACTGATACTACATTACACTGTACTTGGATACATATATTTTATTTTGATAAAAAGGGGTGCAATAATATTGTAGGGTCTGCATTCGGGTCAGATATTTAGAACAGGGAAATATGTCACAAACTCGTCCTAGGATGTTGGAGATAAACTTCTATAACCATATATATTTTAAACTACATTACCTGGCTACTTTGGTAAGTATATTAAAATTGAGTCAAACAGGGTAGAATAATATTGTGGTGCTTGCTTTCACAGTAGACGTCCATAAAAAAAGGAAATATGTCATAAATTCCTTATGTTTTAGAAGATAGACTCCCTTTAACATATATTATGAAAGTACATTACCCACGGTACTTGGATAAGTATATTCCATTTTGATCAAAGCGGGTAGAATAACATTGTGGATTCTCAGTTCGTGCTGGACGTTCATAAAAGAAGAAAATATGTCACAAACTCCAACTAGTATTTTGGTGATAAACCGACATTGCGGTATATATTCTTGAACTACATTACCCAGGTTACTCGGGTAAATATATTTCAATTTAATTTTGATAACAGGAAGTGCAACAATATTGTGATGTCTGTATTTGTGGCAGATGTTCATAAAAAGAAATATGCTGAAAAATTCCCCCCTAGTGTTTTGGTGATAGATGTTCATAACCATATATATATTCTTCAACAATTCGACTGGTGATACCAGATCAGGCTGCCCTGTGGCTCCCTGAGACGAAATTCACCTACATTGACGTTTTTTTTTTTTTTTTTTTTCTTTTTTGTAAAACTTAATTATGTTCTACAAAACCAAAAACAAAAACAACAGCCCCTCTCCCTTTCTCCCTCCCCTTTTTTATTTTATTTTTAGATCTTGAAGCATAAATCTTTTACTATAATGACCAGATTCGGCATTAAATAACCCAAAAAGGGTTGATATGCCGTAAAACAAAACTACCAAACCAAAAACGATGATTAAACATTTGAAGATATAAAGAACTTGAAGCATAAAAACTTTTACTATAATGACCAGATTCGGCATTAAATAACCCAAAAAGGGTTGATATGCCGTAAAACAAAACTACCAAACCAAAAACGATGATTAAACATTTGAAGATATAAAGAACTTGAAGCATAAAAACTTTTACTATAATGACCAGATTCGGCATTAAATAACCAAAAAAGGGTTGATATGCCGTAAAACAAAACTACCAAACCAAAAACGATGATTAAACATTTGAAGATATAAAGAACTTGAAGCATAAAAACTTTTACTATAATGACCAGATTCGGCATTAAATAACCCAAAAAGGGTTGATATGCCGTAAAACAAAACTACCAAACCAAAAACGATGATTAAACATTTGAAGATATAAAGAACTTGAAGCATAAAAACTTTTACTATAATGACCAGATTCGGCATTAAATAACCAAAAAAGGGTTGATATGCCGTAAAACAAAACTACCAAACCAAAAACGATGATTAAACATTTGAAGATATAAAGAACTTGAAGCATAAAAACTTTTACTATAATGACCAGATTCGGCATTAAATAACCCAAAAAGGGTTGATATGCCGTAAAACAAAACTACCAAACCAAAAACGATGATTAAACATTTGAAGATATAAAGAACTTGAAGCATAAAAACTTTTACTATAATGACCAGATTCGGCATTAAATAACCAAAAAAGGGTTGATATGCCGTAAAACAAAACTACCAAACCAAAAACGATGATTAAACATTTGAAGATATAAAGAACTTGAAGCATAAAAACTTTTACTATAATGACCAGATTCGGCATTAAATAACCCAAAAAGGGTTGATATGCCGTAAAACAAAACTACCAAACCAAAAACGATGATTAAACATTTGAAGATATAAAGAACTTGAAGCATAAAAACTTTTACTATAATGACCAGATTCGGCATTAAATAACCCAAAAAGGGTTGATATGCCGTAAAACAAAACTACCAAACCAAAAACGATGATTAAACATTTGAAGATATAAAGAACTTGAAGCATAAAAACTTTTACTATAATGACCAGATTCGGCATTAAATAACCAAAAAAGGGTTGATATGCCGTAAAACAAAACTACCAAACCATACCAATAATTCGATATTTATATTTCAATTTGATCAAATGGGGTAACATATTAGTGTGGGTTCTGCATAGTCGCCTGGCAGTCATAAAAAGGAAAGACGACTTTTTATACTTTATTTTCTTTGATTTATAACTTTAAAATTATAGAAATGAAAAAAAAGAATTGAAACGGCAGTATGGGGCACAGGGCTTGGAGCAGCATTACACATTAATATCATGGATTTCCGGGAAATGCTGACTTTAATATTTACCGAAAATTATTTGAATAAGTGGCACTGTACTCACACACACGTTCTCTCTCTTTCATGATAGAAGAACTTAAATTCCTCATTCAATCCTCAAGTTGTTTATGTTATGAAAATAGTCTAATGCTCATTCACTTGCAGACCCCATAGACCGATTTAGTGCATGGAGTTTCACAAAAAAAATTACTTTCTTTCATTCTTACTGGTAAATGTTCGAAAAAATATACTGAAACTATGTAAAAACGTCGGCTACTGATTGCATTTACTTTTTCTTTCTTCAATTATATTTAAGCAGTTACAAAAGTTTCCGCATGAATTACAATGAGATGCATTTGGAGAGGTTTTAAAAGGTAATATGAGTGTGAGAGAGCGAGAGAGAGGGGGGAGGGAAGCTACAGTGTCACCTGGGGTCCTGGAGAGTAAAATAGAAAGGTTTTAACAAATTATATATTACAAATACCTTTTTTTTTTAACTATTCTATTTTCTTTTCAAGAACCTTGGGCAACGCCAGGTAGCCCTGCTGGTATACAATAAATAAATATATCCATCGTTCACTTTGAAAGCTTAGAAAGAATTATCCACGTCTGTTTTACAACTTTAGAAAATGTATTTTATTTTAATGTCATATTGTTTAAAGATTCAGATACAAGAACATTATTAAAGAACACATCTTCATTACAATATTATACAAGGAAAGAATGGGCAAGCTTATTGTTCCATTCTTTTGTCTTGTCAATGTCCAGCTGTTTTTATTGTCTTTTATTACTTTGGCATCGGGCCACATTGGCATTTCTGTTATCTCTTTTATTCTCATTTTACTTTTATAATTTTTTTTACTTTTCTTTCTTATTTATTATTACTTTCATTATTATTGTTTCATCAACCCTTTTAATGATGATTTCGCCTTTCACTTCATTATCGTCTGTTATCTTCTTGTTTCCCTGTTCATTCATTTGATTTGCATCTATAAAAAAAATAAATATAGTTAACTTGAGTAAATTTAACTTGATTAAAATTGATTGATTTTTGTTCACATATTTGATTACATTGTTTGACTTTCAGTAGGTTTATAGTTGCATTTTTTTTAAAAATTTGTTGTTTAATGATACAGTAATTGATTAGTATAGTGCTGCTGTAACATGCCAAGATATCTCAGGCACTAGGGAGTGTGGTAGACTGAGGTAGACCTTGCTGGAGTGCGTAAGAAGTGATTTGACTGCATGCAACATGGCTAATATCAACCCTTTGTATGAGACCCGAGTAAGAACAGGCGTGAGACGTTGTATAGACTCTGGGACACTCACAGCACTTTAAATACCAAAACAGGAGGATAAAGGTGGTGGTGATGATGATGTGGTTTGTTTTGTTTTGCGGCATATCAACTTATGGGTCATTTAATGCTGAACATTAGTTTTTAATGTTTATGTATTTTAATATCATTTTCTTTTAAAGTTTATGTATTTTAATATCATTTTCTTTTAATGTATATGTATTTTAATATCATTTGTGGTGTTTGGTTTGGTTATTTTGTTACATATCAATCTTTTTCGGGTTATTTAATGCCGAATCTGGTAATTTTGGTAATGCTTCAAGTTCGTTATATGTTTAAGTATTTATTCATGGTGTTTTGTTTGGTTGTTTTGTAGGAGAAAATTATTGTTTGTTTTTGGTTTTATAGAACATGATTGAGTTTTGCAAAAACGAATAGAAAAAACAATAACATCAATGTTTGGTGCTGTTTTAGTCAGTAAGCCACTATCTTCAGACAGCATGATCTAGTAGCACCAAAAGATGGGAAGGAGGAGGAAGATGGGAAGAAGGATGGATGGATGGAGTGATCACCACTGACCTCATATGTTCAAGAACCTCATATTACAGGAAATATTGTTTCATTATACCTTGGCAATTTACTACTGTGTGTTGGTTTAGCTTTTATTCATTACTCAAAACTGACATTTCATCGCCCATAGATGCTTTGGAATTGCAATTCTATCAACTGTTAGCATAAAAAAAATAATAATTTGGAGTAGACTTTCCAAATGTAGAAATCGTTCTACACATATATTTCCCTTATAGTGACCAATTGTAGTGGAGAATGCTTTTTTTTTTCAAAACTTAACGAGAATCAAGAATAAGCAGAGAAACACTATGGAACAAGACAGACTCAGGAATTTTACATCAGTGAGCATTGGGAAACTTTGTGTGCTATTGCCATTCCTGGTAATATAAAGAAGTTATCCCATGCTGAATCATGAAATTGTTGATTATAAGTTTTATAGCTTATGTTATTTCATAATATCTCTTAAAGTTCTCCCATGAGCTCAAAGTTGAATTTATGTTCCATTTGAATGAATATGTTTTTTTTTTCATTTTGTTAAGACTAAAGTTGTCTTTCGGAAGAGCCTAATGTTCGTCTAATCTGGTATTTCCTAAGAGATTACAGTAAGAAAAGAAAAATCTAATTATTTTCCAAGACATAAAACGGCAACGAAATAAAAGTCACGATGGAAAAATCTAAGTTTTTGCCCTTATTTAAAAATTATATTATTGTCTATAGGGCTACAGATTTACGTTGCTCTACTTTTCCGAGAACATTAGCCTCTTGGAATGGGTGCAAAAGGTGATTTCTAACCTAATATGTCACACACTGTCTTCAAAGCTCTAGTCTCTGTCACATAGCCACAGTGTTACGTCCCTGTTTTTGTTTTACAATGAACATGCGCCAATGAACTTACTGCGCTTGTACTCCCTCAATTCACTCTACTAGCATCAAAATCTCACCTCTTCACTGTGGAGTTCCGTAGATGCCGGGAAATTTTCTACTCTGCTAGCTTCTTTCCTCGAATGACTTGCCTTTGTAATTCCTTTCCTGCTCCTTGTTTCCCCGACCGTACCCACATGCAGAATTTTTTTAAAAAGTGAACAAACATCTTGCTGCCCAACTTCCCACCCAGGTTGGCCCCTATAAATCTGACCCTTATCACCGTATCTTCTTACCGTTCAGTGGCAATATGCCTTGTTTGGGATGAATAAAAGCTTTTGTAAAAAGTTAGACGTCAGCTATTTCTCATGGAACAATACAGCTATGGGAATTACTGTTTTTTCTTAACTATTACTTAGAAGATTTACAAAAAAAAAACATTTTGCAACCAATTATTAATATTCACTGAAAGAAAAAAACCATGTATATAATTTCGAAGATTTTAGGAAAAATATGTTTGCACATTGAACTTGCATAGCAAGTTAGCTACGAAGTAACTGTTTTATTCTTTCATTATATTTTGCATTTAACATTCTGAAGAGAAAGGAAGACAAGTCTCCCATCAATCAGGTTTCTGTTGCTTTGTCTTTACTAGATATTCTTTATTCGCATAACATTTTAACAACATTTTAAATGGTATTGTTACTGTAAATTCTAGATCATAACAAAGTAATGCAACGCTTTATTTGGGGACAATTTTTATTCAGTTTCTCATATTCGTTGATATGCAGAAGTAAATAGAAGTATATCTCAATAAAGGTTTCTAATTCATACATAGGTTATGATAAGTGAATTTCTGCCTGTCACGATTTGAGCTATTACCATTGTGATGTATTCTTCCGATCCTGCATGTGGGAAATGGTCTGTGGATTCAATTCATCTTCTTTTCTTTTTCTTCTTATTCCTTTCCATTTGGTTCAAATATCTGTTTGACAGTCCATAAATATTCTTTGTTCCATGAAAGTTAACAAGAGTTATTGTCAGGCCTGACGCAGATTCTTTTTTAAGGTTTAGCAAGGCTCAAAGTACAAACAGTTTTGTCATATCAAATGCTTGATAAGAATGAATAAAAACTTACCTGCATTAACTTTTTTTGTTTTTTGTACTTTTTGTTTTGTTTTTGTATCTTTTTCTTTCTTCTGGTTGTCTCTCTTTCTCAGTATCTGCCTCTCTCTTTTCATGTATTTCGGTATTTTTCTCATTGCTCTTCATTCCCTGTCTTACTCTTTATTTTACATACATATATGTTCAATGTTTTTTCCGTTTATCTTTCGATGTATTTTTTAAAATTTATTTCCCGCTGTGTGGTTCTTCTCTTCTTCCCCCTTTTCGTTTTACTATTTCTCACTTTTTGTTGCACATTGCATTCTATCAATTCATTTCGGATCAGTTCTTTCTCGTCTATTATTTTCTTTATC
Source organism: Sepiola atlantica (assembly GCA_963556195.1). NCBI lineage: Eukaryota > Metazoa > Mollusca > Cephalopoda > Sepiida > Sepiolidae > Sepiola > Sepiola atlantica. The sequence continues at coordinate 112,633,105 of OY744519.1, read as the reverse complement.
ATGATCTTTTAAAATTCATTATTCAAGTTTAAAACAAAAATTAAACACTCAACAAAACACATTAACAATTTATAATCCCGTTATCTTGTAAACAACGCTAGTTCATCTCCGGCAGATTACTCTGTCCTTTCAATAATCATATAAGTAATTAGCAACTCATTTATTCCATCAACTTTTAATTAGCTTGCAACATTTTTCTATAAACCATGTACAATTTATGGAATGAAGAAATTACATTTACTTAGCTTTGAAAAGATTATTTTTCTAATTAAAATATATTTTGAAAGCGTGAAAAGTGATTGTCAAGAATGTCTGCTTCAGCATACAGTGAATACATTCCATTTGACATGATAGGCTTTTGTTTGGTAGCCGCTTGTATCATGAATAAAGAAAATGACTCGTTGCTATATGTTGAACAAATTAATTGGATTCATGATGTGATATTAATAAACGTTGAAATATTAACTTAGATAATCAGCTCTTCTTATTTGCTATTCAAACTGTCATTGTTTAAACACATTTGTG